>VZSE01007044.1:56286-69952 GCA_013398275.1 Promerops cafer
TTGCCTCCTCTGGACGCGCTCGAGCGTCTCCACGTCCTTCCCAACCTGAGGGGCCAGAGCTGGACACAGCACTCGAGGTGTGGCCTCACCAGGGCCGAGCACAGGGGAAGAATGACCTCCCTGCTCCTGCTGGCCACACCGTTCCTGATCCAGGAACCACCACAGCCCCTCGGCGCTGTCTCCGCTGCGGGCGTGGGAAGCGGCTCAGCCGGCTCTGCCTGTCCCTCCGCCCGGCAGCCGGCGCTCCCCGGATTGTCCTCTGGCTCGCACGCGCCTGCAGAACCCTTCCACGCTCTCCCCCACGGAAAACATCTCCACAGGGTCTCATCCAAAGGGCCACCAGACCCCTTGGTCCATGCTGGAACAAGCCCGCCGAGAGGTGTGACCACAAAACAATCCTTAATGAGGGAATCCCCCAAAATATGCTTCAGACACCCGCAGGGCTCATCTCACAGCCCTGTTCCAGCCCTGCAGGAGTGCTCTGGGAGAGGAATCTCTGGCAAGTTTTCTTTGGTGAGCCCTAATTTGCTCCGAGGGACCAAAATGCTTCGTGATTTGTGCAATTAATTCTCTGCTGGGGGCTCGTGGACCCTTCACCTGCTCAAGGAGAGCTGCAGCTGGGGAGAAAAACTGGAGCATGTGTCAGGCCAACATTCCTCGAGGATATTATTTACTGACCTTACTTTTATTTTGACTTTATTTTTCCCTTTTTGGAGGGGAAAAAAAGGCCAAACAGGGTTACCACTGACGCTGTGGTGGCCGTGGTTTGGTGTCACCCTCCAGCTGTCCCCACTGTCGCTGTGCCTTCTCACAGCTTCCAAAGTCAGCTGGGAATAATGGGACAACGGCTGGGGATGTGGGGATGGTCTTCTGGGATTCAGCACATCCCATTTGGCACAGTGAAAGGGCAGGAACCTCCTCAAGGACAGTCTTACCAGAAAGTGATGGATGCCCTGGAGCAGGAACATTTGGGTGGGCAGAGCCATCCAAACCCTCTTGCACATCAAGGTGTGACGTCCTCGGTGCTGGGGCTGAGCCACGTGGAGTGAATTCTTCCTCGCACTTTCTCAGGCTTGGAGTTTAATGAGGAATTAATAAGCACTTTATGATCTGCACGCACTCCGTGGAGGTGGAGCAATAATCGCCCGGTTCCTTTATCAAAACCCACATCTGGGCAGGAAATTTTGGCATGGCCGGGGCTTTGATCCCAGCTCCCTGTGACTCCCAGGCCCCAGCACTGGGTCACCTTTCCCTGGTGTGCCATGGAGTGATGGAGCAGCTCCCAGTGAGCTTTTCCCAAATCATGGCACAGCAGTGACATCTCCACTTCCACAAAATCGCAGAGTCACCAAATGGTTTGGGTTGGAAGGGACCTTAAATCTCATCCGGTGCCACCCCTGCCATGGGCAGGGACACCTTCCAGTAGCCCAGGCTGCTCCAAGCCCTGTCCAGCCTGGCCTTGGACACTTCCAGGGATCCAAGGGCAGCCACAGCTGCTCTGGGCACCCTGTGCCAGGGCCTGCCCACGCTCACAGCCAAGAATTCCTTCCATATATCCAAGCTAAATTTCCTGTCTTCCAGTTTGAACCCATTCCCACTTGTTTTATCATGACAGTTCCTGAAGAAGAGTCCCTCTCCAGCTCTCCTGGAGCCCCTTTAGGCCCTGCAAGGGGCTCTGAGCTCTCCCTGGAGCCTTCTCCTCTCCAGGTGAACATTCCCAGCTCTCCCAGCCTGGCTCCACTGGAAATGGTGCCCCAGCCCTTGGAGCATCTCCGTGGAGCTCTCCTGCAGCCAGGCTGCTCCAGCCCCTCCGTGGTGAGCAGGTAAGGCTGGGGAGAGGATGTCTGGGAGAGAAAAATATTTAAGATAGCAGAGGGTTCCCTCCTGTTCCTGATCCATTGGATCTCCTTTTCCAAGCAGTGGAAACCTGTCCTTTAAAAGCCCGGCAGGGCTGTTGCTACAGTAAATGAGTTTGCAAACAAGGATGAGAAAAACAAACAAACCCAAGTGCCAGCCCTCCCACTTGCCATGGAAGGAAGGAAAACAGCAACTCACTGTGGCCTGTGGCCTCCATCCCAGCCCCCTCGAGCCCACACCCAGCATTCCAGTCCCTCCAGCTCTCCCAGATGCCTCAGTGCCACGACCCCATCCCAAAACCCGCCAGCGCTGGGAGCAGGGCTCTGCTTGCTCCATGCCTGGTGTCCTGCAGGGCTGGCATGGGGCGAGCTCCAGCTCAGCAGTGGGATGGGCAAATCCTCCATGGAATCCTCCGTGAGGGACCTTCTCAACAGAGGGGGTTCCCAAAAACATCGACACAATCAAATACCCACAGCCGAAACAGCATCCCACAGCCGAAATTCTGGGATAAAATGGGAAAGTTCATCCATTGAATAATGGCTTTCTCCTCTAGGGACAGACAGTCTGGGGTCTCCTCTGGCCCCACAGCCATGGGACAGATTTGTTGTCCTCAGCTCTTGGCTTTTCCCCAGTCCCAGCAGCAGACACAGCACGAGGTCGGGATGCACTCCGGGAATCCGGGAGCTGGGAAGCTCCAGAGGAATCTTCTGGCAGCCCCAGCAGGAGGGAGTGAGGGAGCAGCCCAGCTGCAGACACATTCTGAGCACACAAAAGCATCCGCCTGACCCCTCATTATCCACGTCTGAGGAGCTGGTGCATATTAAAATAATCCCTTCAAAGAGGCTGGAGGAGACGAGCACTGAAGTATTGATGAGCCAAGCTGGCACAGGGATTGATCTTGATGGGTTTGTGAATTTTATTAAGAACTTTAGAGAGGACACCCAGCACACAAACACATCCCCCTCGCCGGGCTCTGAGGGCTCCCCATCCCAGGATGAGCCAAAGGTCCTCTCATCTGACCCCAGGCTGGTTCTGCCTCATCTGGTGCTCTCAGAGCCTTGGAAACAGAGGAACAAACAAGAGATAAGGGCAGAATTTGATGCTGCAGATAAACAACAACTAAAATCAGAGGGAAAAAAGCAAAGCCTCAAGTGAAATTCCAGCTCTGCCTCCTCTGGGTTTTCTCGTGCAACACCATGGAAATCCCCCACATTCCCATCTTTGTGTCTCTTCTTCTCCTAAAGCCAGGACAACCTTTGCTCCAGCAGAGCAGCTCAGCACCCAGGAGAGGCCCTCCCCACTCCAAGGTTCCTCCCCCAGAGGGTGCTGGCACTGCCCAGGCTCCCCAGGGATGGGCACGGCCCCGAGGCTGCCAGAGCTCCAGGAGAGTTTGGACACTGCTCCAGGGATGCCCAGGGGGGATTGTTGGGGGTCTGAGCAGGGCCAGGAGCTGGACTCTGATCCTTGGGGGTCCCTTCCAGGTGAGGATATTCTACATTCTCTAATTCCACGATTCTGTGACCCTGACCCAGTGCAGCTCTGCTCTGCTCTCCTCCAGAATTCCTGGCCTGATACAGATCAGAGAATTTTCAGGACTCTGCTGTGAGACTTGCTGTGTCTTGTTTCCAGGCTGGCTTGTGTCTTCTCCCTTGGTTGGGCTTCACAGAAAACCAGATGGATATCAACAAGGGTTGAAAGTGACCTGCAGATAAGCCAGGCTTTGCTGGGGGGAGCCTTGCCAGTCCCGCAACTCCTGAGCACTGACAAATATTGAAATCACTGAAAACTCCAGCACAAGCCCAAATCATCTTCACGTGCTCATTGTAGGGGCAGAGAGGGAGCAGCTGCAGGAATCCCCCTGGGAACCTGGAGTAGGATCTCCCCTCCTTGTGCTCCTGCCCTGACCATCAACTCCTCTTCCTCCAAGCAAACACTGTCCAGGCCCATGGGACCTCCCCCTCCTCACATCTGGGAGAACAAGGAGGCAAAGAAATAAATGTCCATTATTTTCATCATCTCTTCAGTGCCTGGATTGTCCTTTTCTCCCCCTATTTTTTTTTTTTTTTTCAAAGTCACATCTCCATCTCTCACTTGGTTCCTTGGGAGCAAAGCTCCTCCAGCAAAGCCACGCCTGGTTTCCACGTGTGTAGGACACCCCACATCCCCCCACAGCTGGGGGGACAGTGACTCCTTCCAGCTCCTTACCCAGCCTCTGATCCCTGCCCTTGGAGATCCCGGGAATGCACACAGGGGGCAGCTGGAATGATGCCATCTGGGGCTGCTCTGACTCACCATGGACAGACCCCAAACATGGGAGCAGCCCAAAACCACCAGTGAGCAGTGATTTACAGCCTGGCTGCTGCTTGCTGCCAGCTCCAAGTGACTCTGTCTGTGGAGGGAGGAAATTTATAGGGCCAGAGGTCTTTCCTCCTGCACCTGAGCTGTGCTGGGGGTGACACAGAGCTGTGCTCCTGGGAAGGCCAGGGCTGGAAGGGACCTGAAAAATCACCCAGTCCCACCCTCTGCCATGGCAGGGACACCTTCCACTGTCCCAGGCTGCTCCAAGCTCCAGGCTGCTCCCAGGCTGCTCCCTGTCCAACCTGGCCTTGGGCATTTCCAGGGATCCAGGGGCAGCCACAGCTGCTCTGGGCACCCTGTGCCAGGGCCTGCCCACCCTCAAAACCAGGAATTCCCAATTCCCAATCTCCCATCCATCTCTGCCCTCTGGCAGTGGGAGCCATTCCCTGGGTCCTGTCCCTCCATCCCTTGTCCCCAGTCCCTCTCCAGCTCTCCTGGAGCCCCTTCAGGCCCTGCAAGGGGCTCTGAGCTCTCCCTGGAGCCTTCTGAACACCCCCAGCTCTCCCAGCCTGGCTCCAGAGCAGAGGGGCTCCAGCCCTTGGGGCAGCTCCGTGGCCCTTCCTGGAGTCATCCCAACAATTCCCTGCCCTTTGTAGGAAACCAGGGAGCGTGTGATGCATCACACAGCTCACGGCCACGGTCTCTCAGCCCAAAGCAGGGCATTACATCCCCAGATGTGGTTTCCTCTCCCCATCCCACGGCTCCCTGACTCCTCTCCTGGGCTGCATTTGAGCCCCTCAGCCCCGGGGCCGTGGATTATGCAGTGACTCAGATCCCAGGATCAGGACTCAGAGGGAAATTTGCAATTCAGAGCAGCCCCAAGACTCTGAGAGTCTCAAGTGGGCAAGTGCAGAACGTGAGACACGGCTCTGGGTGTTCAGCAAGCTGGATGCAAAGCAGGGACACCATCAGAGCTTCAGCCCCACCATTCCCACCAGGAATTCACCTCCGTGGGGGATGGAGGTGCCCCATGGGATGCTGCAGAGCTGGAGAGGATGTGCGAGGGTGGGAAACCTTTTTGGAGATCAACCTCCAACCCCACTGAGGATCCCATGGGGTGCTGGAACATTTGGGTGGGGGGTCAGAGCCAGCAGGACTTGCAGGAAAACCTTCTGGATAAAGCCAAGCTCCAGGAGCTCCATCTGGCAGCGCTTTTTGGATTTACGGATGAAGCTCTGCAGGCATCCAGTGGGAAAAGATCCCCATCAAGTGCTGCTTCCTCAGCCTTGAAGAAAATGATTGCAGGAACGAGTGAGCAGCTGACACAGGATAAATTAATTTGGGAGATAAAGTGCAAGGGGTGAGCTCTAATGAGGTGAGGAGGAGGGTGAAAGTGTCGACTCCCTCAAGGGTGAGGGATGTGACAAATCGAGGGAGCTGAGGTGGGGTTTCATCCAAAAAGGAGCTGTCACAAAGAGGAAAGGAGAATCAAGATGGGAGGCTCCAAAACTCAGAATTTCTCGTGAGTTTGGGTGGGGATGTTTGTAAGGCAGATGAAGAAAAAAAAAACAAATCACAGAAGAAAAATCTACCCCTAATCAACACTTTTGTTTGCACTGCTAGAGCATCACGTGTGCCATGGGAGAGCCCAGGGATGCAGAGCAGCTCTGGGAGGTGCTGGTGTCACCCTCCAGGTGGGCAGCACAGAGCTCAGCACCAGCCCTGGAGTTCCACAGGAAAACCTGGAAAAGCAGCCGAGCGCAGGTCCCGGGGAGCATCAGAGGAGGCAAGAGATGGTGAACGTTCCTGTGTGATAAATACTGCAGGAGAGCCTGGATTTGCCTGTGCAGACGCCTCTCCACGGGCTGGGAGCAGGGATGAGGGAAGCTGTGCACGTGTGGTTTGGGAAGGGCCACGGCACAGAAGGGACACCAGGATGAGCTCCCGGCAGAGCCCAGCCTGGGACAGCTGGTTCTCTTGGTGGAGGTGCTCCAAGGAAGACAAAAAAACTGGGAATGAGGTTGGGATGTGCTGATTTGTAGCTGTCCCAAGAAGGAAGGGAGAGCAGCAGCCATTAGTTCCCAGCAGCTGGCAGGACACAGACTCCTATGGAACCATGGAATTGCTCAGGCTGGGAAAGCACTTGAAGATTGTTGAGTCCCACTGCCAAGGCCACCACGGTCCCATGTCCCCAAGTGCCACATCCACACGGCTTTCAAATCCCTCCAGGGATGGGGACTCCATCACTGCCCTGGGCAGCTGGGCCAGGGCTGGACAAACATTTCCAGGAAGAAATTTTTCCCAATATCCAATCTCAACCTTCCCTGGTGTAGCTTAAGGCTTTTTCCTCTCATCCTGTCCCTGTTCCCTGGGAGCAGAGCCCAACCTTGCTCCTCCCTGCTCTCAGGGAGCTGTGCAGAGCAAAAAGGTCCCCCCTGAGCCTCCTTTTCTCCAGACAAAACAACTCCAAAGGCTTTGGCCAGCCCAAGGTGACCTTGAGTGGCATCGCTGGGAGGAAAATCCCTGGATGTTGTTCCAGCAGGGGGTTCCTTCCCAGCAAGGCCATTTCCTTCCCAAATGCTCCCAGCACCTGCTCAGAGGGGCTGGGAAACATTTTGGGCTCCCTGCTGTCCTGAGAGGCTTCCTGAGGAGCAGGATCACGGATCCGGGTCTGCTCTGGGAACAAACACAGGAGAGACACCCGAGAGGCTCCAGCAGGAGGCACGTTTGTGCCAGGGCCTGGGAGAAGCCCTGGAAATCAGGGAACACAGATGGTTTGGCTCCAGCACCGTCTGGACAAGATCTTCTGGGTGAAGGAGGGACTGCAGCGAAGCCAAGCCATCGGAGGGAAGCTGGAAGCTGCCCACTCTGCCAACCTGCTGCCAAGGATTCCTGGCCAGGAGGGATTTCCTTGTTGGAGCCAAGTGGAGGGATCCTGACCTTCCATCGATCAGCGGGGCTGGATTCAAGAGACAAGGAAAAGGAGCTGTCAAAAGCCAGGCTCTGTGACTCCAGCAGTGCAGCAACAGGTGTGGAATTTGGGGGCAATTAAGGCCCAGCAGGGACAGCCCCTGCTCTGACATCCACGGGGTCTCTTACTGCCACACCTACCAGCAGGACTCCTGTGGGAAGAGGTGATGGTGAGATATGAGACAGAGCTTCATGGACTCAGTGGTCTTAAAGGTCTTTCCCAGCCTTAATGATTCCATGATTCTCCACTTCCTTTCCAAAACAAGGAAATTTCCAAGCGTGATCGCTTTGGTCCAATAAAATAAAATAAATTTTAAAATAAAGCAATTCAGCACTAGTCTGGTTTAATGAATTAGCACTGACAGTGCTAATGACAAATGTGATTATTCCAAAGCTCCTACATATATCAGGGAAGTGAAACTGCAGAAATTGGCAACCCTTGGGCATTCTTCTTTTCCACCTGCCATTAAATCAATTTGAAGTTCCCATCTCAATCTATCAGAATTCATTATGTGTTTTCAGGCAGCAATTACTGGAAGAAGTCCTTCATTTTGGGATGGCTCCAGCTCCAGTGCCCAGAGCAGGAGGGGGATGCACGGACCAGGGGGTATTGGAGGGTGGATTTTGCATCACTCTGGGGTTACTTTTGCTCTGGAGGGTCTGAAGGTGCTCCTGGGCTCTGCCCAGAACAGGGCTCTGAGCACCTCTCATCTGCAGCAGGAACGGACTGGAATAGTTCAGCTGGAAGGGACCTGTCACAATTATCAACTCCGACAGCTTGATCACCTCAGGGCTGACCAAAAGTTAATTATTGAGGGGATTGTGCCTCTTAAACATCCTTGGAAATGTTCCAGGCCACATCAGATGCAGCTTGGAGACACCTGGTCTCGTGGAAGGTGGAATGAGAAGGTTTTTAAGGTCCCTTGCAGTCCAAACCACTCTGTGATTCCATGGAACACTGACAGGCTCATTAAGGAGCTCTCTGGGCAGCTTCTTCTCCCTGCACACGCTGCTCCCTGCCCAAAAAAAATCCATTCCTGGTGCACTTCCAACCCGTGTCATGTGCTTTGAGGTTTTTGTTGGGTTGGGTTTTTTTTTGTTTCCCCCTGCCTATTTTTTTTTTTTTTTAACAACCAAGTTTGGAAAGTCGCAGGAAATAAAAACAAGAAATTGCTGACAAGTGTCCCACTGTAATTGAGTGAGAACAGAGAGCTCAGCTCTAGAGATTCCCAGAAATACAGTCCAGATGTGGCTCTCCACGGTGGCTCAGCCAAACCACAAGCCCTGAAATGACATCCCTGGGACCGGGAAAACTTCCTCAGCGCCCCTTCCAGCCAAAGCTGGCGCCCAAAACAGGCCCAGCCAGAGATTTGGGAAAACACAGAGCTGGCAGCAGAGCCTGGAGGGGCCCTGTCAGTCCCCAGTGCTGAAGGTCTGCAGCAGGAATCATGGAATGGTTTGGGTTGGAAGGGATCTTAAAAATCATCCCATTCCACCGCCTGCCATGGCAGGGACACCTTCTGCTGTTCCAGGTTGCTCCAAACCCTATCTAACCTGGCCTTGGACACCTCCAGGGATCCAGGGGCAGCCACAGCTGCTCTGGGCACCCTGTGCCAGGGCCTGCCCACCCCCACAGGGCAGAATTCCTTGCACTGCTCTTCCATGGCAGAGGGATATGTTTGGTGGCCCAGGCAATGTCCCAGCTCTGGTGCTTTGCCTCCCAGCCCCACAAAAAATGGGGAGGGAGGAATTGTCCCCTGTCCTCTGCACCCTCCCATGGGACCTCACAGCCCTTTGGTCTGTGCTGCTGCTGGGGCTCATCTCACCAGGATTTAACTGAAATGTGAACTCTGCGCTCCCCAGAAGGATGGGAGAGGTGTCCACTGACCCATCTGAGTGGCTTTTTTAGCTGTTAGAAATCCAGGTGTGTGGTGTTGGGGCAGCCAGAGCAGAGCTGTGCTGCTGGGGGACATCCCTGCAGTGCAGGGTGATGGTTTTTGCTTCCAAATTAAATAATGGAAGAGCATCCGCTGGTTTTGGTAAGTTTTTCTCCCAAAGTAGTTGACTGAGCATGGCAAGGTGTCTTGGGCTGGGGCTGTGTGTTCCACTGGCACCTGCCAGAGCTGGGCCAGCTCTCTCCTGTTCATGGCCACCTGATCAAACCAGCTGGGCCACTTTTCTTTATCTCTCCCCCAGCCAATCCTCCCTCAGGGAAATCTCTTCTGTCCATGGCCATGGAGCCTCCCTGCAGGGCTGATCCAATTCCAGCATCCCATGGGAGATGCTCCCCCAGGGGAGGAGCCCAGCATTCCTACCTGGATAGAATCTGACCCTGCACACCCCAGCAGCCTTTTCCCCCTGCATTCCCAGAGGAGCAGCTTTCTCCTCCCCTGCATTCCCAGAGGGAGCCCAGGCCCATCCACAGCACCCCTGGAGCTGCAGAGGAAACTCCACCCTTGGCCAGGACCCTGCTCCAGCAGAGCCACATCTGCCCCTGCAGGGGGATTGCAGCCCCCATGGGATGGGGCTGTGCCAGCCCCCTGCCCAGCAGGGTGTCAGGGGGGTTCTGACTCTGCCAGGGGTTTCTGTTTGTGCCACTGCATTTGCATTGTTAATTTTCCTAGGAAAGAACTGTTATTGCTATTCCCATGTCTTTGCCTGAGAGCCCCTGAATTTCCAAATTCTAATAACTGGGAGGGAGGGGGTTTGCATTTTCCATTTCAAGGGAGGCTCCTGCCCCCCTCAGCAGACACCTGGCTTTGCAAACCAAGGCACCAGGAGAGGGGAAAATCCCACTACACTCCCTAAAGGACGAGAGAAATGCCTCGAGGCTCCCTCACCGGAGCTGTGGCGCTCCAGATCCGGCGTGGGCTGGCATGGGTGGGGATGGTGGACGTGCAGAGGAATCTGTTTGCAGAAGACACACAGGTCGGGCAAGGCTGGGCAGATCCCCTTGGTGAAAGGACCATCTGTCCCCAACACGTGGTTTGTCCCAACCTGCTGGTGCTGGCAGAGCCAGCCCAGCTGCGCTGCTCGGCTGCCTGCTCTGCAGCAGAGGGAGCAGAGGGAATCCATCCCCCCTAACCTCAGGGTCACGTTCTTCACGTTCGACATCAGAGGAGACATGAAGGCTGTGATTTGGGGGGGCTGCATCCACGTCCCCATCTCCATATGGAGCTCCAGGGCAGAGCACAGCCTGGCTGCTGGGTTCGCAGGCCCTGAGGGATCGCTGCAGCCCCACCGTGCCACTGCAACCCTCCTGAAGGGGCTCAGACGCTCTGGGTGGGCCTCTGGGTGCCACTGAAGACTTTAATTTGGAGTATTTGACTGTAAATAACCCAACAGGTGTCCCAGCTGTGGTCTGTGCACCCTGTGCCACCCTCAGTGCCCTCGGCACAGGCGATGGATGGAGAGCTCGGCCTGGTGTGAGAGGATAACCAGGAGGTGCTGTCAGGACAAAGCCTTCTGCCATGGAAAAGCTGGAAACAGTCTCACTGACCCTGCTGTGCCTCTTCCCCATGCACATCCCAGTGCCCCCATCCTCCCTCATGGCCGTGCTTGGTGCCTGCTCCCATCCCAGGCCGGAGCTGTGTCCTGGGGAGGGACAGTCCCAGGAGCTGCCCCTGCCGTGGAGCAGGTAACATCAGAAACGATCCTCTGCAACTGATGTGATCCACTCCTCTCCACCTGGCAGGCACTGGGATGCCTGTTTGAGTCCCAGTTTCCATGACCTGTTTCTCGTGGAAGACCCACAGCTCTCACCTAAGCAGGAGTTCCCAAATCAGGAGTGAGGTCTGTGGGTGAAATCCCCTCCTCAGAGCCAAATCCCTTCTCCGCAGTGCTGCAGTTCCCAGGGGCTCCTTCCATGCTCTTCACTCAAGGAAAACCTCCTGCCACCATTATTCCCGCTCTTCTCACTGAAAGACTTAACTCCCTGTACAGCAGAGAAGATTTATTCCCTGTATTCCGTGGGAGAGATTATCTCCAGCTGCTATTATTCCCTTATCAATAATTCACCATGCAGCCACACTCCGGCTCATTCCCGACTGCGCCAGCAGCCGGGAGCCATCCCGGCTCCTCGGATGTTGCTGATGCTCAGAACACCACAAATGAGTCACATCCTCTGGAATCTTCTCCTTGCAGCTTCCCGTGGAGGGGAGCAGCTCCACGGAAGGGCTGCGAGCCCGTGGCGTTGAAATAAATAAATGAAGGGGAGATAATTAAACTCCGTATTTCAATCGTGGAGGAGGAGCTCCTGAAAAGGGACTCTTCATCTGGAAAATCCAACACAATGAGGTGATGAAAGGAGAAAAGCAGACGTGGAACTGTGTGTGAATAGAGCACATGCTGAAGCCTTGGTCAAGACTCCCCCGTTAGAAGGACAAGCTCGTTGCCATTCCCATTTATCTCCCACGGGATAACAACTGGGGCTGGGAGCACAAGCCCTGTGAGGAAGGGCTGAGGGAGCTGGGGGTGCTCAGCCTGGAGAAAAGGAGACTCAGAGGTGCCCTCCTCACTCTCTGCAGCTCCCTGGAAGGTGGCTGTGCTCAGGGGGGTTGGTCTCTGTCTCCAGGCAGCGCTGACAGAACCAGAGGACACAGCCTTGAGCTGCCCCAGGGGAAATCCAGGCTGGGTATTGGGAAGAGTTTTGTACAGGAAGGGAGATAAAGCCCTGGGATGCTCTGCCCGGGGAGGTGCTGCAGTCACCATCCCTGGGTGTGGGTAAGCACAGACTGGATGTGGCACTCGGGGCCAGGGTTTGGTTGAGGTGTTGGGGCTGGGTTGGACTCGATGATCTTGGAGGTCTCTTCCAATCCAGAGATTCTGGGATTCTGGGATTCTGTGGTTCTGTGGTGCACAGAGCTCAGGATTAAAACAGCATCATTACACTGGATTCATTTCTCCTGCACCATGCACAGCCCCATTTCCCACTGGAGAGGCGAGCATCGGGATCATCGGGATGCGCGATGGGACCTCCAGCCCTCCATTGCTGCCAGAACTCCTCCATCAGGGAGATTTATGGCTCTGAGGATGCACAAGTGTCACCCTAAATCAGGCACCGGCTGGGAGAGGAAAGATGATCTGCCCCTTTCCAGTTGTCACCGGGAAGTCACAAAGCCACAGCTTGGCTGAGCCATCTCGGATGTCCGAGACATCTGTGCAATCATTGAGTGAACCTTTAATCTTCCAGGCTGGCTCTGCTCTGGAGTGTCCTGTCAGGGAGCCAAGCCAAGCAGCACTTGAGTGCTCTTTGGTCCAGCCAGGTGGATCTGTCTCCCAGGGATTTATTGGCACATGGAAGAAATGCCTCCCATTTCTCTCTTCACCTGCACGTTTCAATGTATTGCATCACAAATCACAGGATCCCAGAGTGGTTTGGGTTGGAAGGGACCTTAAAGAACATCCTGTTCCGCCGCCTGCCATGGCAGGGACACCTTCCACTGTCCCAGGCTGCTCCAACCCCCATCCAACCTGGCCTGGGACACTTCCAGGGATCCAGGGGCAGCCACAGCTTCTCTGGGCACCCTGTGCCAGCCCCTCCACACCCTCCCAGCCAGGAATTCCCAATATCCCATCCATCCCTGCCCTCTGGCAGTGGGAGCCATTCCCTGTGTCCTGTCCCTCTGTGGGACAGCAGGATGCTCTCCAGAACGCTTTGAGCAAGGCAGAGGACAAATGGCAGGAATACAGAAGTTTGGAGAAGGCCAGTGCCACCAGCACACGTGGGTAAAGCTGAAGACACAAAACCCAAAAGGTTGGATTTCACCTCTCCTAGAGGGGGCTGTAAGAAACCTGGACAGGGACTTTGGGCAGAGGCCTGGAGTGACAGGACAAGGGGGAATGTCCTTAAGGCCAAGGAAGATGGATTTAACTGGATGTTAGGAAGAAACCAGAAGGAAATCAAAGTGCCCAGCAGGGAGTTGGCTCCAGCAGCTCATCCTGAGCCTCCGTTTATGGCCGGGCTCGGACGCGGTCGGACGGGCTAATCCAGGAGGAGATGCTGCAGTTCCCAATGCACTGCAGGAGAGGACAGTGGTTCCAAGCTCGTGGGTAAGGCTAAAGACAGCGTGACCAATGGGATGAATCAGTCAGAGCTGTGCAGCTTCAGGAGAGGAGAGAAAAGGAGAATAAAAATCAAGGCTTAGAGCTTTTAGCCCAGAAAGGCAGATCTGGGTGTCCCAACATAAAAATGAGTCCAGGAGAGGCCCTGGAGCTGCTCCAGGGCTGGAGCTCCTCTGCTCTGCAGCCAGGCTGGGAGAGCTGGGGGTGCTCACCTGCAGAGGAGAAGCTCCAGGGAGAGCTCAGAGCCCCTTGCAGGGCCTGAAGGGGCTCCAGGAGAGCTGGAGAGGGACTGGGGACAAGGGATGGAGAGACAGGACACAGGGAATGGCTCCCACTGCCAGAGGGCAGGGATGGATGGGAGATTGGGAATTGGGAATTCCTGGCTGGGAGGGTGGGGAGGGCACCAGCCTCATGGTGCTTTTAGCATTTTGGGATAGTTGAGCTTTCCTGGATGACCACTGTGAAAAACGAGGTTCAC
>VZSE01007047.1:0-47919 GCA_013398275.1 Promerops cafer
GGGAGGACTCGCCATTGCTCAGAGCCATTAAGACAAAATTAACAGGCTGCTTTTTTAACCCGGGCTTCTGTGTCTGCAAGGAGGATGAGCTGCAAATGCTTGCCTGCAGTTGCATTTCTGCAACACCTCCCACCTGGGGGGGGTGGAAAGTTTCAGAAGCATTTTGTGTGCTTCGGAAGAGTCCTGAGTGGTAGGAGAACAGCAGGGTCATGCTAAAAAAAGGAAAGATCAAGGCGAAAAGTCTGGAAACCAAGGTTTGCAAGCGCCGGGTGAGATTCATCTCACTTAAATTTAGACCTCTCAAGCTCAGATATCCAAATCAGAACCAGCACCCTGAAAGGCATTTGCCTGGCCTGGATATGAGGCTTTGCAAAGAGGGAAACAAACCTCATTCGGAGGTGCCTGTCCCCCTTCTTTGGTGGGGGACAGCACGGAACAGACCCTTTTAGACACCTGAGCAAGGGCAAACACAGCATGCACTGAAGCAGCTCCAGCGAGTTGGCTCACTCAACCTGCAAAGCTGAGAGGTAATTTCAGCCCAGAATGCCCAGTTCTGGAGATTTTGCCTTGCAGCCCAGCACGCAGGGAGCAGAGCTGGGTGAGGAGCTAATCCAGCTCCTGCAGGCAGAACTTCACGGCTCTGTTCTAGGCGTAAAGAAGAGACAAACACGACCCTCTGCACGGAGGACTCAGCCTGGAGAGCGTGAGGTTGGTCGAGATGTTCCCAGATCAATGCCATTCTTTCCAAACGCGGGTTTTTTGATTGGGATTTCAGGTTTTGTCAGTCCTTACTGACAGGCTGGGCTCAGCCGCAGGAGGGAAAGGACTGCGATGAATCACAGTCACAGACTCGTTTAGGTTGGAAGAGCCCTCCGAGATCACGAGATCACCAGCCATTAACCCTGCACTGATAAACCCACCTCTAACTCATATCCCTAAGTGAGCCCGACTCCTCTGCTTTGGCTCCAAGGCCAGGGCAGGGCACCCACTGATGGTTCTCCCAAGCACAAGGACATCAGTGGAACAGGGATTATCACATCCCTTTGCCCCCTCCTCTTTTCTAGGGATGGGGAATGCCGATGCTCACCTGCTGGGTGTGAGATTTATCCTCAGAATATTAAGTTCGACTCTAGCAATATCCTCATTACAGTCCTGACCTCCCTTCCCCTGCAATCCTTCGCCCACGAACCCCCACGGCGCTTGTCACCTTCCACCTGACGGACACCTGTGCAGCCACAACAAGGTCAGAGCACTGCAAGTCTGAGCTGCCACCCCTGATCGTGTCCAAGGGGTTGAAAGAGATGCCACTGTCGCCAGGCCTCGTTCTGCACGAGGCTGGGATCCTGCTCAGACCAGGAGAGGGAAGAGCACTCTGGTTTGCTGGGAAGTTCCCAGCGCCAGATAGGATTAGTCGTGCCTAATTAACTGTGAGGAGCAAGCAACAGAGAGCTGAGTGCAGAGACAGAGCCCCCCTCGGCAGCAGCCAGGCTCTGTGTGTCCACTGCCAAGCCAGCTGCCTGGGCAAGAGGAGCCCTGGACGCTGCCCGTGCCCTCCTGCGGCTGTGATGTGCCCCGAGCACACAGCCAGGCAGGCAGAGGTACCCCAGCACCTCCGACAGGCAGCAAAGGCTGAGCTCTGGATGCACACCGCAGCCCGGGGACCCTGTCCCCTAACCGGCCCCACTCCTCGGGCTGGAGGATTCCTCTGGGCAGCTGTGTGGGGACAGCCCACGGGAGGCACTGCCACACCAGGGGCAGGTTTTCCTCCCCCTTTCTGGTCCTCACACCACAGCAGCCCGGGATGGATCTCCCAGCCAAGCTCACCTTCCCCACACACCAGGCATGTCCGATGCCATTAAAGCCTGGACCGTCACCACCTGCCACCTCCCCGCGAGGGTCTGGCTCGGGTGAGAGGAAATGAACCTGACCGAGAGCAAACGCAGCCTGCCTTGGAGCGGGGGAGAGGGAGGGAAGCAATTTTCTCTCTCTGGGCACAGGGAAGGGGTCCGGGGATCCGCCAGGCACGCCGACACCGGGTTTACCTGTGCGAGTCTGCCCGCAGGGACACACATGGCACGTGTGGGCACACGCGGGACCTGCACGCCCGTGGGGCACGCATGGACCCACAGGGGACGTGTGGGCACACAGGGCAGGCGCAGCACAGCACGGCACCTACAGATAGATGGGTACAGCTCACGGAGACACTCCGGGGCACCTACGGACTCACGGGGCAGGTACCGACCCAGGGGGACCGTGGGCACACACAGCACGCCTGGACTCGCAGGGCACGCACGGACACAGAGGGCACATGTGGGCAAACGGGGCACGGACAGACACACAGAGCTCGGACAGACAGACAGACAAGGCGCACACAGACACACGGGCACAGACAGACAGACAGGGCACACACAGACACACGGGCACGGACAGACAGACAGGGCACACACAGACACACGGGCACGGACAGACCCGCGGGACACGGACACACAGACAGGGCGCACACGGGCGCACGGCGCCCGAACCAACCCACAGGGCACACAAAGACCCACCGAGCCCGTGTGAAAGCGCGGAGCAGCAATGCCCGTGTCTCCGCTTGCCCTCGCAGGCAGCGAGCCGGCGCTCTCACGGGTTTGAATCCCTCCGTTCCGGGGAAGGGGGTCCGGGACACGGGAAGGACGAGGCGACACCGGCACCGCTCCCAGGGACGCTCCGCGGGCGGTCCCGNGGGTCCGGGCATCCCTCGCCATCCCCGGGAAAAGGCGCTGGAGAGGTCGGCTCCCCCCTCGCCATCCGCGGGAGGAGCCGCCCGGGGGTCCCCTCCTCCCTCGCCATCCCTGGGAAAAGCCGCCCCCGGCATCGGGTCCCCCCACCCATTCCGGGGAGGAACCGCCCGGGGGTCCGGTCATCCCTCGCCATTCACGGGAAAAGCCGCCGGAGGGGTGCGAACCCCTCTCGCCATGCCCAGGAGGAACCACCCAGGGGTCCGTCCAGTCATCCCTCGCCATCCCCGGGAAAAGCTGCCCCAGGGGTCCGGTCCCTCCGCTCCCCCCTCCGGACCCTCCGTGCCCCTCCGCCCCAGGGGTCCGGACCCCCCTTGCCCTCCCCGGGGTGAGGGGCACGGAGAGGTCCGGTGCCCCTCGCCATCGCTGGGGGAGCCGCCGAAGGCGATCCAGACCCTCCGCTCCTCCGTGGCCCCTCCCGGGAGCAGCCCGGTGGGTCCGGTCATCCCTCGCCATCCCCGAGAGGAGCCGCCCGGGGGATCCGCTCCCCCCTCCCCGTTCCCTGGAGGCGCCGCCGGCGGGGATCTGGTTCCCCGCTTCTGCCAGAGCCCCTGCGAGGAGCCGAGGGAGGGGGACCCCGCCTGGCCCCCACCGCGGGGCATCCCTCGCAGCGGAGGGTGCTGAGCACCCCGACCCTCCTGGCTGGGCTTTCTGCCCTTTCCCCGGCCCGTACCCAACGTGCATTCGCTTACTAGTTTTAACCCGTGGGTTTCGGGTCTGCACCAAGCCATCGCCCCCGTGGGACCATTCTGGGGCCCGCTTTGGTCCCTGGAGCCTGGCAGCGTCCTCGTGTCCCTGCGCTCCGGAGGCGTTCCCAGAGGAGGAGGTGTGAGGGATCGCAGGTGAGGCAGCTGAGCTCTTCCTACCCGCGGTTGCCTTCACCCACTGAGCAGCCTCAAAGGGGGAAAAAAAAAAAAATCACCGTACGCTGTATTTACAGTGTGAAAGAGCAATTAAAGGAAGCTGCTTCAACAGTCTAAGTGGAGGAAGCGCGATAGCTCAATAGTTATTGATCCCCTCCAGACAGGCACGCTGCTTTGTTGGAGCTGAAGGAACCCCGCCTGATGCAAGGGAAGTGGAGAGAAAAAATAAAAAATGGTCCCATAAATTAAAACTCCCAGGGAATTACATGGGAGGAAACGCAGGTGTATAAGCAGTTTTTGGTGGCATAGTAATCTGTAACTCCACTGTTTTGCTGTCTAGGATTAAAATGAATGTTCCCATCTGGTTACCCTGTGAGCAGGAAGGTATTTAATGGAAGCTTGTGCCTGGGGATGGCAGGGTGGAAACAGAGCAGAAAGAGGAGGACTAGCAGTTATTGTTAAAACCTCCCAGGGAAACTGCCCCCGTGTGCTCCCTGTGCAAAGCGTGGAGGTTATTCCCACGGCTGCTTGCCCCCAGGTGACAAACACGCAGCCAGGGAAACCTAAGGGCATCCTGGCCCCCCGGCAAAGCCCAGTGCTGGAGTGCAGGGGTGTTCTGTTCGGGCAAAGGTGTTCTGGCATGGCGCTCCAAGATGTCACTGCAGCCAAACACACGGTGACGTGCCCGGCTCCGGTGCCGCGGTCCCGGTCGGGTCCCCAGCGCGGGGGTTTCCGCCGCTGGAGCGGCCCAGCAAAGGGCGAAGCGGAAACAGAGGATAACTCACCGTCCCAGCCTCAGGGTGGGGCCGGAGCGCGCAAACCCCGCGCCGCGGGAGCGCGCCCCAAACCCGCCCTGCCTGGGAGGGAGGCACGGATTTGAGGGCCCTCCTTCCACAGCCTGAGCCCTCTGGCTTGTGGCACGGCCACGGGCTGGTCTCTGAACGCCTGGGCCAGTGAGTTCTGAAGTGAGGCCAGAGGAGGCCACCAAGGTGATCAGAGGGCTGAGACAATTGGGATTGTTCGGCCTGGAGGAGAGAAGATTGGGGGTGACCTAATTGTGGCCTTCCAGGACCTGAAGGGGCTGACAGGAAAGATGGAGAGACAGCATTTACCAGGGACGAGTGACAGGACAAGGGCAATGGGTTCAAATTGAAAGAGGGCAGGGACAGATGGGATATTGGGAATTAGGAATTGCTGGCTGGGAGGGTGGGCAGGCCCTGGCACAGGGTGCCCAGAGCAGCTGGGGCTGCCCCTGGATCCCTGGCAGTGTCCCAGGCCAGGCTGGACAGGGCTTGGAGCAGCCTGGGACAGTGGAAGGTGTCCCTGCCCATGGCAGGGAATAGAAGAAGATGGTCTTCAAGGTGCGTTCTGTGACTCGATGATTCCCTCTTGCAATTATCAGCAGTAGCACTGAGACACATTTATATTTCCTTTTCAGGGGCAGGCACTGGTTTGGTCGGTAGGGGCTTGGTTCGGGTGAAGAGACGGGGTATTTGGGTGTTTGTCACCAGCGCTGCGGGAAACCAGGGCAGCACCTCGCAGGACCTTGGCAGCCATCCCCGGCGCGCCGCGAACAACAAACCCTGGCAGTGCCCCGGGCTCTCACACCACCCTGGCAACGGCGAGGCGGCTTGGCAGGGTCAGTCCCCAGCGCCCGGCACAAAGGGGCTCTGTGCGGAGCGGGTGATTAACCCCTCATCGCCGCGGAGCATCCTCCCGCAGGCTCCGGCACCTGCGGGTGCGCCCCGGTGCCGTTCCTCGCGGGGGCAGGAGCCGCTGCTCCCGGCGTGAGGCGGGTGCCCGGGCGCGTTTGCAGGCAGGGCGGAGACGGACAGCGCGATGGCACGATAAACAACTCAATTAAACACCGCGCGGCCTGAGGAGATAATCACGGCCCCTGACTAGACTGTGCTGCATCCCCGAGCACGAGGGATGGTGTCTCCGTTCAAGCCGGGGGAAGCGAAGCTCTCAAAAAGCTGCCTGGGCGTTCACATCAATTTCCCGGTGATGGGTGAGGAGGGACGCGGCGCGCCGCTCAAAGCCGGCAGCGCGGGTGCCCGGAGTGCGTGTCAGTAACCGGAGCTGTGACCATCTCTTTTTCTCACCCTGGCGCGCTGCGGTTTTTAATCCAGGCTCTCTCCCCACGCCGTGTGCGACAGCCGCAAGCACAGGTGAGGCAAGTGCAGGAGGGTGTGGCTTTAGTCCTGCCTTGCCGGGCGCGGGCTACGGGACGCCTTCAAGGCAGAGGGTGCCCATCTCCGCTACCCCCGTTTCCAGCACTTGTTTTCATGGGCAGAGGGAGCATTTCCGTCACCTAATCGCAGCCTGCGGCTCACCCCTGCCACAGGCACAGAAGCCACAACGCGCAGGGGCGGCGTTCAGGCTGTTGTGCGGCGCTCCTGCCCTGCGCAGGGGTGGATTTCACCGTGCTTGCATGGAAAGGCCGACACGCCCGCTGCAAAATGTTTGTCTTGCACGAAATCCCTCTGTCTCCCGTGACAGGATGCATCCAGCCTCTTTCGGGGGTCAAATGGTTGGCTGCTAAAATAAGAGGGGCTCAAGTGTCTCATGAGGAGCAAGTTTCAGACGGATCTGGGCGTGCTGACACCAGTGGAGTGACACCAGTCAGGCTGGCACTGTCGTTTCCCACTGGGTACAGCACTCTCAGCACATCCCCCTCGACACCCGAGGCTTTGCCAGACACATCCCTGGGACTTTATCAGCCCCTGGAGCACGGTGCAGAGCTGGCCCTACCTGCAGCAGCACACCCTGGGATGGATCTTTAACGCTTTTCACAGGCCCAGACACAACAGGCAGAGAACAAAGACTCTTTTTTTTTTCGTGACGAATCCTGTGAAATGAAGAACTGGTGTTAAACCGGCCACATTTCCAGAGGTGCTAAAGGGAAAAAAAAAAAAAAACAACCCACGTCATAAATCAACACTGTGTGGGTTGGCTTCTCTCTACACAGATGGAGAGCCCTTAGGAATTGCTCTCCTCGCATCAGCTTCCTCACAGGGTTTCCCAGCTGAGTGCTGACCACCTCCAAGCACCGAAGGTCGCACGGCGGGGCAGGGGGAAGGGGTTGTGAGAGCCAAGGTTTTGTGTGTGAGGCAGCCAAAAAAGCAAACAGTGCTCCTGGCCTCGGCAGCCTCCTCTCCCAGCTGCAGGCTGCCCACCCCACATCCACACACCGCTCACTGAATTTTAGCTTTCCTCAGCACTTCGAGCTCGCAGCCCAATTTTGTTCTGTCAGCTGTATTATTAATCAGCAGGCTGCAAATTATGTTGCTATAACCCACGTACTTTTTATATTTTAAATTGAAAATGAAATAAATTGGTGCATAGTAAACAAATCCCAGCTTTCTGGGAGCAGCACGAGGCTGAGTGAGGGGAGCTGTGGGGAGTCTGGGGCCAGGACAGATGGGAGCCCATGGAGAACCACCAGGCTGGAGAGACACCGAGGGGCTGGAGCGTGTCCAGGGCAGGGAACGGAGCTGGGGAAGGGGCTGGAGCCCCAGGAGGGGCTGAGGGGGCTGGGAAGGGGCTCAGCCTGGAGGAAAGGAGGCTCAGGGGGGCCCTTGTGGCTCTGCACAACTCCCTGACAGGAGGGGACAGCCGGGGGGGTCGGGCTCTGCTCCAGGGAACAGGGACAGGAGGAGAGGGAATGGCCTCAGGCTGGGCCAGGGGAGGCTCAGGGTGGATATTGGGGAAAAGCCCTCCTTGGAAAGGCCTGTCCAGCCCTGGCACAGCTGCCACTGGCTGGAGTCCCCATCCCTGGAGGGATTTAAAAGCCGTGTGGATGTGGCACTTGGGGACATAGGCCAGTGGTGGCCTGGGCAGTGCTGGGGATGGTTGGACTCCATCTTGGAGGGCTTTTCCAACCCAGAGGATTCTGTGATCTTTTGATTTCAGCTCAGCTGCCACAGAGATCCACAGAGAGAGCTGGGTGCAGTGCTTGCCTTAGTCATCGCCTCAGCCTCAAACTGCTCTGAGTGAACAGCTCTCTAAACAGAGCCTGGGAAAAAAAGGACTACATGAAACATTTAATAAAGCTCTTTTGACTTCCTAACCTTTCCTGCAGAAAAAGGACGTACAAGAATACCGAAGGAGAGGCTGATTGATGGTTGGACCAGAGCGAGCCTCCCATGCCCATGTTTCATATTCAAGCCCT
This sequence comes from Promerops cafer, assembly GCA_013398275.1. Taxonomy (NCBI): domain Eukaryota; kingdom Metazoa; phylum Chordata; class Aves; order Passeriformes; family Nectariniidae; genus Promerops; species Promerops cafer. The sequence goes on from VZSE01007047.1 coordinate 7,818, forward strand.
CAAAAAGGTCAGTTTACACTTCCAGCTCACAGAACAAAAATGCCATTTAATAATGCGTGTACCTTTTTTGCCCTGCCTGTTACTGAGAGATGCATTGCTTGGCAGAGCTGTGGCACAGCCTTGGTGGTGGTTTGCACATCGGTGTAAAGCTCCACTCGAGTGGCCCAGTTGCACTAGCCCTGGGTTAGTCACACCTCTGAAACTACTCTGCCTTTGCACTGCTGCCACCAGGAAAAGATGAATTCTCCGGGGGAATGTGTGACAGCAGTGCATGATCAACTGCCCCAGAGCAGTACTAATACACAAGAATAAAGTGGAAATTAAAAACAGCAGGACAGAAAAACGCTGTGAGTGTCAGTCTGGGGAAACAAAACGGCCACGTGCTCTGTTCAGTCCTTCACGCACACCCCGATTTCTCCCCTCAGCGTTACAAATCAGACTGGTACTTGAACACTGGTGTGTTATAAATCAGACTGGTACTTGAACATCGGTGTGCTCGAAGCAGCTGTGCAGTGGGGAGCTGTGCATGGAGCGAAGCAGCCCCACCCTGCACCTGCCAGGTCACAATGCTGCAGCACCAGTGCGGGTGCAGCGCCCTTCCCCGTCCCACTGGGCCTGAGGACATCACAGCAGACACCAGCCTTTGGGGCAGGCCTCCCCTTCCTCTGTTTCCTGACCTTTGGGACAGGTCGGGGGTGGGTCTGTGCCTCTCAGAGGGGGTGAGCTGCTGCTGCAGGCCTGGCTCCCCTGGTGCTGGTGGAGCAGAGCTGGTGGTGTGTGAGGACCCCCTGCCCTGCCCACAGCAGCAGGGAGACCCTGGCTCTGGGCTCAGACCACTTGTCTTGGGCTGGGGCTGTGTGTTCCACTGGCACCTGCCAGAGCTGGGCCACTTCTCTCCTGGTCATGGCCACCTGATCAAACAGCTGGGGCACTTTTCTTTATCTCTCCCCCAGCCAATCCTCCCTCAGGGAAATCTCTCCTGTCCATGGCCATGGAGCCTCCCTGCAGGGCTGATCCAATTCCAGCATCCCACGGGAGATGCTCCCCCAGGGGAGGAGCCAGGAATTCCTACCTGGATGGAATCTGACCCTGCACACCCCAGCAGCCTTTTCCCCCTGCATTCCCAGAGGAGCAGCTTTCTCCTCCCCTGCATTCCCAGAGGGAGCCCAGGCCCATCCACAGCACCCCTGGAGCTGCAGAGGAAACTCCACCCTTGGCCAGGACCCTGCTCCAGCAGAGCCACATCTGCCCCTGCAGGGGGATTGCAGCCCCCATGGGATGGGGCTGTGCCAGCCCCCTGCCCAGCAGGGTGTCAGGGGGGTTCTGACTCTGCCAGGGGTTTCTGTTTGTGCCACTGCATTTGCATTGTTCATTTTCCTAGGAAAGAACTGTTATTCCCATTCCCATATCTTGGCCTGAGAGCCCCTTAATTTCAAAATTATAATACTTTGGAGGGAGGGGGTTCACATTCTCCATTTCAAGGGAGGCTCCTGCCCTCCTGAGCAGACACACCTGTCCTTCCAAACCGAGACAGCACTGCTGGACACCAGGACACGAGCCAAGGCACCCCTGTGGGTTGTCCTCTAGGGAAAGGACAAAGTAACAAAGTCTGCCTCTTGGAAACGAAAATGCTTCAAAGGGGGAAGTGTCAGAGCACAGAATCTGCCAGGCACGAGTGAAGGACTGCCCTCAGCCCTGGCAGCTCCTGGGTGGGAGGTACTCGGGAGCAGCACTGGGTGCAGGGCTGGATGGCAGAGGATGGCACAGAGCAGCTGGGGTGAAGAACGACGGAGTGGTGAGCAGATGTCACGTCCACACATGGAGCTCCTGGGACTGGGCCTGTGCGGAGAGAGCGGTGCCACAGCACAACCCATCCACTTCTTATTTATTGCAAATTCTTGTTCACGCTTTGTGCCCGCACAGTCTGTCCCTGCTGCCCTCCCTCCTGTGCCACAGCTGCACCCGGGCCCCCTGGCATCCCGAAACAGCAGTTTATTCACTTCTCCCTCCGTTTCCTCACATCACATTTGATTTAATGCTGGTATCAGAGCACCCACCACCAAGCCAGGGCGAGAGCGGCGAGCACTGCCGCTCGCCAGCTGCGAGGGATCCCAGCCTGCTCCTTCCACCTCCCCGGCAGCAAAACTAGTCAGGAGCAAAGCTTTTGGTTTCCCAAACCGTCATCAATTTAGCATCAACTTCCTTGAAGGTTTCCTTTTCCCTCTCTTCTGTTAAACTGACCTAAAACTGCCAAGGCGAAGAAAAAAGATGAAGTCTCTCTCACGTCGTAGGCAGGCACCCTTGTAAATCCTTGGGAACGAGCTTGTCACAACATCCTGGCACCGGGGGACGCCGCTCGAGCAGCTCTTCTCTGCCCACCCACGTTCCCCACCACTTTTCACCTCCTGCTGTTATTTCTTGCGTGCGCTGCGAGCAGAGGCAGGACGCCTCTGAGGTGACGGCTCCCAGCTCCATGTGCTGGGGGCTCCAGGGCGGGCCTCAGAGAGCCCAGACTTTGCCACAGCCCCTGTCCCAGCGCAGACACAGTGCCAGGAGCACTTCGTGCTGAGCAGGAGGAGATCCCTCACACCACAGCATCCCCTCCCTCGCCCAGCACCCTTCCCCGCTGGCCACACAAGCCATTTATCCTGGCACCTCGCTCACTGATGGAGGCTCTAATCCAAAGCACAGTCTCTGCCTGCTCGTAACGCCCTCAGCTCCTGGCTTAGCCCTGGACACCGAAGCCATACTGGACAGGGAGAGCCCAGGCACAGCAGGAAGGCACCACACGGGGTGCAGCTCTACAGTTCTGGGTACAGGTGCCCGGATCAGCTGCGTTCCTGGCTGCACCCACAACAGAAATGCGAGCACGGGAAGGAAAATGGATGGCATTGTTTCAAAAGCAGTGTTTTTCCTTCTGAAAGCAGAGGCCTTTCTTTTGCCGTGGCTGTGCCCAGCGTGTCAGATGCAGATGATGCCCAGGTCAAAGAGCACCACCTCAAAATTCTGCTCCCCCACCCTTTGGAGTAAATCCCTTGCAATACCTGGGTCCCAGCTCCTTTAGCAAAGGAGCTATCCCAGGAACAACTCACCTGCTCACCTGGGTATCCACGTGCTTTGTCAGCTCCCAGCATTTGCATTCCTGATTGTTTGCAGGACTGAGCCTGCAGAAAACGGGCAGCCAGGTCATCCACTGCATGGACTTTCACGAGACATCGCCCCAAATTATCTGGGAGAAGCATGGGAAGCAGAAGAGAAATAAAAACGGGAGTTAGTCATGGTCTTCCTATTTATTAATCAATTATTTTACCCATTAATTGAAACAGAGCATGCTTCAGAAGGGGAGCTGCCTCCCGGAGGCCCCAGCTAAGCAGGAGGGCTTTGCAGCAGCCTCAGAGGGTGTCTGAGGGGCTGGGCTGGGGCATGGGGGTGATGGCTGGCAGGGGTGAAGGAGCTGCCTGAACACGAGCGAGCGGAGCTCTGCAGCAGCCTTCAGCAGCCTGCTCTGGGCAGGCCGTGCTGCGTGTGCCAGGAGATGCTGTCTGCTCCAAGAACAGCCCAGATGAGGCATCCCCCGGCCCTCTGTGCTCCAGATCCAACGCCTGGGGAGTATTCCAGCGTCAGAAACCACCAACGCCAAGTGCACAGCAAGAGAGTTTTTGTTTCTTTACCTCCCCCGAGACTGGCCGCTTTCCTGCGTTGCTGTTCTAATTGCAAATAGTGGTTGGAAGCTTAAGAACGCGTTTTGGAGGTGGTGGGAGTTGAACTTCCCAGCCTCTCTGACCCCTAGACGTCGCGAGGCTGAGCAGAATCCATCTGCATTAGCCTTTTGATGGGGGGGAATTCACGGCTCGACCCCAAACACTCCAAAGCTGGGAATGCAAAGGGGTCCAGGAGCTGGCACTTGTGGCCACCTGCCTGCAGAGCAGCTTCCCAGCCCAGCCCTGCGAGCAGCACCTGGATGCCTCATGGGGAGAACCTTTGAGATAACGCCCAGGGTGGCTTTTAATTAATACTGCTGTGCCTCTCCTAGAGGCACAGAGCTGCTCCCTTGCACCCCAAACTGAGCACATGGAAATACCCTACATCCAACCCTATCCCTTTATCCAAACTGCACTGCTGTGTGCCTACTCTGGGGGATCAGGGACCAGCAGCAACTTCCACGCCAAGTGTGTAATTTACCCATAAAACTTCAGGAGTTTTTGTGGGCTTTCTGATTTTGCAATTCCTTTCAACCACGGGCATTTACCAACCTTAGGCGTTCCCTTCCAGGAGGTCCAGCAGCCCGAGGATGGGATGTGGGCAGTGATGCTGTGCACTGCTGGCACGTGGCAGCACCCGCGGCAGCACAGGAGAATTTGGCTGCTGGTGAGATGCTAACCAGAGAGCTGGGAGCCTGCCCTTCCCCGCCAGCAGGGTCTCCACCAGCCACGTGGCCTGGGCAAGGCTGGACAGCCCTGGGCATCACTGGGGGGCCCGAGCCCCAAAATCAGGCATGGTGCATGGGGCAGGGCCGGGCTGAGGGTCCCCAGCTGTCCCAGTCACCTCTTCCTCACCGGTCCCTGGAGCTGGGTGTTGCTGGAGGAGTGGTCCAAAAGGCACGTGGAGGCAGCTGCTCACTCCCCACCACACACCTCCCTGCTGTCTTCTCCTGGTGGCTCCAGCCACTGCTTTTGTGCCTGGAACAAGCCAGCGAGCCTTGTGTGTCCCCCTGGTCATTGCAGGAGTGCTCCTGCTGTGTGGGACGTGTGGGCTGCTCCTCCAGCCTCTCCTTTCCCAGGTGTCTGCAGGCAAAGTGTCACTGTCCTGGGGCACAGCTGATGTGGGGCTGTGCCCCTCAGCCTGTGGCTCCCATGGCCGTGCTTTTCCCCTCGGTGCCCCCCCAGACCAGGCAAGGGCTGTCCAGCTTGACCAGGACATGGTTTGTCCCTGGGAAAGGGTCTGGCTCGGCCGGGGCTGCTTTTAAGGAGCAGAGGGAAGTGCCAGTCCTGACCCACCCGGACACACGGAGCCCTGCACGCTCTGGCAGCCCTGGTTTCACCTCTCTGGTCCTCCCAAGCTTTCAAGAGATTTCCAGCTGAAGAACAAACCAGAATTACCAGCTGGGCCACTGGTGCCAGCCAGTGTGGAGCAGACTCCAGCTGCCAGAGCTGCTGCCAGAGCCAGTCCTGGGACAGCAAGGGCAGCCTGGGCAGCCTGGTGATGGAAGAGGCAGGACAGCCTGCAGAGGACCCCGAGCACCCCAGCGTGGCTCTCACTAAAGGCCACAGTACCAGTGACAAGGCCTGAGGAGCGGGACGGCACTCTGGGATTTTTTTTTTTTTTATGTGCAACAGATTAATCCACAACTTGATGTTTCCAGCCGGGGAAATTCTATCTCATCTGAGGAACTCTGTTTGTACACTCTCTGTGTGTTTGTGGGTTGCTGCTCCCACCAGCTGAGACTAAAGCTTGGCCTTGGCAGAGGAGAATAAGAGATTGGAAATGCTCCCATGAAAAGCTTGAGCAGGCTGAGGAGCTTTGTGTCTGGGTGCTGCCATTAATCAAGCTAATTCACATAAGTGAGCCATTCAAGTGATATTAGGCCCAGCAAGAGCAGACAGAGAAAATTAATTAAGGCTTCAGGAGAATAAAGAAGGCTCCTGAAAACACAGATCAGATTTCTGATGGTTTCTGTGGGGACATGTGGGAAGCCAGAAAACCAGAGGGACCAAGGGCCTGGAAACCCAGGACACACTTGAGAGCACAGAGGATTTGGTGTCCACGTCAAGCAGGAAGGACCCTTCAGTGGCTGGATCTGGGTGCAGTTTGGTGCATTTTTAAAAATGAAGTGGTTCAGCTGGAGATTTCTAATCACCCTTTTGTGGTCGCTGGGGGTTCCCTTGCCTGCCTCTGAGGTCAGAGGTAGGAATAAATTAGAATTCACTATCTTTGCAAGAACCCTCCCTGCAGCCACTGCTGCCAGCACTGCCCACGTTCCGTTCCAGGCATCATCCCCCAAATGTGAGCACAGAGAGGAGCCAGAGCTTCAGCCCCTTTCCTCGCTGCTTTTGGGGTGAGAAAACATTTGGTACACCTTTTGTAACACCCCACACCGGGGTTAGGTGATAGGGAATCAAACCAGGGGAAAGCAAAAGATAAGAAGTGAAGATAAAGGATGGTTGCTCAAACCACCTTATCACTCCTTTGTCACCTCCCTCTGTGTTCTCTGTGCCTTGCAGTGGCATTTTGTAGAGGTGGAAAAAACAGGAACTGTCCTCCCCAGCCACCACGGCAAGAATTCCCTGCATGGGCTCCCCACCCTTCATGCAAGGCAGCCTGGCTTCTTCCCCTGCTGCAGAAAAGCCGGGGCCTCAGCTTTGGCTGGATGGAAACATCCCCACTGAAGGCAGATGAGTGCAAACACCGAGCCCAGCACCAAAACAGCTCGCGGCGGCGCTGGGCTGAGCAAGGCCTCACAAAACCTGCACTTTAAGCTTGGTCTGCTCCAAAAGTTGGCCCCACAAAGCCCCGCAGGTTTGCATCCCGCCCCCACCTCTGCGCTGCGTGCTTCCAGCTTTTAAAAGAAAGGCTGTTCTGCTGTTTTCTGGTGCTTCTGGTAACATTTTGCAGAGCGCCTCTCCTGTGCGCTGTTTCCAGGCGATCTTCCCAAGGCTTGTACAAAATGTGACTATGGGGCTGAAAAACAACATCCAGGGGTGCAAATCTGAAGCTCAGGTGGGAGAAGTAGAGAGGCACACGGTTACACACGGGGAAGAGCTCCCGCAGCAGCATCTGCATGGGATTTGGAGGCAAGGAGCCCCCAGAGATGGTGAAATTTCCCATTTTTCACCTGCTTCCCATTTCTTCCCCACTTCCTGGGCACAGACACCTCAAAGCCACAATCAAAAAGAACCAGAGGAACTGTATGAACATGGAGGAAACCCCCAGGTCACAGCAGATGCACGGCCTGCGTGCTCAGACGAGGACCCAAATTAAAAGTCGCAAACCAATAGTAAAGGAATGATGCTGGTGGAAAATCCATCTGGTGTCCGTGACCAGGAGTAGGGTTTGCAATGTTTGGCCCTACAAATGGTGGCACCAAGTTCCACCGAGCAAAGTGGGAAGGCAGATTCCTGCCAATTCCTGGCAGCAGCATCCCTGGCTGGGGACACACCAGGACAAGGAAGGAGAGCAGGTCTGGCTTAGAGAAGAGGGAGAAGTGCAGGGCCAGAGCTCGCACTAAGCAGCCTCCAAGGCCAGGCACAAGGACGAGAGGTTTTTCTCAGCCATGGCTGGATTTAAGCTGGATATTGGGAGAGGTTTTTTTCCTATTAAGGCAGAAGCATCAGGGCTTCCTGAGCTGAAGGGGCAAAGGGGCACTCAAGTGGTTTTAACGTGGAGCTTTTCAGGACCACGAGCAAAAAGCAGCAGGCATCCTCAGCCAGGGATTTGCAAGGCTGGAGCTCGGGGGAGCATGGGGAGGTGGCAGCCAGGGACAAAACACTTGGTGTGCAGCCTTAACCACCAGCTCGTGGTGTGGCCTTGGGAAGTACTTAAATGCCTGAACAGCTCATCTTCCTTTTGTACAATGGGGATAATACTTCTAACCCATGCTTAGGAACCACCTGGGACATTAAGGCATAATCGTAAGAGAATCTCTCCTGTCTCCCACAGAATATCAGCGACTTCAAATAATTTGTGACAGTTCGCTGAGTGTCTGGCACAGGTGCTGGACAGAGAGCTCATGCCCGCACAGGCAGAAGCCCCACGAGCACATCACGGCAGGGGATGGAGCTGCCGGAGCCCCTCTAACCTCCTAACACCTCCAGGAGGCAAGGACAAGCAGCCACGGGCCCGTGGAGCCGGGTGGCCACCAGCCCTGACACCCCTTCAACACTCCCGTATGTCGCTCGTGAACAGCGGTCCCGCCCCGCGGGCTCGCTGCTCGCATCAGAGGGTGTTTAAATTTCGACTGGCGTGCCCGTGTGCATCCGTGCCCAGCCAGCTCCCGCCTCGGTGGTGCCACGGCACCGCCCGGCTCTGCCCAGCGCCCCGCGCTACCCGCACCAGCTCGGGTCCGCTGCGCTCGGAACTCTCAGCGGGGCCGCCGCTCTCCTGCCTCATCACCCGCTTCATTATCAGCAGGAGAAAGTCGCGCTGACACCCCAGCCCTTCCCAAATTTCCCGGCTGCCTGGAGGGGAGAAGTGAGGAGCTCGGTGGGGCTGGCTCGCCAGGAGAACCGAGCGGGATTCAGGGCATGTAGCCTGTGGCGAGACCCCCCAGGAATTCACCGCAGGGCCAGCACTCGCCCGGCTGCTCATGTGTGTGTTCCCATCTCCCATGCTCTGCGCGCAGCCTGCGGGCAGCTCCCGGGGCTGTTTCCCAGCGGGAAGCAATTCCCGAGCCTTTCTCTCCTCAAGCAACCGAGCGACAGCCAGAAGGAAACGCTGCTGCAAAGAATAAACACGAACCCCAAAGTATTTCCAGCTTGTAACAGTCAGCATATTATTTAATTAAAAAACTCTATTAAGATCAGTGTGATTTCCCAGAGGGAAAACATACTTAAATTATTTCAGCAGCTGATGCTCGCTGCTGTTCCTGTAAGGCAGGGAGGCAGCTCTGCCCCAGACACCCTCTGCACCAAGGAGTGATGAGAGGAGGAATATTTTTAATGCCATTTCTTTGTGCAGTCAGGTTACAGGGCCACCTTCATGTTCCTGAGTCTTCCCAAGAGGCAGCACAGGCTGAGAATTTACATTTATTCAGACATGCTTAAACAAGTAACCTCCTCAACCCAAAGTGTTCTTTTTGGGTTTGAAGGCCTTCTGACTCCTAGGATATTGCAGGAATACATTGCTGGGCATTGCTAAAGAGCTAGGAGATGTAATTTTGATTCAAGCTCAACTGAAGGCATATAACTGCAGCATCTAGAAGAGCAGTTTTCCTTACAAGCTTTCCTGAAGCTCTGGCCGGGCAGGACACACCATCCCAAATAATTTTAATAAAATAAACCTGGTTTATCCTCCATGGGGGTCATCTAAAGATGTGGGTCTTGAGCAAAGTACTATACAGAAATTAGGAACTCTTACGGTAGCAGGAGGGAACTGAAGGGTCCTGTTAATCCTTTAATTTCATTTATTTCCTTCCTCTTTAGCAAGGGTGCAGAACGGGCTCGTCAGACCTTCGATCCAGGCTGCCAAGACAACCGGCACAACCAGGCTCTTCCCAGATGGAAGCAGACAAGAGACTAGCAACAAACCTGCTCTTAATTAAACATTTGTCTTGCAATTACATACTTCTGTGTAATTATCGCCATCAAGACAAACACCAACTGGATTACGGCAAGAAAAGACAGACAGTAAAGGTTAATGGGCCTTTTTCTCCCTTTGCAATTATTCCCCAGATCTGGCAGAGGGAAGGGCAGGACGTCCGGAATGCCGCTGCCACTGCAAGGGAGGAACAAGCCCATCCCAGGAACAATTAGCCTGAACCAGCAGACTCTGAAATTACATGTCTGAGAGGATGGATGATGAATTCTTTCAGGTCTTGCTGCAGGCTTGGTGCAACCTAGAGCACGGCCAGCTCCAGTGCTCCTGCATCATCCCCCTGCACTCACACCTTCCCGTGTTTTACTTCCCTCAAGGTCCGTGAGGGTAAACCTGGACCCACCATTAAGGGTTCTGCATCTCTCTGCACCAAGTAAGCCCAGTTCCTTACTTTTCCCTTTCACCCCTTTCTAACCATCCTCACTTCCATCCTACAGCTTCTCTTGAATTTCTCCTACCAGGCAGCCGGGACCTCACAGAGAGAGTCCAAGCCTAGTCCTCACCTGTAATTAGGAGGTTGACTGACTGCTTTCCATTTCTAACAGTTTGGTAGAGGCAGATCCTATCTGTACTTATTGGCTCGCTTTGCCATAGCCAAACAAATGGATTCCTGCTTTAATCTGTGGTCTGCTGTGACCATCAGCTCTCCTCTGACCTACCACTGCTGGCCAGCTCACTCCCAGCCTGCAAAGTGTCTCTTTCCCATGGGTATCTCTGCCTGCCACCATCCCAGGATGTGGCACGAGGAGAACGGGAGGCAATATTGCATGCATCAGGTGGGGAAGCAGGGGTGTCTGGATACTGGATTTTAACAAATTTCACCAACCCGGCACCTTGAACATCTGGATAATTCAGTGCATCTGCTTGTAACTGAGAAAAAAAGGATGCCCAGATAAAACCCATGAGTAGCCAGACGGGGATTTGGCACTCTGATGCTCCCACAGCCAGCACTGTAGCAACTCTCAGCCTTCCTGACATCCCTGCATACCTGTGACACAGCTGAAAGCACCGCAGAAAACCAGACTACTAAAACAACCAGGGTAATACGGATTATTAAATCAAACATCTGAATGCTCTGAATAAACCTCAGGCTTGCACAACAACTAAGTCACGCTCAGTGGCGGCCGATGCCGCGGAATGAACCCTCCAGATGGACGGTGCAGGTCTCTCCCTGCTCAGAAAGAACAATTTTGCTGCTTTTTAAGAACAAAGGTTGCACGTAGCAGCAGCCTTGGCGTGCTCCCAGAGGTTAACTGAGCCACAGCTGAATTATTTATGATTAGTGGGGCAGTTTCTACTAAGGAATGAGCACACAGGTAGCACAGCAGATCCTACAAGGCAGCGCAGCTCGCATCTACCCGGCAGCTCATCCAACTCCTGCTCGGGCCACAGGGAAATTTAATTATTTAGGTTTCTCAGCTGCTGCATAAATATCAAACACAAGACATTAGCTCATAACTGAAATGCTGCTGCTCAGCACAGGGCAAGAGGAGCTGCATCAGCAGGGGAGAGCGAGCTGAGGCTGGCCAGCACAACAAAGGAGGTGGGAACAGGAGCTGAGCTGCTCTCGGGAACAAATTGCCCCTGAAATTTCGGAAAAGGGAAAATAAAAAGGGGGGAAAAAGGGCAAACCTTGGAACTGGATCAATCCACAAAACTACTAAGCCTGAAGCGGGCTTAAAATAATGCCAGGAGAGTCCAAGCAGCTTCAGTTCAGGAAGTGATGAAAAGGCCTGGACTCCTCATCACTTACCAGTCTCACATCCATTAACTAAGACACACTGCTCAACCAAAATAGGCAAAGAATTGTGCTGCTGTTCAGCACTGTGATATTCCACTGATTTTTCTGCATTCAGTAAATTCATGAAGAATGGAGGAAGTGGGGAAACAAATTTTCCTAGTGCAATTCTCCATCCATGGAAACTGAGACTACAGCCTGATACATCCAAATACAAATACACTTTATTGATTTTGATCCCATCTTTCCAAAATACTGAGTTATATTCAGCTTTGAAAGCAACACATGCAGAAATAAACTTGTTCCATGTTTCTGTCTGTACATAAAATGTTAAAGTACCTCTGCCTGCACATAAACCCCAGTGTGTTTAAAGCTGTTCTGTTCAAACAAGTTTTCCTGCATTTTAATTGCATCCCAATTCCCAGGAAATTCTGTGTGACACAGAAGTTAGGTAAAAAAAAAAAAGAAAAAAAAGAAAAAGCAGCCACTTAATAAGGAAGCACCATTGTTTTTGTACCTTACTGTGGAAAATGATTAGCCTAATTATGAGGTATTAAGCTTTGCAACTGCTTAACTGTATATTATCCTGGTTGTGACACACATGGATCCCAAATTCTACATGCAGAGGAAGGCAAACAGATCTTTGATGGCAATCACTGTGGTTTGTCTAGATTACTCAGTCCCACAAAGCACAGTACGCACAATCCTGGACAAAAGGTTTTATACTTTTTAATTTATCTTTTTTTTTTTTTTTTTTTTAAATTAAGAAAAAAATTTGATAAAACCTTGTATGGGGGAGAAACCTTTTCCAGCTCAGAGGCTCCTCTGTGATATTCTTCACTGTCAAGTAGTTTCTTTACCCAGTTCCCTCACGCAGTTCTTGGCAGCTCTGCTCAGTATCAGCTCCCTACAAGCAAAGATCCATGAATGACATGAAATGCTCCTTTTCTCTTCCTCCTCATGGGCACAGTGAAAGGGAACATGTGCTCTCACAGATGGAAATCACTGCCTCCTGAAACAACACGCAGCACTAAATACTCGGGGGTACGAGCTGCTCCGAGCCCTTGATTTCTACAGATAATTATTTCCATTAGCGTCTCTTCAAAAGAGGAGTTAAGGAGAACAAAAAGATTATTATTGTTATTTTTTTTTAACCGACGAAACAGCAAAGCAGCAGGAACGAAGAGCATTTTAAAAACCAGCCTGGTTTTGTCTCAGCTCTTTGGAGGCGTGCATAGGTCTGTGAGAGGGACAAGAGCCAGCTGCCCCGGGGTGCGTGGTGCCTTTCCTGCCGCAAGCTGCACGGTGCCGCAGCTCCCCAGCCCCGCTCCTGCCGGCAGTGCTGCTTCCTCAGGGCAGCACAGCACCTCTCCCCTCCTGCAGCCCCCACACCCTTGCACGGGGCTCGGTTTGATGTCTGACCCCCGCGGCGGAACTCGGCAGGCGCTGCTCTCATCTCTGCCGGGGACATTTACCACATCAGACTGTCCCCCGCATTGCGGGGTCCCTGTTTGTCTAGAGCAGCCCCGGAGGCAGCTTCGCTCACCAAAACCGTGTTCACCAACCACCCCTCCTGCTCGGCCCCCGCTCTCTGCCCGGGGGACAGAGAGCCGCGGGGGTGAGATCACGAGCGGAGCAGATGAAGGCTGCGCGAAGGCCGCAGCTCGCTCCTCGTGTATGGGGCAAGGAAAGTGGCCTCGCCTCGGTTCTGCGCCCTTGCCCTCAGCAGCGGCTGCCAGCGACTCCGGCGGCTGGCGCGGGGTGAGCGAGCGCGGGGAGGCTGCACAGGGGCTCCGTTTTGGACGGGTTTTAAATTAAACCATCTGGCTGTGGCCTCTGTCTGCTGCTGATCCCTGATTCAGGGAGCGCTGTCCAGGCAGAAGTCAGAACCGGTGCACATCCTGCAGGAAATAGCCATTTTTCGAGGCAGCTGCTGGAGGCTTTATCCCCAAAACGCCTTGGACACGCCAAAAAGCTCATCCAAGACAGAGACAGGTGCTCACCGAGCCCCTGGGACACCAAGGAATTGCTTTTTTCCAGCTCCCAGGCCAGCGAGAGCTTTTTGAGGAAGAAAAGTGGAAGGGCACAGTAGGTGACCACAATCCATGGGCAGAGATCCTTGGGAGAAGGAAAACATAATGTTAGGACAGGGAATTAAAATAATGAGCACATTTGTGAGAATCTGCCCGAGGGAAAATAGTTTAGAAAATTAAAAACTCCATAGTAACACACCGAAAGCTGTTAACCAACATCTAATTAAGCAAAAACTGCAATCCCCACAACAAAACACAAAAAGGAGGAAAAAAATATAAATTCATGCAGCAACCAAGCTTACCCAGACAAAAACAGGTACTAAGGAAATAAAAATAAAAAAAACCTGTTCAGTGACATCTGAAGAGAAAAAAACCTTGACAGGACTTTACAGTGAATAGGCAAAATAAGGATTATGTTGTATACTATCTGGTCTTGATTTTAATACCCATCAGAAGCAAAAGACCATCTCTAGGGTCCTCAAATATATTCCAGTACAATGCAGAGTGGAGACCTCAGCTTGGATCTCAGCATTCTGGAGCAAAAGACCAAAAAACAAAACCCCAAAATGCAACCACCACACACAAACACACACACACACACAAAGGGAATCTAGAAACTCAGCAGAATTGCTTTATTGACAAAGTTCAAAGATCATTTGGGGTATTTTGCACATTAAATTTCACGTTAATGCTGACAGGGTACAAGGGGAGGCATTTTAGTTGAGATATGAGGATAAGAGCAGATATAGGCTCATGAAAGAAAAAGAACACAGCCTTTCTTATCAAAACAGTTTTTGTTACTTGCAAAGTTTATATTTATTACAATAGATCTACTCTGAACCTTACTAGGCTAGTAAGTCATCTGAAAGCAACCTTCTATAACAAAAGCTGTAATAAAGACTTTTATAATAAAAACAGGACAAGTTTGACCTGAATTTTCATGATTAATGTGAATATTTTCCCTTCAAACCCCTACTGTTTCAGGTCAGTCTGAGTAACTAAAGGAAAAATCTGGCTGCACAGGACTAACAGAATTACCAATCAGTCTAGAAGTCTTTGGACCACCTCAGACCTTCCTGTTCAAGTGATGCAGAAAACTCCAATACAATTGGAGTCTTAGGCTGCAAAAGCAAGCTGTCCCTGGGGCTGTGTGCTCCACTGGCACCTGCCAGAGCTGGGCCAGTTCTCTCCTGTTCATGGCCACCTGATCAAACCAGCTGGGGCACTTTTCTTTATCTCTCCCCCAGCCAACCCTCCCTCAGGGAAATCTCTCCTGTCCATGGCCATGGAGCCTCCCTGCAGGGCTGATCCAATTCCAGCATCCCACGGGAGATGCTCCCCCAGGGGAGGAGCCCAGCATTCCCACCTGGATGGAATCTGACCCTGCACACCCCAGCAGCCTTTTCCCCCTGCATTCCCAGAGGAGCAGCTTTCTCCTCCTCTGCATTCCCAGAGGGAGCCCAGGCCCATCCACAGCACCCCTGGAGCTGCAGAGGAAACTCCCCCCTTGGCCAGGACCCTGCTCCAGCAGAGCCACATCTGCCCCTGCAGGGGGATTGCAGCCCCCATGGGATGGGGCTGTGCCAGCCCCCTGCCCAGCAGGGTGTCAGGGGGGTTCTGGCTCTGCCAGGGGTTTCTGTTTGTGCCACTGCATTTGCATTGTTAATTTTCCTAGTAAAGAACTGTTATTGCTATTCCCATATCTTGGCCTGAGAGCCCCTAAATTTCAAAATTATAATACTTTGGAGGGAGGGGGTTTACATTTTCCATTTCAAGGGAGGCTCCTGCCCTCCTGAGCAGACACCTGTCTTCTCAAACCAAGACATTAGTATAAGAAGAAAGATTAAGAAAAGGAAATCTGGAAATTGGTCTGAGGCATTGCAAAAAACCAAAAGAATCAGATGCTTCCTTTGAGTGGCTACAGTCTTAAACACAGCCTCCAACTCACTGCATTGGTTTGAAAGACAGGTGTTGATGCCTGGAACTGAGGCTAGACAGTGTTTAAGGAATAAAGTAGGTATTTATTAGAAAGCTTTGAAAGGATACACCATCTTTTAGGCAACAAACGGGAGAAAAACTCTCTGAGAGAAAGTTAAAAAACCAGGAAAACCCTTCATAACGACAGAAGGACCACAGACAGAAGGACAGAAAAAAATTCTCTGAGAGAAAGTTAAAAAGCCAGGAAAACCCCTCATGAAGACAGAAGGACCACGGGAGCACTGCTGCTGTCTGGAGAAAAGAGCACAGGTGGCAGGTGCCTGTCCCGGGCAGGCAGACACAGGGAGCTCGTTAGCAGATGACGTAGCGGATGAGCCCTGAGCTGCGGATCTCCCTCACTCTCTGGCAGTGCCTCAGGATGCTGAGGATGCTGTGGAAGCGCTTATCCAACTTCAGCTGAGTGAACTCCTTGATATCGTCCTCCACAATAAAAAATACTCCTGGAAAACAAGCAAGGATTTTGTTACAGAAATGACTCTGCTGTAGGACACGGCGTTTCACGAGCGACGGCGCAGCCTCTTCTTCGTCATTCCACAATCTACAGTTCATGATTCTACAGTCAGCAGTAGGATGGCTTCACACTACATTGGGAACTTCGTTCTACTTTTAAAACCTGTCGTCAGGAAGAGAATTGCCAGCCTTCCCATGAAGTTCAGACACTCTGCATCATCCACAGGCCCCGCTCCCAGCAGGCACTCAGGTTCTGGAGTTAGATCTTTGCCACAAGGACAGAGCCCTGCGTGCATCAGAGCTACGCAGCCCACCACTCCCTTGACTTATATCAGATTTGGAAAAGAATAATTCATCATTACTTAAGAAAATTACAGGAAAAGACTAATCACTTGCAACAGCATTGTCCCTGTGTCTTCAAGAAAATGGCACAGGAAAGTCCTGCATCAAAGCTGAGAGCTCACCCCTTCTTGTAGTTGATTAACTACTTTCCATAAACAAATTTTCATTAAAATTCAGGCTGCCCAGGGCAGTGGTGGAGTTACTATCCCTGGAAGTGCTCAAAAAACCATGTGAATGTGGCCCTTGATGACACAGTTTAGTGGTGAACACGGTGCTCGGTTGACAGTTGGAATTTGTGATCTTAGAGGCCTTTTCCAAAATAAATGATTCCTGAATTATGTGTAGTGTCACGTTTCCAAGTCTAATGAGAAGGACGACACAAGGGTAGGGGTGTTACATCTTAGAAAAAGAAGCTAGCATTCTCCCTCCTTGTTTTATCCTTAACACAGAGGCAGTGACATCTTAGAAAAAATGGATCATCTCTTCCTCATATTAAGTCCTTCCAGTTTCACTGGGAAAGAGCTGATCCAAGCTGGAAAGCCGAAGCTGCCAGTAAAGAACTAAGGTCCAATAATTGTGTTTGTAAGTGCAAAGTCCCCCAAAATCTTGCTTAGACAGAGCTGAGAAATAACAGATCATGTTTCCTCACAGCCTGGGCATCTCATGAGAGTTGGTGACACATGTGTCTCACAGGGAATAGAATCTTCCAGAGACAGTAACTGTCAAAATCTAGAGATATCTCCCTAGAGAGGAACTCTGCTGGAATCTCAGAGCTTGTAACGCCACCAAATCCACATACAGATGAGAAGTAGGAAGTTTGTTTACTAGGAAAAGAAAGAAGAACTGCATTACTGCTCAAAATAGAACTGTTGTAGGATAGAGACCATTTACAACTTCCACGAACACCAATACACCCAGACAGTGTTGGGAACCTGCATGCTGCCTTCACAGTCTGTTACATCTGGGGGAGCATCAGAACGTCCTGAATTTTGATAAAACAAGATTCCTTCTTATATTTGCTCACAATCCAGAGTGGCAACATTCAGCATTCTTTTTTGTGTGAAATCAGAGCTGGGTGAAGGGCAGTGGTTTGGTCCATGGGCTAAACCAGCTAAACTCACTGAATCACCCGAGTGGCTGGAAGTGACCCTGATAAACCAGCATCTTCTCTCAGCCTGAAATCAGAGAAGAGGTCAGCTGGCAATCAGCCCAGGCTCAGAACCAGTGGGAATCCTAAGCAGAGAGACACTCACAGGAGAGATTTGAGCAAACAAATCAATGAATGCGGAACGTCATCCTGAAAAATGCAATGGATAAAGACATTTAATCATTTTGTGCTGGCCAGATAAGAACTGTCTGACAGCTTGCCAGGACTTTTCTCTAGACTTTCTAAATGATTAGTCACAAAAAAACCTAAACAAAACCATCTACCACACAAATACACATGCTCTATCAGATGCTGAAATGTCCTAGTTTCCTAACTGAACTTCCCAAGATAAACAAGAAATAAAGACCATTTCTCAGGTACTTAAAGAATTAAGCACTTCAGTTTTTCAGACTTAAGAAGCCTCCCAGCTTTCTGCCAGAAATTCTCTGACCAGCTGTAGCTTTCTCAAGTTGCTAGAATGGCTTCTTCATTGCAGCCAAGGCTACTGTGGATCATAGTGCAGACTGAGCAGCACTCCAGGCCCAGGAGGGCCCTTCTAGTGTTCAGCCTCTCTTCTACTACTGTGGGCTCAAACTCTTTACTGCTGTCCTAAGGATAGGAACAGTGATACCAAAAATATATTGTAAATTACATTGATGAAGCCAGTATTTTAAGAAATCCAGATTAATATAAGCTGCTGTTCAACTAAGGCAGAACATGCTTAGAGAGAAACCAAACCATCACAGCACAAACCAGACGTCAGTCACACGAATTTATGCAGCTGCATGTGCTTAAAATGCTTTTAATAAACCCCTTTACAACAGTGACCTTTGTATGGCAACTGAGACCTCATCTGGAGTCCTGTGTCCAGCCCTGTGACAACAGCATGGGAAGGACATGGAGCCAAGGCTGGAGCCAGTGCAGAGGAGGCCACGGAGATGCTGCCAGGGCTGGAGCCCCTCTGCTCTGGAGGCAGCCTGGGAGAGCTGGGGCTGCTCACCTGCACAAGAGAAGGCTCCAGGGAGAGCTCAGAGCCCCTGGCAGGGCCTAAAGGGGCTCCAGGAGAGCTGCAGAGGGACTGGGGACAAGGCCTGCAGGGACAGGACACAGGCAATGGCTTCCACTGCCAGAGTGCAGGGACAGATGGGATATTGGGAATTAGGAATTGCTGGCTGGGAGGGTGGGCAGGCCCTGGCCCTGGGGCTGCCCCTGGATCCCTGGAAGTGTCCCAGGCCAGGCTGGGCAGGGCTTGGAGCAGCTTGGGACAGTGGAAGGAGTCCCTGCCCATGGCAGGGGGTGGAAGTGGCTAATCTTGAAGGCCACTTCCAACCCAAACCATTCTGTGATTCTGTGTTTATCTTACAGGTCTCAAAATAAAGTGCCAGCATGTCCATCAGATCAGAATTTCCTCCCTACAGGAAAGCTGCATTTAGAATCCAGAAGTCACTGATGTTATCATACTATAATATCCAGAGTCTTGAAGAACAACAAAACCAAAGGAAGGAAGGAAGGAAGGAAAGAGGAAAAGTTGCAGTTTATCTTCAGGGCATTCCTGAGTACCCAATGAATGCTCAGGGCAGAAGTTCCAGCATTCTGTTCAGGGCCAAAACAGAAAGTGGGTGCCATGGTGTTGTCAGAGACAGCTCTTCTTCTGTGAGACAGAAGAGACTTTGCTCCGCTCTTTATGCCTGAGCTTGGAAACATGAGGGCATTCTAAGGATATCACCAAGACATGTGCAGTACACCCCTCCAGGAATAATTACATACTTGTTCTCAAGAGGAAAGGAATGCCAAAAAGGAGGTTTTAATATCAGAGATTTACTGTGCCACATCTTTTTGGAAAAACTAGTCTGTAAGTGCAATTTGCTTTTCAATTGAAGAAAAGGTATTTTGGTTTTCACTCCCCCTATGCTTTAAGAGGAGAAAACTTCTTAAGATTATCAGACAGACTTACCTCTTCCACAAAGACACTGCAGCACAATTAATTAGGCAGATTTCCCAACTTCAGAACAAATTTTTAATAGTTCATGTCCAATGAAGTTTAAGACCTGAGAATAATTTCTATGGTTTGGTTATCAAATAAAAGTTTCCCGAACTTGTAGTGATTCCAAACTAAATCTTTGTGCACTCAAAGTTTCTGCCATGACACACCATCAAAGGGACATATTTTCAAGGAAAACATTAAAAAAGTGAGCCAATCACTATGTGAAACTCTTCAGTCAAAAATACTGAAAAAACGACCAGTATTTTTATACTTCTGCTGCAACATCCAAGTGTCATGAGTTTGGTACTAACAAAAGAAAAAACCAAACCTTTTGTATCCTTAGTTTCTTCTTCCACGAACCTGTGGTAGAGATTTCTGACTGGTGCACTCATAGACTTCAAAGGCTGGTACAAGATCTTGTACTTGCCCACCACAGCCTTGTTCATCTGTTGAACAACTGCATTAACCTGATCATATGTTATACGGCCTTTCATGTACCTACAAATAAAAATAAGAATCAGTAATCAGAAAGTCACAAAGTTCCGTGTTTATTCTTCTCTTTCATCTGCCTTAACTGAGCAAGCCATTCCTAGTTAGAGGCAGTTTCTCCTTCTTTGTATTAATGAATACATTAATTCTGTTAATTTCCTTGATTGTTTAACAAACTTGAAGGTAAAAAGGCCATGACAGGACCTAAACCAGAAAAACAAAATACTAGAAAGCTAAATTAAGAAGCAGAATGTATTCAATGCTTAAGCTGTAAAAAGCTTTTCAAAATGGAATAAAGATTGCTTTTAGAGTGTACCACTTGAACTACAAACACAGAAAAATAAAGTAACTTTGCAGAAAACAGCATGAAATTAAATGTTTGCCTCAGAGCACAATTTGGTTGATTGGCCCCGTACCCATCATGGGCCTTTTTGTTTGTTTGTTTGCCTTTTTTTTTTTTTTTAATGTGGCACTCAGTGCCATGGTTTAGTTGAGGTGTTAGGGCATGGCTTAGACTCGATGATCTTGAAGGTCTCTTCCAACCTAGTGATTCTGTGATTATTTGGGGTTTTTTTGAGAACTACTAGTTTTATGCTGCCTTCTGTATTTGACTGTGCAGCCAACTGAGCTGTGCAGATATGGTTCTGCACCACCAGCATCCATTTCTGAACTCTCAGAGCATTTCATAATACTAGTACTAGAAGAATAAAGTCTGTTGATAACAGCCTAGAGGTACAGGAAGCACAGAAGATAAAGAACAAAGTGATGTGGAAATACTAGAATACTGGAATATTTGCAAGTAAGGCTATTCAGTATTTATAGATGTAAAGCCATGCCTTCAAGGAAAGGGAACTGTGCTGCACACTGAGAAGCCATTATATAAAAATGAAATCTGAAACTCAAATGACAAGCAGTAAGCTTAATACAACACAGCTCCCCCAGCCCAAAATGGCAGTAAGAGCCAGGCCAGCCTTGCAACCTGCATTGTCCTGTGGCCTTCATTCAGTTGCTACAACCAAACCTGGATGTTTGTGTTTCCTTCAGTATCAGTTTGCAGACCTGAGGAATTACACAAGTGTTGCAACTCATTTTAAGAATGAATGCTCTACGTCAGTAGAGCAGGTGGCTAAAAGCAAGACTGAAAAGATCAATGAACAGCAAGTTCCTCCCTCGTTTTAATCTGAACAGACAGGCTCAATCTTTGGAGAACATACAAAGAATCCAAAGCAGAAGTAGATAATCAATTACAAGTTCAGTATTCCAAACCAGAATTCGAGCAGGCATTCTGCAATTGCCAGCTCAAAACGAGTCCTGTCGATTTCAACAGCAGCCAGTCCCTGCCAGGGAGACAGGCCGGCAGGAGGTGTGTAAAAACTGAATTCAAAGCAATTGCTCTGCCTCCAAACCGAGTTTGAAACTTAGTAGCCTCTAAGTTACTTGCAACCAGCTTTCAACTGTACTGATACTTCGATTAATTCAGCATTGGAGGTGCAGCCATCTCTTAGTTATAAAAACACTGTACACAGTACTAAAAGCAGCACAACCACCCCTGAAATGCAGCCACAGCACGAACACAGCCTGTAACCAAAGCAAGGCTTTGCCTGTGTGCATTAACTGCTGTTTTATTGCTCTCTCTGCCTCCCTACACCACAGGGGAGCGTGCAGAGCGAGGAAGGCTAAGCCCAGAGGTATAAAATACCTTTATTTAAGTTCCTGTGCTCCCACTGTCAACACACAGGCAGTGAACACCCTTAATAAAGCCAAGGGAGCACCTCAGCTCATGCTGAAGCTGAAACAGAGATGCAAGACTGGGTTGCCTAAACCTAAAAACAAATGCTCTTTGAGAGGCCCTCAGGCATCCAAGATGCTTTAATCTGAAATTAAACTCTGTCAAAACCAAATGGAATTTTTATTCTGTGAATAACTAAGGATCATAAAAACTCCAGCTGTCCCACAGCTCTCTCATGTTTCTACCCAACCATGGCTGGCAAACCAGTTAATGCTGACATTTACTTCAGTCCATACGTACACTGATATAAAAATACAAAGCTGAGAAGTTCCAAATTCAGGCATTTAATTTAGATTTAAAATAACTTTAAAATCTGCTTCACTATTCCGAATGCAATAAAATTCAAAACTCTTCTAAAAAAGATCCAGTCAGTTTCTTTTTTTAATCCACAGAAGCCCTTTTTCAAAGCATTTTTTTTCTATAGGTATGAAAACCAGAGCACAGTGGTGTGTTCCTCAGAGAAAAGAATAACATCAATATATCACATATATACCACTCTAAAAGAGATAAAGCTTGTAATGGCCACCCCC
Source organism: Promerops cafer (assembly GCA_013398275.1). Classification (NCBI taxonomy): domain Eukaryota; kingdom Metazoa; phylum Chordata; class Aves; order Passeriformes; family Nectariniidae; genus Promerops; species Promerops cafer. The sequence goes on from VZSE01007047.1 coordinate 29,627, forward strand.
TGCTCTCTCAAAAATGGTTAGGCTCAAATAGACATATATTCTCCCAAGCCACCATCTTTTGAGACTTGAGTTATAATGAATGCACAGAATCTAAAATGCTTTCAGTGGCAAGATTTTTAGAAAGCAGTAAGAATTCTAGACACAGAATAAAGCAAGCATTTTCCCTTGCCTCAAAGTCAAAAGTTAACAAAGACAGGTACTGTAAAATGTCCTTTATCTTCCTCCAGTGAGCACCTTCCTGCAACAGATTTGAAGGGTAAGATAATTTGCAAGTTTTTTATTGTGCAAAGTGCTCTGTTTGATCAGGGTGATCCACATGTGCCCCTTAACACAGCGTGTACCTTTGCTAAATACCAGCTGCCCAGTCCTAGGACTATGAAGTCACTGAAGCCTGTCTGTCCCTTTTAGTGGCCTGATGGTGTTAGGAATAGATTTTCCTTCATGTTCAGCACAAAGCAAGTGAAAACAGCCTCAATTTTTCTGTGACCACCTTGACCCCAGTGCTCACCTGAAGAACTGGGCCCTGAACCAAATTCTCATTCTTCCAAGAGAATACATTCTGTGTGAGAGAATTTGTATTACAAGTATTTGCTGCTTAGATTTGGTCAATCAGTATGTGAAATTGCAAGTACTCCCTCAATCTTGTACTACAACATTGCCAGGCAACAGAAATACTGGTAAATTAATAGATCTATGTAAATTCATGTAAATTTTCCTCCACAGAACAAACATGCTTCCCCCATCTGAATAAAATTAAATTATTTCTAGAGCTCTACCAGCACAGTCTAAACTGCAACCTTTCCATAATGGGTACCTTCCAACACAGCTGCAACATTTCCACAACGGGTGCCTTCCAACTCAGCTTATTCTGTGGTTTTGTGAGTCTGTAATGAATATGAAGAGGATCCATCTGGCCTCTGTCCCCATCCTCCACACCCATGAACAGCAGTGGAAAAGCTTCCACTTTCAAGGCTTATCATAAACTCCTTTAGGTTGGAAAAGCCCTCTGAGATCATCGAGTCCAACTTTTCCCCCAGCACGGCCAAGGCCACTGCTAAATCATGCCCCCACCTGTCTTGTGATGTGGAAGATCATAGCCTTAACTGGAAGTTAAAACAATATTTGGCTGGAATGGTTTGTGTCTACTTCTCTTGCCACAGCAGAGATAAAGACCAAAAGTTGCCATGCTTCAGCTTATCCTCCCATAATTTTACCAGGAGAGGACTACCTGAGGGAGTAAATCCACAAAATACCTGAGGTGTTCTGCAGAATAAAAATACCAGGTGCATGCTCTCCTAAGAAGTAACCAGAAGTCCTTTGTCATTAGCTCAACTTTCAGGATAAGGAAGAAAATGGGCATTACTCACCTGAAAATTTTGAAGGCTATACAAAAAATTATTGGAAAGCCTCAAGTAAAGTAGACTCAAAAGCATATTTCTTACTGAAACAGGTATTGTCAGGGAACAGAGTGAATCTAGAGTCTCAATAACATTTTAGCCTTAGGCATCAAGAGAAATTTCTTCTTTTTACAGAAACATTCACCCATGCCACCCAAATGCCATTTAAGAAGTTATTCCTATATGTCAGACTTCTGATAAGGATATCCATTAACCAGGTCCTGATGTCAGGGGAAAACACCCACAGCTTTCAATTCCAGAAATGTGGGAATTTCAGTACAAAGTGTTTTTTTTGCTTTTAACAAGTCTGATTGCTTTTCCAGTCTCAAAACAGATTGGTAAGTCAAGACTTGAAGTTTCCAGAAACCAATAGTTGGGTCAAATAAAAACAGCATTTATCACTATTTTTCCTTCTATGTGTAAACAAACCCTCCATCTTATGAGATGATGGCTCTTTTTTTTTTAAACTGACTTTTTTTTTAATGTCAGTTCTCAAAGGTGAGATTCACAAGATTCAAAGGTGAGATTCCTCATCACAAGATGAGGATTCACCTGTTAGCTAATAAATCTGTTCATACAATTACAGTGACTTTTGAGGTAGGAGGTTTGGGTTTTAACTGATCAGTTTTCATCTTCCCAATACCAGTATAGAAAGGAGCCCAATTAACTCCATTAATTCAATTTCCAGGTTTGCTAGCATGGCATTTAAACTATATGGAGCTATTATCATGTTTCACCCTATGAAATATTTACTCTCTGTCAGTCCCAGTTCTGCAAGAGGTCACTCTCCCAAACCTATGTGTGCCACCCAAATTGATATGCCAGGGTATAAGGGAGCCACGCTTACTTACGCAGGAACACTTTCAAATTCCTCCGTGGTTATTAACGCTGCTTCTTTAATGTTTTTTTTCTCTTTTGCAGGTTTTTTCTCACATTTGGGTTCTACAGCCTTTGTTTGTCCTTTGTGTTTCACAGTTGGCACCATGATGCTGTAAAATGAAGGAATATTCAGTGTATAAACAGCAGGTGAGTAGAAAGGAGAATTCCACTGCACTATCAAGTCTGCTTAGTCACAGACCTAAGTTCCAGCTTATCTGTTAGGCTGGATGAACACAATTAATGATATTTCACAAAAGAAACATCAGTAAAGCAAGCCTACCGTTTCAAATCGTATCCTTCAGCTGACTTCAGCACAGCTTTTGGTTTCTCTGCTACAGAGGCTGCTAGCAGGTGAGTTGGAAGCAGTCCAAGTGCAGCATGGCACAGCTCAGAATTCAATGTACCATTACATTTCACACAACGCAAGGCCTGCTTTTTTTATCAGATAAAACACAGTACAGAGCTGCAGCCTGAACGGGCAGATTTGAAATACTTCATAGCTCTTTGAAACAGGTTCAAATCTTGGGAAGCCTGACTCATCCATTAAACTTTTGAAGCAAAGAAATTCAACACCACCTAGCAGAGTGGGTTTTTTTAATACTGTTAAAATTTTTTTTAGGCAAGATGCAAAAGGTCAAAGAATTTCCTGATTTATTCCTGATTATTAGAACACTATTTTTATAAATTCACCCTTCCTCTAAACCCTCAGCTTAGAGCCTCAAACCCCAAGGGATTTGCCAGCTGCTCCTCAGCAGGACAGCAAAGGTGATGCATATGGCCAAATCCACTGCCATCAGAACACGTGGACATCACTGGGATGTGCAGCAGAATTAAACAAAGCAGTACAGTGCTGACCTGGACACGGAAATGATCCTCTGCTTGAATCTGAGTGTCTCACAAGAGATCGTTGTTGGACGTGGGGTCCCACAGCAGTGCCCCATCTGTCGACCCCAGGGCTGGGATTTGAGGTGTCACTTGATGTGACACGCCAAGCCCCGTGTCCCATCCCCGAGGAACACAAGTGCCATGGCGAGGACAGTGAGTGCCACCTGCTGGGCTCCCACACTGCCTGCCCGGTGACACAGAGGAGCAGCTCTGCTCTGAGCTGTGACACAACACAGAGCCCTTCTGAAACCCGGGACATCTGCAGACAAACTTACTCAGATGTCATCATCTGAAGAACATCTGTTTGCATCTGAACAACAACAACAACAAAACGAATCCTGGCACTCTGCAGCCAGCAGGGAATGTCAGCAAACAGGAGGGAAAGGGAAGGGGGGTGGATTTTGGGTGGTGGTGGAGGCTGGCTTAGAATGAAAGGATAAACACAAGAACGAAGTTCACATCTTGAAACTTCATTCCTCCCACGCTCCAGTCTCCTGCTCAGTCTCCTGCTGTCTATCACACTGCAACAAACCTTTTCTAGATGATTCCCCATATGCAGGCACCATTCCTTTGTGTTCCCACCCACTCCCTTGCCCCCGCACTGCTGCAGTGAGGTGGTACAGACACAGTTCACTGCTGACCTGAACCATGAAAAGGAAGAACTGATGCTTGTTTACAAAATCTGGCTCTGGTGGAATGAGAAACTGCTCTCAGCAAACAGGGCTGAGAGATACAAAGAGCTTGAGATATTGAACTTGCTTTTTATTTCAGTGAGATTCCTCTGGTAAACAAGAGCAGAAAACCCAAGAATACAGGAGAGAAACAATAGCCATGAATTGTTCAGTTTCTCTGTGTGGGTTTTTTCATTTTCCCAGGGACTTCAAGGCCTGTCTCACCAGCGTTCAAGTACTCCTCTGCTTTCTGCATTATCTCACAAAAATCACTCAACAGCCCATTAGTATTCACAGCTCCACATATCTGGGGACATAGGGGAACAGAAAGGGAGGAGGCCAGGAGAGGAAGGTTTGGAGAAGAGGTCTGAAAACATATTTACACTGATACAGTGGGTTTTGAACACTTATGTCCCTTCTTACACTTCTTGACCCTCCACTGCACAATACAGTGAACACCAAAAAGTGACAAAATGGGCACAAAAAGGAGAAAGTGTGTTTTGACAAATGGGATCATCATACAATGTATTATTACTCAAGAAAAGCCAGCAACAAACTGACACTGACAGAACAGCAGCTGTGAGCTGGCTGAGCAAAATCTGTAGAAAATTATCAGAAAAGCTTGGTTGGTTTTACATATTGTGGTTCTCTCTAAAAAGGGAAGAACTGGCTAAAGTAATATCACAATTAACTTCCTGATCACAAGCAGGACAAGATTGTAAAGGAAACCAACATCCCAAAGAATCTTTTGGTGTCAGAGGTGGCATAGTAACTAAACAAGCCTCATTTACATCTAAACAATTTCCAGGAGCTAAAACAAAGTTAAGACAAAGGATTTCCTACAATAAGAAAGTAAGTTATGACAGGAAGGCAGAACCCAAGTGGTAATTTCTGAAAAACTTCAATTCTTACACATACACACAAAAAGCAACATCTAAATTGAAAAGGCACAAGACATCCCCAGAGACATTTTGAGAGGCTGTTTCCTAAACTGAGGGGTTAATGTCTAAAGGGTGGGAATAAGAAAAGAGCTTCTGCACAAGTCATCCCTTCACCAGGTAAGAACAGTTTCAATACAATACCTGCACCAATGACCATGTTGCTACATACCAACAAAAACTACTGTTCATTTTTCTCTTCTAGGATCCTCTTTCCACACATTTAACCTTCTACTTTGCTGGAATAAGTCTGTCATGTCTTGACACTGAGGCTTCTCTGGCGTCAGGAACCAGATCAAGTAAAGCTGGTCGATTTAGGGCACATACTGGAAGCACTGAACTCAAACTAATGCATTGCCTTCTGACAAGCTACAGGGTGGGAAAGAAACTCTGGGAACCCCAGATAACGAGACTCTACAAGTGACCCCACCTGACAGACACTAACATGACTCCAGAAAAAAAACCAGCTCCAACAGGATAGAGAAAGAGATGAGAAACTCAGAGTTAAAATGTCTTAGAAGACTTTCGAGTAACAGCTGTTATTTCACATACTTGTCATTTTCACACACTTGAGCTACTTGACTCTGAAAAGCTTCTTCCCACCACCCTCTCCAAGGCAAGGGGATGTCATAGCTAGCTGAAATAAATGCAGGATTGCTGTAGGGAAAAGAGAACAAAACTACCACAATCACAATCCAAAGTCCCACAGAAAGACGACTGAGTTAGAGGATTTTTGGTTTTTAATTGTATTTGGAAGGGCAGTGGTGAACTTCAGTTCTAGTGACCCAGCATCTGGGCCACTAACCTTTTAATCCATAGGCACTGCAGTTATAAAATCAGTGTGTTTGTGATTCTAAAGGAAGGGATGCTCAGACTCAGAGAAGCACTTGCTTTCTACTACATCACACCTACCCCTGGAAGCTCCCATTGGAACAACTTGGTATTTTATAGACTTGACCTGACAGATTTGTTGGGGTGCCAGCACACGCCTGGACAAGAGCCAACTCCAGAATCAATGGACACAAGAACTTTGATTCCCAAAATTTCCCAGTTAACGTGGAGTGACAGGAGCATTGTGAAAGGAGTGGACACTGCCAGGAGCAGCCCGAATCCTCCAGGCTCATGTACCACATACCAGCTCTGGGTTGGTTTAGGCAGATAGCGTGGAGTGTGTTCAAGGAGGTGCTGTGCTTCCTTTTGATCTCTCTCAGCAGCCTTCTGGATCTCCTGAAATTAATATGAGACTATATCAGAAATCTGAAACATCAAGCAAGTAAAATTAGGGCAATATTAAATTAATTTTCAGCTTTTTAAAGAGGTGTCTTTTATTCTCTCTCCATCATCTTACCTCCTTACCCCATAATTTCCCCAGGGAAACTAGTAGATACAAAGGAAGGAGCATCTGTCCTTGCCCTCAGAATGTCAGAGAAATTTGAGCAGGCAAAAGGAACTTTAGAAATACACTCTCAGCAAGGTCTAGTCAAGGTAGTGGTGGTGGTGAAGACAAGATACTACCTCCATTCCCCAAACAACATTCCCACAAAACACTTAGCAAAGGCACTGCAAACACATAGTAGAATAACAGACAAATATTCTAATTGAATACTTCGTGCAGCTATTGCAAAGATGTGTAAGTAGAACTGCTCTTTAGATCACTGTATATATTATGATAAAGATATGTTCTCAAGGCCAGTGACAAAGACATGATTTCAAAGGCCTTGAGATGAAGGAAGGTAGAATTAGATTAGATATTAAGAACAAATTCTTCCCTGTGAGGGTGGTGGTGCCCTGGCACAGGTTGCCCAGAGAAATGTCCAAGGCCAGGCTGGACAGGGCTTGGAGCAATCTGGGCTAGTGGCAGGGGGTTGGGACTGGATGAGCTTTAAGGTCCCTTCCAACTCAAACCATTCTACAATTCTATGATTCTATGTATAAGCCCTGAAAAATACAATTTTTGATGTTCACAGTTCTGGAGAACTGCTTAACAAACCATCAGCAAGTCTGTTCCAAGCCCCAGTTTCTCTTGGAAGCACATGCATCCAAACATCACTAAGAATCTAGGGGGAAAAAAGTGAGATAGGCATCAAAGATTCCTTTGAATCTCTCAGTATTTTATGAACAGGAAAAGAAAAAAGATTACTTTTAGCAAATCTTTCAGTTTTTCTTGCTGTTTAATTTCACTTTCCATTTTATTCAGGAGATCATGTACAAGGATCACCTCATTCTGTATTTTACGGAGCACAGGCTTGCGGCAATTGTCTTCGCCTGTAAGAGAGAACATTAAGCTACAAAACCTCCAAGAAAAAACCCAAATCCAATATTCCTCTGCTTCACAAGCAGTGATTATCTAACTCCCTGCTCCCCAGCCACCTTTTCCATCCACGAGAAGCAGCAAGCCAAACTGTGAGCCTTGAACTCCGCACGGCCAACAGAGTTCATGGAATCATTTAGTTTGGAAAAGCCCTCTAAGATCAGGGCCAACTATTCCCCCAGAGAACTGTCAAAGCCACCACTAACCTGTGTCCCAAGTGTCACAACCACATGGCTTTTAAATCCCTCCAGGGATGGGGATTCCACCACCTCCCTGGGCAGTTCCAGTTCCTGAGCCCCCTTTCCATGGGGAAATCCCTCCTGATGTCCACCCCAAGCCTGCCCTGGCCCAGCCTGAGGCCGTTCCCTCTCCTCCTGTCCCTGTTCCCTGGAGCAGAGCCCGATCCCCCCCGGCTGTCCCCTCCTGTCAGGGAGTTGTGCAGAGCCACAAGGGCCCCCCTGAGCCTCCTTTTCTCCAAGCTGAGCCCCTTTCCCAGCTCCCTCAGTCCCTCCTGGGGCTCCAGCCCCTTCCCCAGCTCCGTTCCCTGCCCTGGACACACTCCAGCCCCTTGGTGTCTTTGTTGGAGTGAAGTGCAAACCAAACCTCACTGTTGCTCTTGTTTACCTATGTCTCTCAATAGGATACACTTTTTAATATTTGAAATCTTCACATTGATGTGAAGGCATAAATCTTCCAGGCTTGAGGATGCCATATCCTTCACCATCACACTGAGGGGGAACAAAAATGAAGGCAGGAGTTTAACAAAGACCCAAACATTGCCTACAAAAGCAGAATTTGTAGAAGGACTCTGATCTGTCAAAGAAGCAAAGGGAACATAAGTAAAACAGTAAATGTGAAATTCTTTTCTCTTAATAAATTGAAGGCAGGAAAGGAAGCATAAAGTGGCACTAAACAAACCAGTAAGTTTCCCAGAATTTTGGAGATAAATGCAGTGTGATATTAGTGCAGCGATTCCTCATGAGACCGGGAGCATCTTTATTATATTGAAGTGTGCACTAAAAAAAGGCTGGAATTTACTGCAAAACCCAAGAAATACCTGGCTTATATAAAGCAGTTTTAGAAGGCTCTCTCAGGGAGACTACATCAGATGACTGACGTTTAAAGAGGTGTGTTTTTTTAAAAACGTAATAAAGCAAAAAAATAAAAGTGTTAGCAGAGTTATTGGTGAAGTCTGGAGGCATCAAAAAGAGCATTATACATCGATTACTATATCGTCTACAATAATAGAGTTATTAACCCTATTATAAACAGGAATTGATTAAAAGAAAAGGTTATACGATGTGACAAACCGCCACATTTAACATTGCGGCCCGGCACTGAGCCCTCACACAGCTCCCTCCGGCGGCTCACACTTGGAAACCTTTTAAAAAGCCTTTATTTCGCTTTTGGCTTTAAATACTATCAACTACCGCGCTTATTAAATCCGTTCTTAGAGACCTGCCGCCTTCCCCACCCTCCATACCTGCGTGGAACGCGGACACTCCGCGAGGGATCGGGATACCCTGAGGGGACCGAGGTCACCCGCTGCGCCCGGCGGCAGCGCCCGTTTCTCCTCAGGTTCTACCAGGCGCAGCGCCAGTGCTTCCCGACCTTCGTGCCGGTCCCGCTCTCTCTGCCGCGGGGGCCGGAGCCGCTCGGCCGGGGGAGGAGGGAGGACGCGGCTGCCGCGGCCCGGTTCCAGCCCCGGTTTGAATCCGCCGCGCTCGGCGGGCGTTAGGGAGGGCGCGTGCGCGCTGAGGGGAGCGCTCGGGACGGGCGGAAAGGGCGGAGCGGGGGCAGAGCTGAGGGGACACGGGGCGGGAAGGGCGGGAGCGCTGAGGGGAGCGAGGGGCTGAATGCGGGGCACCAAAGGAGGTTGTGGGCCCGGCGAGGGTTGGTCTCTTCTGCCAGGCAGCCAGTGATAGGACAAGGGGATATGGTCTCAAGCTGCGCCATGGGAGGCTCAGGTTGGACTACAGGAGGAATTTCTTCATGGAAAGGGTGTTCTGGCATTGGAAGGGGCCGCCCAGGGAGGTTTGGAGTCCTCATGGCACTCAGCGCTGTGATCTGGATGACAAAAGGGGATCAGTCATAGGTTGGGCACGATCTCGGAGGTCTTTTCCAAACTTTGTAATTCTGTGAATCTGGAGGGACTGGGAGGAAGGGCGTAAGGTGAGAGCTCTGAGGGGAGCGGGAGCGAAGGGCGGAAGCGCAGGGCGGGTTTTGTCGATTTTAGGAGCTCTGTGAACATAGACAGAGTTCACCTTAGAAAGAAGACACTGTTTACTCAGCGCAGAGCGGGATGAGGACGTTCCCACTACTCAGCTTGCCAAGGGGTAAAATGTTACATCTGTTATACAGTGAAATTCACATGAACGCGCCCGCTTAGTGCACATTTTTCGCCCACCTAATCCACATTTATTTCGGTGACGTAATCTTAACGCTTGAAACAGGTTCTTTCCTTCACTAGGCAAACTCCTCTTGTACAAGTAATTTCACATAAATTACGTTTACCGAAGGCGAGAAAAAAAATCTGAAAAACAGCAAGGACAGCAGGAGGAGGACGAGAGGGAAGGCGGGAGCGCTGACCGGAGCGGGAAGGGAAGGGCGGAAGGTGGGGGACTGCTGAGGGAAGCAGGACAGGAGCGGGGAAGGGAGGCGCGATCACTGAGGAGAGCCGGAAGGAAGGGCGGAAGGCGGGATGGCGGAGTGGAGCCGGGGGAGGGCCGCAGCGGGATTGCTGAGGGGAACGGGAAAGAAGGCGGGGTCGCTGAGGGGAACGGTCAGGGAACCGGGCGGGAAGGGAAAGCGGGGTCCCTGAGGAAGGCGGGAAGGGAGGCCGGGTCGCTGAGGAGAGCCGGGCGCGAAGGGAGGCGGGATCGCTGAGGGGAGCGGGAAAGAAGGATGGAAGGCGGAATTGCTGAGGGGAGCCGAGCGGGATCTCAGTGAGGCAGCGCCCTCAGGCCCCCGCTCCTGTTCCACCCCTGAGGACTTTACTCCCTCCAGGGAATTGTAATACGATCGACCAACTGCACACCATTTATTACTTCGTTGTATAAATTCAGTTTATTTCAGCATTTAACAGAAGACAAAGCCCTCGATAAAAACTCAGTTTTCAACATACACATGCTCGTGCTGGTGTATCTCCTATAGGATGTCGTCACCCGTCACTTTCTTTTTTCTCTTGGAGTAGAGATGGAGATAATTAAAACAGTTCACACTGATCCCAAGCTATTTTTTTTCTAATTAGCTACAAATATAAAAGTTTATTTTGTTAAGGACAGGCTGCTTATCTCTCCAAAGAAGGAATCAGCAGAATCTCTTGCTTTTCCACAATTCACTGATAAAAGCTCACAGTTCCCTCCGTTCTCTATCCCCAAAATCCTAAAAAGCTTATAAACAGATTAACATATAAATGAGTTAAAGAAGGACTGTGTTAAAGCAGGGATGCAATCTAAGAAGTAACTGTGTCCAGCAGAATTAAGGAAAACAGAAATGTGCAAAAGCAGCGCTACAGCAGGTTATTGAAATTGCTGTGTACAAGAATGCATCTTTTTAGCATTTTAGCTGAGAAGCTCCGTCAGGGCGGAAATGTGGCACTAATTCCCCCAGGCAAACCATAGAAAAAGGAGGAAAATGTTCGAAAGCCCTGCTTCGTCAGGAATTTTTGATGTCAATAATTAAGAGATTAAAAACCAGAGAGAGAGTTCTAAGCCCAAAAGCTCAAAACTTGGGGTTTTTCATGTTTGCTAGCTGCTCCAACCAACCACACAAATGCTTGTTCTACACTTTAAACGTGGGGTTGTCTTGTGCTAACAACCTCTGCAGTAAACAGAATTACAACATATGACATAAGAAAGGGGAAAAAACCCGAAACGGCACAATCAGATACAGAAAAAAACATACTACAGATCCCCGTGCCTATGAAGAGTATTTAAACCTGGCATTCAGAAGTTTGTTTGTTGTTTAAACCACATCACAGGAATGATCTGAGGTTTGTGCAGGCAACTGAAACCCCTCCAGTGGTCTCCACCAGTTTATTGATTAAAGTTTCTGCTGCTTGTTTTCAGGGCAGAGGAGAGATGGTCAGAAGAAAGTTTCTTTCTGGAGCCTACTACACCACCCCATGCTACTTGTAGTCACAGGTCCAAACTTAGCATAATGTTTCAGAAAGCTGTGGTATGATCACAAGTCAGTTTCATCATCAGGAAGCAAGATTGTTCTTTTCAGTTTATTAAGCAAACACCCCTGAGTAGAGAGGTTGATACCCACTTTCTTCTTTCTTGCAAGTAAGCACGCAGACGCTCAGCATGCCGAAGAACTGGAAAAGAGGAAGTGCACAAGAGACTTAGTCCTGCTGTGTTTCTGTTTCAGTCAGACTAAACACCTACACAGCGGGTGACTTCATCATCTGAAAGAAACTCATTTGAAAATACATCCATGGACAGTGTTTTTCCATACCAATTCCCAGTAATAGTTCCGGCTTGAGTGTTTCCTCTCTGGTTTGTCCCAATAATTAATACATTCACATTAATTACTAGTTATCTTGCCTCGGGGAAAATTTCAGTGAAACGCTAGGGTTGTTCTGGGATAAAATGAGTTCTCCAAAATACTTAAGCACACCTTTGGACACAGGTGTGCTTAAATATTTTTGACATCTTTGTCACCTGCCAGAGGGCAGGGACAGATGGGACATTGGGAAGGAATTGCTGGCTGGGAGGGTGGGCAGGCCCTGGCACAGGGTGCCCAGAGCAGCTGGGGCTGCCCCTGGATCCCTGGCAGTGTCCCAGGCCAGGCTGGACAGGGCTTGGAGCAGCCTGGGACAGTGGAAGGTGTCCCTGCCCACGGCAGGTGGTGGGATGAGATGAGCTTTAAGGTCTCTTCCCAAACCATCCTGGGATTCTGAGACTCTGATAAAATGGATTTTAGATTGAATTTCCATCCCAAATCCCTCCCTGTTAGGCAGATGAAACGCAGACAGTTGGAAAAACACAAGTGAGGAACATAGGTGTTGGGGGTTGGGTTTCTTTCCTTTTTTTTTTTTTACTTATAGAATTTTTTTTCCCATAAGTATCTGGGAAAATGAACTCCTGGGTACTTATGGATACTTATGGATACAGAAGCAAGACAAAAGACTGCACCAAAGGGGAAAGTGCCTGTGGCTGAGAAGGGTCCCTGGTTCTGTTTGTTAATGCCATAGTTATTGTTGTTTTGTTTGCCTTGTTATACATACTAGTGAAGAACTGTTATCCCTATCCTTTTATCTTTGCCTGAGAGCCCCATAATTTCAAAATTATAATAATTCAGAGGGAGGGGGTTTACATTCTCCATTCCAAGGGAGGCTTTCTGCCTTCCCTAGCAGACACCTGTCTTTCAAACCAAGACAACAGGACTGAGTCTGCTTCAGAGGCAGAAGAAAGCTGTAGGCTATTAGGACAGTGAAGATGAAAAAGACCCGAGATGTGAGGGCAAACAGTATTATTTTGTACATGGGAAGAGACAGGAACATTTACCTTTACGATGGCAAACCCCAGGATTACAAGCATGGCGTAGCTGATAACGCTCTGCAGCCCAGACTCCAGCTCCTGTGCACAGCCCTGCCATGAAAGAGAGAGGTGAAAATATGTTAAAAGCTCTTCATCCAGCTGGAATTTTTTATTATTTCCCCCCCAACTCTCCCAAGGAAGCAAGGAGGTAAGGCCTGTCTAATCAGCACTGCAGATCTGAGGAACTCCGTTTTTGTGTTCCAGACCCGATGGCTTATTCCCTCCTGCATGAGGAGGGGCACTGACAAACTGCAATTTACGGACGTTTGCTGCATCTGAATTTCCTCTAGCTCAGGTCATTTAAACAAGAGCCCAAAACTCAGAGCCGGAAGGTCATCAATGGTATAAGTCAACTTAGAGGCTTATGCCCCAGACTGAAAAACCTGGTATGGAGTTAATAGAGTCACAGAATTTGAGTTGGGTTTGGGACTTGAAAGGTCATTCAGTTCCACCCCCTGCCATGGGCAGGGACACCTTCCACTATCCCAGGTTGCTCCAAGCCCCATCCAACCTGACCATCGACACTTCCAGGGATGAGGCAGCCACAGCTGCTCTGGGCACCCTGTGCCAGGGCCTCCCCATCCTCATATCTATCTACACTGATCCTCTTCTAGCCTAAAACCATTACCCCTTGTCCTGTTGCGATGTTGACCTCATCTTCCTTACAGGCAACCTTTATGCCCTGGCAGGGGCTCTGAGCTCTCCCTGGAGCCTTCTCTTGTGCAGGTGAGCAGCCCAGCTCTCCCAGGCTGGCTCCAGAGCAGAGGGGCTCCAGCCCTCAGAGCATTGTCATCCTCCAGATTCAGCCTGATCAATCCCAGATGAGTCTCTTCCCCTGCCCCAGATCTGTTTAAACAACTGCAGCTATGGGCATATCCCTAAACTCTGCCTGGTGTGCTTCTCTCCACGGTTCCTTCCACCTGGCTGAAAATGAACATGGCCCAACTGTGAAACCGAGCCCCTCGTCCTCACCCGTGTGTTCAGTTCCTGTGGCTGATCCAGATGCCCCGTGCAGTTCTTGGCCTCGTGCTGGCAGCAGCTCTGGGGGACACTGTTGTTCCCAGCGGAATTAAACCACTGAGTGGTTGTCCAGTCACTGTAGTTCTTAACCCCGCAGCAGTGAAGCTACCAAACACAGGACAGTTACACAGCAGTTACTCTTACATAAGATTATACATAGGTATTACTAGTTACATTATATATATATATAATATATGTTCATGTATATATGAATGCTCATGTTGAGTTAAACCTCTCTCAAGGCATAGTGGGCCAGAGCTGCCACTAGTTTGCAGCAGATTTACAAGCAGCAGTGCTTCAGGAAAACAATCACAGATGTAATAAATCAATCTCCCTCGCACATTATTACACCCTTCTTAGTTTATTCTTTGTGAAAGCTCCAATAGGAAGGTGACAAGTTGCAGGGTAGAGTCTTCCATCATCTCGCTATTTTATGGTGCAGTGTTCTCAGCAGCAGTTATTCATACGTACTTACTCTGGTGCAAATGTCACTCATACCAACCACATCCCTCACTACCTGAACTTCACACCCGGAGCCTGAACACACCAGCTCTGCAAAGTGAGGAGCTGCCTTGGAGAACTGGATGCTAAACACAGAGCCAAGTTCCAGGGTACTGCCCCACTCATCCTCTCCCCTCCTTTCCCAGCCTAAATGCTTTGTTTAGGACCCAACTGTTCTTTTCCAAGCAATGCTTAAGTATTTTCTTACCTGTTCTTGCAAGTAATTCACAACTCTAGACTCTGGGTTTTTGCCATCATACTTCTCAAAGACTGAGCGCATTGTACCTTGCACATCGGTTTTTACCTGTTTAGAGAGAGAAAAACAATGCAGATGGTTTTAATGTGAGAGCTGAAAATTTTATCTGGTAGAAACTGCAAAAGATCTGTATCCCGAATAAGTCAGGGGGGAAAATAAGAAATAAGAAAGATCATGCAATGTTTTAGACAAAATTCAGGTGGCACTTAGCCGGAATCATGTTCCTGGGTAGAAGCTTGCTGCCCTTGATGGAAATCCCTCCTCTGGGAGCATCAACAACTGTTTAATCCAACTCAGAGACCGTTGTGATATCTGCCAGGTACTTTATATATTCACCATGCTCCCAACAAAGACATCCCCCTTCCCATTTGCTCTGCAGGTTGCAGGACAGGGGATGAAGTAAAAAAAAACCCAGATAAATTGGAATGATTACACTATGTGAGATCTATTCTTTACTTTTATGTTGGGACAGAGATGCTAATTCTTTGTTTACCTTTTCCCTGTAAACAAATCCCAGGACAAAAGCGGACACTTCTGCAATGAAGATAACCAGGATAATGGCCAAGAACTGAAAATAAAAAAGAGAGACAGTAAGAGAGAATCCCACAGCACTTGAATTCGACTGCCCAATACGCTTCACATTTATTTACAGCAGCAAATGATCGTTATCTCTTATTGCCTCTCCAATCACAATAGTTCCCAGAAGATAATTTAGAATAGAAGAAGCTGTGGCTGCCTCACCCCTGGAATTGTTCAAGGCCAGGCTGGACAGGGTTTGGAGCAACCTGGTTGTATTGGCTGGTCTAGTGGAAGCTGTCCCTGCCCAGGGAAAAGGGACTGGAACTGGATGAGCCTTAAAGTCCTTTCCAGCCCGAACCTTCCGGGGTTTACTGTGTGTGGCTGGGACCATGACTGTGGCTCCATAGGCTCTGTGCCTGACCCTGAACACTGCCATGACAAGACCTGTGTGAAGAGCCTACAGAACACTTCACCAGGTGGATGTCAAAGAGGAGAGCGCACAGATAAGCCAGCAGCTGAGTTAGGTACCTTGCGCACTGCTTGTTGGGCTTACATTGCCTTCAGGGCATGACCTGGGGCATGAAGTCACTCTAAGTGAACCTTTCTGGATTTTTAAACGTAATTCTATGAGCAGTCAAGGCATGCTTTCAGCACTCAGAGCACTAAAGTCAGCAGAAAAACTGATACCCATGTGGTTTGCTTGCTTAGAAACTTGTATTTACTCCTGTTCCTTCACCAGCTCACTCCTCAAAACCCGCTGCCTCCTGCACTCATCCTCGTTGAGCCAGCTGAGGCGAATCAGAGCATCTCAGCTGTGGGCGACTCGCACAAACCAGCAGTGCTGCAGCAGTGTGTATCACAACGACCTTCGGCTCTGTTCCACCTCCCGGGGCCCAGCCTAGCACCTCCCCTGCCGGGGGCAGGCAGAGGGCACACACAGACTCGCGGACGTGCCACTCACCAGCCCCAGGCCGACCCGAGACTCGCGGAAGGTGGCGCAGCAGCCGATCAGCCCGATGATGAACATCACCACGGCCACGCAGATGATGATCACAGCGGGCAGCAGGGCGTACTTGTCCTGCAGAAAGTTGTCGTAGCTCCTGTAGGTGTTGATGACGTACGCCCCAACATAGCTGAGGCCTGCGGCTGCCGCCTGAAATGCAATAAGGAAAAGCGATTAGCAGTTATTTATTAAGCCTCTGACCTGGGAACTAACCGTGGATTGTTTTCTAATAGTGGTTTTAGAAATAATGGCTGCAGTGTGCAAAGAACTAGATGGAAAAAATGCTGGATCTGAAACAATTACCTAATCTAGCTAGGCATTCAAACTTGAACACAGAGAACCCACCCAAGGCTGCATTTGCAGGAATCAGATCACCACAGTGAGTTGCTGGTTTGGGGCTTTTTTTCTTTTTCTTTTTTNTTTTTTTTTTTTTAAAGAAAAACTCCTCCTTTGCACTCTTACAACAGCATTAACCATTAAGGCAGGCACAAATGTATCTGGTCTCAGCAAAACAGAGTCCCTCCTTTTCCTGGAGGAAACAGATTTCTGCAACCTCTCAAATAATCTCTCTCCCAGAAGGATGTTTTGCTGACTGAGGCCAAGGTAGTTGGTAGAGGCCTAGTGCACCAGTGGCAACTGTCCTGGACACCAAAGGCTTTTACCCCCTGGACTGGATACAGCCCTGGAAACACCACCAAAAGACTCAGCCATGTCCTGCCAAACCTCACCGATGGCACAAAAAAATTCTCTCAGGAGTCAGGATGGCTCATCCACCCTCTGTAATCCTGCAGCACAAGGAAAATGAAGCACCCTCTGTATTCACGTTCTGGAAACTTAAGGGAAACCAGCTGGTTTGTTTTCAACAGGTCACAGCAGGATTTCATCACGCAGCCTTGGAGCAGTTTGTTACTTCCCCAGCACTGTACGTTTTAATTAATCAAACACTCCTCATGCTGGAGCTAGAACTTGCTAATTCCTTTGCCTTGTTTGGCTCTTTCCCCTCCAGCCAGGTCTGCTGCCTGCCCTTCAATTACCTCCGAGTGCAGGAACATCCTTTGTTTCAGACAGCTCCCATCCCATAATCTCGCATTCCTGGATGCTGTCTGTACCCCAGAATTACTGGGGTTAGATGCACCAAGTGATGAAGCCAGACATTTAGCACATGACCTGCAAGATCCTGCTGCACTGGGGCTCAGATACAGCAGGTCCTCTGCAAAGTGGGATATCAGGAAAAGGAATAGGATCACCAGTTCTCAACAGGTTATTTGTTATTCTTCTCCACCTGCACTGGGTTTTCAGATATGCTAATGATTAAAGCAGTTCCTAAAGCTTCCTTTCATTTTTCCTCTTATTGAGGAAAATCTCTTTCCTATTTCCCTGTCTGCAGGTGTAGGGTGACCGTGGCTTTTTCCTGCCACCCCTTTTTAGGGATGCAGGGAAAGGATGAGACCACTTTATCTCAAGGGCACCACTGCCTTCTCACTTCACCACAGCAGTGAGGTGTTGAGGAGGAGCAAACTCACCTTCTCCTCCAACACACTCTCCTGAACTGAAACTGAGACAGGGAAAGTCCTTGGAATGGCAGCAGCAGTAAAGGTGGAGGTGGGGACACGTCACCTCCATCCTCCTTTGCCTTCAGTTGCACAAAAAGAATGAAGGTGCAGGGCTCAAAAAGTGAATGCTGTATTTCTGGCCTGGAAGGCTGGATGCACGTGTCTGTCCACCTATTCTCTGTTCTGAAACAGCATCATCTGGGCAAGCACAGCCATGGAGAGGCACGCAAAGTTGTGCCAGGGCCTCACCACCATCACAGGGAACGATTCCTTCCCAAAATCCCATCTCACCCCCCCCTCTGGCAGTGGGAAGCCATTCCCCCGTGTCTTCTCACTCCAGTGTCCTGTTCAAAGTCCCTCTCCACCATGGTGGAGAAACATTCTCCACTTTTCAGCCATACTTCATTTTCCATCCATTTCAGGCGTGCTCCACAAAGGAGGCAGCACAGGACATGCTAAAGACCAACCAGCTGTGGGGAGCTAAGAAAGACCTTGCTGCAAGTAAAAGGCTGCCATGAATTAAGAAATAAATAAATAAAGTATGAAGCCAGTTCACAGAAGACCCCTAAAGCCACGACCAGCAAAGCTCCATGACTGCAAGACAAAATCAGAAAGTCCAGTGTTAAGTTCAAGGACCTCAGATATAAAGCACTTTCACAGTGTGTTTTATTGCAATACTCAGGATTGCCTTGTTTCTGGTCAGAGACAAAACACAACCAGCAAGAAGTCAATTAAAATTTCCAAACTTCTGCTTCCAAGCAGAAAAAGGAAGTGTAATGAGGCAAAATCAGAAGTTTTTGGAAAAAGACTTAAA
>VZSE01007047.1:49195-67460 GCA_013398275.1 Promerops cafer
CTTTCTATCAGTGAGGCAGAACAGGTACTTTTCCACCTTTACTTCTCTGTTTTCATAAGCCAACCTTATGTGATGGCTGAGAACAGAGGTTAGTGTTCGTTCACAGTTATCAGCACAGGTTTCTCTGGCCCCTGCCAAACCCAGATAAGGTACAGCAAAGGAGCCAAACTACCAACTGTGATGTTAAAAGGCACTGTCTGCTGGTTGGAGGATTTGGGGTGCTTTTTAAAAGGTTTCTCCCAGCATCCTCCCATTTCAGAGCGTTGGTTCTATGACTCGGTCTGTTACTGTAAACTGCCATAAGACTTTATTTTTAAAAGGCTGGGAAATTAAAAATACAGGGTAACAAAGCTGTAGCGTTAAAAGGAGAAGCTTAAGAACAGGGTGAATTCCTAATTCACCCCATGTGTCCAGCAAGATGCAGCCTCTCTACAGTAAAAAGTTTAGGCTATGAGGCTTAAAGACATTTCTCCTTTGTCCACTGGGACTTTCCCAGGACCAGCACTAATATCCACCACAGCACAAAACTCAGGCTGGCTGGACTTTTTCCTGTACCCTTAACCTTTTATGGGCAAAGACAGGTAAGATAAACAATACCATTTTTCATGACACAGTAAGAGCAGTTGTCTTCTACAGCAAGCTACTGCAAATACAAACTGGAAGAACTCTGAATATCCACACAAACCCTTTCTGAACCACTGCCACCTAATTCGTAATTAGAGTTAATTTTAAGGCCCAAATCCCACTTTTTTCACCAGTATCTTTGCCTAGTCAGGGCTCCTCACCCAGTGCAACACCTGATGCTGGTGTTTTGCCTTCCCATCCAACACCTACGTTCACTGGGATGCTATTACATTTTCTGCAGTTTCAAAGGACAGAGTGGGATATGTCACCTTCAATTACGACTTTACCAATTACAATTATTACTACTGTGCTTGCCCCCATGCCTCTCATATCTGGAATCAGCCCCCAGCAACACTGGTCTCAGCTACAACTGCCCATCCTCTCCTTAACACAGAAGACACTCCATGTCTTTGTTTTTTGGCTTTTTTTCTGTGTACAAGAAGTGTTTTTGATTTACCTTGACAGGTAAATCTTCTGGCTTGAAAGGTTTTGCACATTTCACCCATAAATAATTTATTTTATTACCCAACAGCCAGCTTGCATGGCAAAGGGTATCACTATCTGGCTCCCTTGCTGATTTATTGTACCACAAGATTTATTCTTCCCATTCACTACCAGAGTTTCAAGTCCTCCCTGGCTGCTGCAATACTCCATTTTCAGGGAGGCAACAGGTTTTCTAATGACTTTAGGGGAAAAGAAAGGCACTGAGGATTTTTGAGAAAGCTTTCCTCACTTTATCCTAATTTTAGCCAGTTAAAAACTCCCCTTGGCCCACATGGAGAACTGAGGGTCTCCCTCGGCCCAAGGCAAAGCTGGTTTCTCCCAGCAGTGAGAGTGACTCCAACTCAGCACCTCCCATCCCATGGGCACAATTTTCTCTCCCTTTCCCCATCCTGGATTTAAAACCAGCTGGAAGGGACCTCCTGGTTTCAGCTACCATTTCCTACCCCGCTTATGGAATTCATTTCTCGAAATGACAAATCAGGTTTTGCCACATTTGTGTTCTCTGCTTTCACCCAGGACAGCGTGTGACAGTGCTTGGTCACTCCCACAGTGGGGGTTTCTGATGTTCAGAGTGACCATCCTGGGCTTCAGCTGGGGCTCCCTGGCCCTGTCACTGCACACTGACAGCATCACCTGGGCAAGGACAGGCACAGAGGAGCAAGCAAAGCTGCTCTGGGCACCCTGTGNTTCTCACTCCAGTGTCCTGTTCAAAGTCCCTCTCCACCATGGTGGAGAAACATTCTCCACTTTTCAGCCATACTTCATTTTCCATCCATTTCAGGCGTGCTCCACAAAGGAGGCAGCACAGGACATGCTAAAGACCAACCAGCTGTGGGGAGCTAAGAAAGACCTTGCTGCAAGTAAAAGGCTGCCATGAATTAAGAAATAAATAAATAAAGTATGAAGCCAGTTCACAGAAGACCCCTAAAGCCACGACCAGCAAAGCTCCATGACTGCAAGACAAAATCAGAAAGTCCAGTGTTAAGTTCAAGGACCTCAGATATAAAGCACTTTCACAGTGTGTTTTATTGCAATACTCAGGATTGCCTTGTTTCTGGTCAGAGACAAAACACAACCAGCAAGAAGTCAATTAAAATTTCCAAACTTCTGCTTCCAAGCAGAAAAAGGAAGTGTAATGAGGCAAAATCAGAAGTTTTTGGAAAAAGACTTAAAGGAAGATGACTTTTTTCCCACAGATACTGCCACAACTTCACCCATGATTTTTAATTCTGTGGGAAGAATCCTGAAGCCTTGAAGAAGAGCAGGGTCACTCAGGAATAGAAGGCATCACAGCTAATGATCTCTTCCCTGATTTTTGCAGGTGAGTCCCAGAGACGAGTTTTGAAAGCAAAGATGAAAAGTATTTCAGAACTTAAATCAGAACTCTTCCCTTAAGCCTTTCCAGAATTTAAGGCAAATTCAAAATCTGGTGGAGGGATTTTTTCACCCCAACATGACAAAACCTACAGCCCATTCCCAGATGCAAGATGAAGATGTACTAAGATGTATGTCTCTAGAAGTACAAGTCCTTTGCACTGCAAAAGATCTCAAAGTATGATCTCAAAGTATGATTATGTCTGATTAGGTTTCTGTTGGATCTCAAGAAATAAACAATCTCACAAACACAAAGGCAGTTTGAGCAATTACTTTTCAGGAGGAATAGATCAAATACCTCTTTTTTCACGATTAGTCAACCACCTTCTCAAACCCATCTGAAATTATACACAAGGATTATGCCAAGAAATTCACACTACAAATGGCTATTGTTCTTCACACTTTTTGTCGGTCTCCTGCTTGGCAGCTTGCTTGCAGGCAGGTCCAGTGCCCAGCAGGCTCACGATGCAGGGCACAAACCCCAGCACGGGCAGCCAGAGGGTGACTCAAGGCGGATGCAGAACCACCTCCCCTGGGCCACCAACAGCCAGCACAACACCCACACCTGACCCCGTCCTGCCCACGCAGCCCCAGCTGACTCACCAGGGCTCCAGGAAACTGCTGCTGTTTCTTTACAGTGCTGATGACTTCCTTAAGACAAGACGACGAGATGAGGCAGAAGGAAATTTTGCAAGAAAACCCCTTTTCACAGCTGGGCAACAGAGCTGCAGCCACCTCTGCTGCCTCACCCACCACGGCTCGCAGCCTTCAAGGACCGAACGCCAGAATCACTCGGTTTTTCATAACCCACGCCCTCGACAGAAAGCAGAAAAACTATCTGGGCGTGAAAAAGTGAACTCCTTGGGGCTGAGTGAGAAGAAAGCCAAGCTGTGACAGTCACCAGATTTTCCCAGGCTGAGGTTTGGGCAGGGCCTGGGCTCACCAAGCTCTTCCACGCTTAGCTGAGCCAGGGAAGCAGGTGCCCAGAGTACAGACACAACAAAGGGGGGACTCTCAGTCACAAAACACACACACACAGAGCACTGTGAATATTCCATCCTGCCCATGAAACAGAAGCCTGGACAGTCTCACTGACGCAGAACAGGACAGCTGCTGGAAAACACTGATTTTATGTTATTTTTTAAAACACAACAAGCCTCTTAATTTGTGTTCCACTGTTTTTATATGCTGATGGCCATAAGCCCCTACCCTTTTCAGGAGGCTTTTAGCCATGCAAATACTTCATGCCACCTAATCACAGACATAGAAGGGACTGCTTAANGAGCAGGATGGGGTCTCCTCTTAGAACACAAACTCGCTGTGTTCCCTCAGATCCTCACATCGTGAAAACACTGATTTACCAAATAATAAAAAATACTGAACTCGGCAAGATGGGTTTGGATTGGAGCAAAAAGCACCAAAGCTGTGAGCTCCCACCAGGCTGCCCTTGATTCCAGCAGCACCAACAGCCCCAGGAGAGAATTCCTGCCAATCTCATGCCAGTCACTACCCTCAAACTAAAACCTTCAAATCACAGTTTCCTCACGTGAGCTACAGAGGTGGGACAGAACCCAGACAACTGTTCTAAGCCAACTTACACCAGGCCACAGCAGACTCATCGAAGTTTGTTACACTTAAATATTCAACTGTGGGGCATGTTTCAGCCTGCCTTCAAAGCACACCTCAGGGCTGCTTGCTGGGTATGGTGGGAAGCGCTTGCTTTTTCCTCTCCTTCCTCAAATGAAAACAATGAGCAGCTGCCAAAAGGCTCATAAAACCTATGTCTCTCTTTCAGGAGAAAAAAAATCCCCAAATGTAAACCAACATTTTTTTTGCAGCTTTTACATGCTGCAAAACCGCAGACTCAGAGGGGATTCTGGGTGTAGTGGGCTTGTTTTCGAGCTATATTTAGTAAATAGCTGCCTTAAGAGTTGTTTTAGCACACCTTCTTCTGTTCCCAAAGCCTAATTCCAAGGTTATTTTCCATCCCTAAAAGCCAGCACATACCCTACAAAGCACAAATGGAGGGATGTCCTCATGGAGACATTGTACAGCAGTGCAAAGCAAGGAATCCTGCCCCAAAAACCTGTGACTACTAATGCTTAAACCCCTGCCTTGGGGCTAGGGTGCTGCTGTTAATCACAGTCACAGAGGCAACAGGACCAGGAGGAGGGGAAACCCATTTTCACTTGTCAGAACCCCCATTTTCACTTGTATTCTCCTCAAATATACAGACTTCAGGGCATGAGCTTGCAGGGAGTGTAACTTCAGCTGAGCATGGATTGATTTATCAGCCAGTGCCAGGCTGTTTTGGATCTGAGCAGCCTGTTTGGACAAAATCCGCCCTGTAGTTCAATATTTGCCTTCGGAACCACCCCAATTTCTCAATCAGCTGTTCCAGGCTCAGACACCAGACCCTGCAACTAAACCAAGGTGCACCTAAATCACAGCAGAGCTAATCCTAAATCCCGCTAAAGGGGTACCAAAATGGGACCTCTTGTAATTACCACATGCACTTACACGACGTGGAACCACAGAATCCCAGGATGGTTTGGGTTGAACTGACCCGTAAAGCTCACCCAGCTCCATCCCCTGCCATGGCCAGGGACACCTTCCACTATCCCAGGTTGCCCCAAGCCCTGTCCAGCCTGGCCTGGAACACTTCCACTTCTCTGGGCAACCTATGGCAGTGCCTCAGCACCCTCAGAGGAGCAATTCCTTCCCAATATCTACCCTAGACTTCCCCTCCTTTCAGTGTGAAGCCATTCTCCCATCACTAGAGCTCCTGATGAAGAATCCCCCTTTGGTCTCCCTGCAGCCCCCGTCAGACACTGGAAGGCTGTTACATGGTCTCCACACGACCTCCTCGTCTCCAGGCTGATCACCCCCACCTTCATCAGCATCAGACCTCTGGTTTTGGAGACCTGCACACTGGGACAAGAGATCAAAGTGCCTTTAGGGGTGGGTGCATCCCATCCTAGGGGTCCTTTCACAGCTGCAGGGACAGCTGGGGACAGTCTGGCTGGGGTTGTTCCTCCGAACCCACATCACTGTCCCAACACTTCCCTGTGCTGACCACACAGCACCAGCATCTTCATTTTCATTTAGTCCGTGAGGCCCCTACGCAACACAGCAAAGCCCATTTTCCTGAGAGGCAGCTCAGTTCCGCTTCCTGATTTTGGGCAGAATAATTTGAAACAAGGAGGAACTTCACCCTTTCAAGACATGCTCAACAGGATCACATCAAAGTGCCCAGCCCCGGCCCAGGCATCAGCCCCATCCTGTGACCACTCTGCATCATGTGGCTGCTCTTCTCTCACCATTCAGAAATGAGCCAGAAATCACAGAATCAGAATGGCTGGGGTTGGAAGGGACCTTAAAAATCACGCTAGCTCCAACTCCCAAGGAACCCACCACCTTCCCCTTCCCTTCCTCAATGTAATCTTTGCTATTTAATACATTGTTCATTAAAAGTATCCCATACATTGTTCATTAAAAGTATCCAGATTTCTCTCTCCCTGAGGCTTCAGAGTAAGCATTCCCAAAGTACTCATTACTGGCACGAGTGATTTCAAGCCATTCACACATGCAGGAATTTTTCTTGTGGGTAAGTTTATACCTCCAAATTACTAAAAACAATTTAAAGTGAACCACACCAATATTGTGATTCCTTGAGCAACCTGGTCTGGTGGAAGGTGTTCCTGCCCATGGCAGGGGGCTGCACTTCTTGTCAGCAGATCAAATGCTGCTCTCTCAAATCCCCTGGTCCTGCTAAAGCCTCCCGGGCAGTAACTTGTGCTTATGCTTCTCCCTGCTGTTGGGCAAGTAAAGCAAGGAAGCTGGGCAAGTGCCCACTTCTGCTTAAAAGTGAACAGGAAATCTGGGCAAACAGGATTTTCACTGTAGGAACACCTAAGGTAGCCCTTTGGTGATGAACCAGAATATCTTGAGTTGGAGGGGACCCACAAGGATGATGGAAATCCAGCTCCTAGTCCCCAGGACCAGCAGTGGATGCCAAACCCCCTCTGAAGGCAGAGACCTGTTTAGTGACAAAGAAGCTGAAGGCAAGCAGGGGCAAGGTGCTAGATGCTGTGAGGTTAAAAGCAACGTGGAAGGTGTTTACAGCACATTATACAGAAATATTGGAGCACGAAACTTCCACCTTGTTGTAATATTCTCAGTTTCTTCCTTTGGACCAGGAAGTGAATCCCAGCATTTCACCTCTCTCCTTCAAAAATAGCATCATCACATCCCACCCAGCCCAGTCCCCTGAAAAGACATTGCCAAGAACATCATGGTCTGCTCTAACCTTCCCTCTCCCTCTCCCTCTTTTAGATCCCATGAGATAAACCTGCATCCCCAGTCTTCACCTAGAGCAGGCCAACACCCACTTAGCAAAACAACCACTCACTTGCACCGAATTAGTAGGTGCTGAAGAGCAGAGCAGGAGGTGGGAAGAACTCCCACAGCCTGAAGCACCACCTGTGGTAACCTTATAATTAAATAATCTTTGATCACTGAGTTTTTGGGGGGAGTTATGCATAGATCCCTCACCCTCAGAATGACCCGCACATCCGATGCTGAGCCTGGTGCTCAGGAGAAAAGTTGTTTTTTCACCTCATTTAGGAAGCCCCAATTTGTCATTGTGGAAGAGCTGACTTCCTTCACTCTGCATGATAATGATCAGAAATCCAAAAGAGGTTTTTTTGCCTTTTTAGGATATTCTTAAGTAGTAACTTCTGTCAAAGAACCACATCTGCACCATCTGCTGACTATGCAGGTGGTGAATTATTTTCCATAATCACTTCCAAGCTGGGAAAGATCTGCAGCATGCAATGTCTGGACATGAATTACTCCTTGGAGAAGTGCTCTAATGTTCTTTGCAAATCCTGTGTTTTCACAATCATCTGGAGCCTTGTACTTACAGAGCCCTGACTGCTAGAAATGTTCTGAAGGAGCATAAAAGAATCAGTCCCTCCATCTCCACCCTCCTAAAACCAGAATTCCAGGTTCTGCAGTTCTGCTGCTGGAATGTGATTACCACACATAATGGTGGCAGCACCATCTAAATGCCACAGGTACTGGGCTGCACTGCTCTTACTGGGATAAAAAACAACCCAAAGTGCTGGTCTGGGTCACTCCAAACTCAGAGCCACAGACATGCAGAAGGATCATTACTGACAGTCCATGGATGCAGGTGACCGATCACAATTAGAGAGTTCTCCTGCAGCAGAAGACAAAGCACCAGCGACATTTCTAGGAGGATACGAGGCTGTTGTTTCATTTTTAAAAAGCCAGGCAATGATGCTAACCTGAGGTACACCTGATCTGAGGCTCAGATGGTGGGATGCTGCAATGTTTCTCTGTGGCTACTTCAAAAAAGAAAATAAGAAAATCACCACAAACCAAGCAGGCACGGTGAGACCACGTTACCTGGTGTGCAGCAGTGACTCGGCCTGCAGCTCCATTTGTGCCAGTGGCTCAGGAGTTGCACGGAGCACACGCAGCAATAAATTGTGCCAGGCCTCCATGAAGGAGGCACAGCACGGAGGGGACGAGCTCCCCACCACAGCCAGCAGCAAGTCATGTTTTCACAAAACGGCACCACACCCAAGGCCCCAGGGCTTAACTCGAGCAGTCCTTTTTGCTTTATTTTTTCTCTCCTCATGTAGCATCTCTGTTTGGACAACTCTGGTTCTTCTCTGCAGAAGAGCCCCTGGTTACCCCCAGGGCAAGGGGCGCTGCCACGCTGAGCCCCAGCCCGGGCTGAGCAGCTCCAGGCCCTCGCTGTCACCGGTTGGAGGCACCCCTGGCAAAAAACTCCGTCTGGAAAAGACCCAGGTGCTACAAAGCAGCCGTGAATCCACGGCACCGACACACCTGAGGTTTGACAGGGGCCCTTCCCTGACAGCAGCACACGAGTCCCAGGGCGTGGTGGGGGTTTTTCAAACTTCCCCATGCAGGGGGAATGCCCGAGCCTGGCTACCAGAATAATCCCCAGCTCCTCTGAACAGCCACCAGCCCCAGGCCCCGCTGTCGCTGTCACGAGGCAGACGTGCCACGAGCCTCTGATGCCAAACCAACGCAGGTTAGGCTAAAAAGTATACAGCCGCCCTCATTTTTTCACTTGCTTGTGAATAATTGTCGTGGAAGTGATTTGGGAAGCCGTAACTGTGCCAAGGACATAGCTGGAACAAAGCTCTCAGCAGTTTTCCTCCCCAAAAGTCTCCTCGCCCCAAATACGGAGCAGAGCCCTCGTACAACGCCCTCGCCATGCGGCTCCATTTGCTTCTGATCACAAAACCTGGCTGGAGACTGCTTTAATTAAAAACACTACTAAAAAACCAGGTACATTAAAAACACGCCACCAAGAAAAAAAAAACCAAAAAAAAAGTAACAAGCTCTGACCTTACTTTTTTTTCCTTAGAAACTTAAACCCCTAAGTCTCCTTGTTCTTTAAACATACGTAATTAGGGGTTGCCACAGAAATGTACGAGTCACCTGCACACAGCTAAGCTCAATGCCCGGCTCACTGCGGGAAACCCGGGATGGCGGGCATGTCCCCCAGCAGCGTGTCCCCCTGCCAGAGCCCCCCGTCCCCCACCGCCCGGGACAGCCCCGCGGTACCCAGAAGGCGAGGCTCAGCAGCAGCAGCACGGTCTTGGAGGTGATGACTCCGCAGTCCATGTCGGGCGCAGCTCTGGGGCTCTGCCGCCGCACCGGCGCTGCGCTCCCCGCGGGGCCGCCCCCGGCCCGCCCCTGCCCTGCCCTGCCCTGCCCTGCCCACCCACGGGACGCGTTTCCCCGTGGCCGAACAGGCAGATTTCCAAGCAGGGGGTGGGGAGTGCCGGGAGCAAATGTCAAGGCAAATTGCTCTTCACTTCGGCGTGGTTTGGGGGTTTTTTGGTGCTTTTTTTTTTTTTTTGTTTTCCCTCAAAACTTCTGCAACTTTCCAGCGAAGTTACACTAAGCCCTGTGAAAAGCTCTCACTCCAGCACAAAGGTTTACATCGGATTTGCCTTCCAGGATTGCTAACCCACAGCTATCTCCCCTTCATCCAGCCAGTTTTGGTCTGTCTGAAGCCAGTCTTCTCAATCACATGCTCCATGAACAGCAGCAGTATGTGGATCAGTGGTGGGAATGCGTGGGTCCGTGCTGGGTTAACAGCTGGACTCGATGCCCTGGGCTGGTCCCCCAGCGTGGGCAGCAGGACAGGGGGGATTCTGCCCCTGTGCCCCTGAGCTCAGGTGAGAGCCCACCTGCAGAGCTGCCTCCAGCCCTGGCTCCAGCAGCACAAGGACGTGGAGCTGCTGGAGCCAGTGCAGAGGAGGCCACGGAGATGCTGCCAGGGCTGGAGCCCCTCTGCTCTGGAGGCAGCCTGGGAGAGCTGGGGCTGCTCACCTGCACAAGAGAAGGCTCCAGGGAGAGCTCCGAGCCCCTGGCAGGGCCTAAAGGGGCTCCAGGAGAGCTGCAGAGGGACTGGGGACAAGGCCTGCAGGGACAGGACACAGGCAATGGCTCCCACTGCCAGAGGGCAGGGACAGATGGGATATTGGGAATTAGGAATTGCTGGCTGGGAGGGTGGGCAGGCCCTGGCACAGGGTGCCCAGAGCAGCTGGGGCTGCCCCTGGATCCCTGGCAGTGTCCCAGGCCAGGCTGGACAGGGCTTGGAGCAACCTGGGACAGTGGAAGGTGTCCCTGCCCATGGCAGGGACAGAACCAGATGGTGTTTAAGGCTCATTTCAATGTAAACCATTCTGTGACTCCGTGACTCCACAACACAGGTTTGGACACTCAGCAGTACATCCCAACTGCTGGAATGTGAGGTTCAGCAGCTACAGGGAGAGGTATTGGAATTCAGTGGCTGCAGAGGGCTGCAAATGTTGCTTTATTTTCATCAGCCAAGCCTCGTGCTTTTACAAACAAGCTGGAGGTGCAGGACTGGCAGCCAGGGGTTTGTTTTGCAGAGAAGACCTTTGGCAGCCTGATCTGAGCTGAACCCACCCCTCAGCAGGGCTGCAGGATGCAGCAGTAAGGAGTTTCCTGCCATTGCCCATTCCTGGCAAAAATTGCTGTGATGCAGTGTCTTCTGGGGGAGATGGGTTTTGGAGGGGATGTGCTGCACCAGCTCTCCAGCAGGAAACCAGGAAAGGGAGATTATGGACAGCCTCTGCCCACAGCCCATGAATTTAAACTGCAGCTGCTTTGAAAGGCAGCAGACTGTCTGTGCTGGCTGCTGAAAAGAGAAATCCCCATGCAGAAAGTGGGGTGAAGCTGATATCCAAAATTAAATTCCTTGGAGAGTAAAGATCAGCACAAAGTCAGAGCTTGAGGACTGCTCAGAGCTCCTCCTACCAGCAAGCCTCTCTTTGCCATCATAATTTTTATTACAGCACTAAATAGTAACAAAGTGTGTAATTGTGGAGTATTTTTTAATTTTAAAAAAATCAGCATTTTCACTTTTCCTTGTAGAATGGCAGGCAGACAAAGCAAAAAAAAAATATCACCTGGAAACCATTTATCTTAGTTTTGTAGGAATGATTGGTAATCTGGGGGAAATAGTTTGAAGGAAAATAAAAGGGCAAAGTCTGACATTTGATTTAAAATGAAATATAAAGGAATTAAAAAAACAAAACCAATCAAAACACCAACCAAACCCCACCTTTCTTTAATATCCAGATATTGTTACCAATTTTGTCACTTGTTAGTTCACTAGAACTTTTTAATTAGAATTATAAGAATGGTAATTTCACAGTGAGAATAAAATAGGATCCTTAACAAAAATTGTTACCACCTGTACGCTGCTTGTTTCAGAACAAAGTGTTATTTAAAATCAACAGTGGCTGACTTTTTATTAAAGGTGATCTAGAGAGTAACTTGCCAGAACAAAATGTGCCCATAGAGCTGTATCCCAAACATCACAAGCAGCCCTAGCTGTGATGTTCTGCACCATTTACTACCAGATTAATATTAAAACCAAGGGATTCCTGTTGGACATGATTTTAAAACAGCAGTAAGCTGGAATTTTCACAATCAGCTTTGGAAGGCAGTTGGGGAAAAAAGGAAATTAAAACTACCTAACCTGATAAAGCCTCAAAGGAGGCTGTGTTTCCAGAGCTGCTGCCTGCCATAGATCTCTTGCCCTGGGTAAATTGGTTGGGTTTGCTGAATTTCAGTCTGAGATCAGTTTAGGAAACATGGTGGAAAAACAACAGGTTTCCCACTAATTTATTTATTGCATGTTCAGCGGCGTGGCTCAATGGTCTGTACTGGAAGCTGTAACGTGTGATAGGAAAAGGATCTTTACATTTCCCCTTATCCCAGACAACCACAAGGTAAAGATAAAATCCCTTTCTGCACATGAGACCACGTATCTGAAAATATCTCTATTTTGTTTTCCTCCTGCTCGACTAATCAACTTGTCAGCTCAGACACTTTCCAGAACTCATTCTCTTCCACAAAGCTTCATTTTCCTTGACGTGCCTGGAAATGCAGCGTGTTCCCCAAGGGTTGTAGTGAAGAGGTCACCACAGCTCTCTGCCTTCTCCTGCAGTGCCGTGGCCTTGCTGACTCACTCCCAGCTCGTGATCATCTGTTTCTGCCAAAGGAACTGCTTCCAAGTCAGCTGTTCCCCATCCACTTCTCCTGATTACCCCTGTCCAGGTGGGCAACCCTGCTGGTGTAATGGAATCCAAAGAATCCCAGGATGGTTTGGCTGGGTAGGACCTTAAACCTCATCCAGTTCCACCCTGTGCCATGGGCAGGGACACCTTCCACTGTCCCAGGTGCTCCAAGCCCTGTCCAGCCTGGCCTGGGACACTGCCAGGGATCCAGGGGCAGCCCCAGCTGCTCTGGGCACCCTGTGCCAGGCCCACCCTCCCAGCCAGCAATTCCTAATTCCCAATATCCCATCTGTCCCTGCCCTCTGGCAGTGGGAGCCATTGCCTGTGTCCTGTCCCTGCAGGCCTTGTCCTTTCTGCACCACGTCTGATTTTTCAGCCCTTTTCTCCAAATCCTCAAGATCTCTTGGAAACTCTATTTCAGTCCTTGTCCTTAACACCTCCATGTGCTCTCCACATAAAAAATTCTCTGTTCTCTTCTCCAGGTTATTATATATTTATTTAAACACACAAGAGGTGGGACAGTAACCCAGGTGACACCAAGTGTGTCGTTCCAGACAGGCCATGGGGATGAAGGTGCTGTGGGGCACAGGGAGGTGTTAAAAGCCTTATCATAATAAATATGCTGCTTCTTTCCTCTCAAGGCCTGTTACCCATCACAGAAGGAAATGCTATTAGCATGAAACCATTTGTCCTTGACATATCTGTGTTGGCTGGTATTTGTCTCTGTATTTTCTTCTTGCCTGCAAATGATTTCCCAATTACTTATTCCATGGTCTCTTTGATGTTGTTAATCAGGAACTGAAGTTAACTGGTTTGTAATTTCCAAGTGTTTTGTTTTTGTTTTTGTTTTTTTTCAGTCTGCCAGCACCTCACCTCCCTTCCAAAAGCCCCACTGCAAACAGCTCTTAGATGGCTGGACTCACTTTCTAAGTCTTCTGGGAAAAAGCCCACAACACCAAGTTCATTTGAGAGCCATCAGCTGATAAAACCTCTGTGCAACCTGTCCTTTCCTCATTCTCCCACTGACTTTAGCCCTTTATCCCTACTTTTTGCAGTGCCAGCTGCTGATTGTGCCAGACATTTTGGTGCCCCCACTGCAGTGAACACAGAAAATCAGTCTCCCATGACTGGCACGTGAGGGTGACGCAGAAGCATCTTTATAGTACATGACCTTATTTCTTGGAATCATTTGGGTCTGTTGAAAAGACTCATGTAAAAATAACAGGAAGGAAAATTGACAGTCAGCAGAGATTGCTTTCTAGCTAAAAAGAATAAAATAATCTTTTACTGACGTAATAAAATTGGCAGGTAGCCAAGTTTGGAAAAACTCAAATACTTTCAGTTCCTCTTTAAACTCTCCAGCTGGGTTACACTATCAGTTCTTGACTCAGCTGTGAAAAAGGTGTGTTTCCCAGCACAAATATTCACATTTTTACAGTAGGGAAATTGTTCCTGCCTGGAGTTGGATTAGGAAGGGAAGGACTGTGCTTGGCTCTCCATCCCATGCCAGCAGAGAGGTCAGCAGGGCAGCGTTTCCCTGGAGTGTTCATGTGCAAGGATCCATGTCACTAACTTGGAATTCTGACTTCTGCCACAGCTCAGCACTTTGCCACAGGTAACGCTGCCCCAGCCCCAACACTGTGCCTGCAGGGAGCTGGAGCCTGGTGCTCTGCTCTGCTTCAGGGACTCTGATCTGCTGGGAGGGGAATTTTGACCTGGCTGCTGATCTCACCCACTGGCTGAGCTGTTACTGGATGTAGGTGGTGAAACCCCAAACGATGCCTGGTGAGCTGCTCTGTGATATCCCCTTCTCATCACAAAATACAGATAAAGCAACCTGGAGATGTACAGTCTTCCTGGTGAAACCTGAAGCACGCAGGGAGATGTCTCCTAAGATGGGTCAGCTCTTTGGGCAGGGAGGTAGGGAAGGACCACAGGCAGCTTTATAGAAATAAAAATATAAATCCACTAGTGGGCTTTAGTCTGTCCTAATCACGCTGGAATTATTCACTCCCCCCCTCACATCACATTCCCTTTTTGTGGTTACCCTTTGCTCTTTCAAGGCGGAGAGAAAGGAAGGAGAAAAATATCTTTTCTGCTCGCCCATGGGTGTGGAGTGAGGGAACCAGCTGATCCTCCCACCATCCCACCCTCCTCTATTTCGGGTAAAAAGGAGCATTTGTCAGATGGCGCCTGGCTCAGACGTGGTTGGGGAAGGTCTCTGATCTTTGCACTTCCACATCTGGACCACAGTGACCAAGCAGGACTCATGCACGCAGCTGACACCACCAGCCGTGGCCAAATGCAGACCTGTCCCCTCAGCTGCCTCCTTCATTCACTCAGAAAGTTCACAGAGCTCTTTTCAGCCTCCAACCCAAAACTCTCAGTCCTCCCGTGAAGCTTAGAGACAAATAAATATTAAGGACTACCTGAATTTTATGTGCCAGTGCTAAAACTTGCATCTTGCTGCCATTAAATTCCATGGGGAGATACATGGATGCACAGAAATGTGCTGTGTCACAGATGTGTGAATGATGAGACAATGGTGCTTAAAGCTCCACCATGAAACATCTGTGGGACTCTTGGGCTGCAGAACTTAGTGCCAGCATGAATTTAAATTAATCACAATGGTGAGAGATGAGAGCCAAGACATGAGGCTGCTGTCTCAGGGGAAACTGCAGAAGATACATGAAAAATGTGTGTGTATGTCTGGGGCTCCAGCAGCACAAGGACGTGGAGCTGCTGGAGCCAGGGCAGAGGAGGCCACGGAGATGCTGCCAGGGCTGGAGCCCCTCTGCTCTGGAGGCAGCCTGGGAGAGCTGGGGCTGCTCACCTGCACAAGAGAAGGCTCCAGGGAGAGCTCCGAGCCCCTGGCAGGGCCTAAAGGGGCTCCAGGAGAGCTGCAGAGGGACTGGGGACAAGGCCTGCAGGGACAGGACACAGGCAATGGCTTCCACTGCCAGAGGGCAGGGACAGATGGGATATTGGGAATTAGGAATTGCTGGCTGGGAGGGTGGGCAGGCCCTGGCACAGGGTGCCCAGAGCAGCTGGGGCTGTCCCTGGATCCCTGGCAGTGTCCCAGGCCAGGCTGGACAGGGCTTGGAGCAGCCTGGAACAGTGGAAGGTGTCCCTGCCCATGGCAGGGGTGGAACTGGATGAGGTTTAAGGTCCCTTCCTGTGGCCTGCGACATAAGGGAAAGATTTATGTTTAACTTACATTTTTAAAATAGATTAGTAGAAGTTCTGAGCTCTGCAACAGATGCAAAGCATGCCACTGTGGGCATATTTACATGACTCTTCTGTTCCTGACTCAGCCAGTCATGTGGATCTGAGCAAACAGGAAATCCCTCGCAAAAAAAAAAAAAACACCAAAACCAAAAAACCCCTCAGAAAAAAATGTACCCAAAACACACAAAAAGCC
Source organism: Promerops cafer (assembly GCA_013398275.1). Lineage (NCBI taxonomy): Eukaryota > Metazoa > Chordata > Aves > Passeriformes > Nectariniidae > Promerops > Promerops cafer. The sequence continues at coordinate 64,742 of VZSE01007047.1, forward strand.
AAGAGTCATGGTTTCCCTAAGCAAATACTTTGCAGACCGCCTGGAGGAAGAATCACAAGAAAGCCTGGCTGGAGGAACCTGAGATGGTGTGGAGTGTGACCAGTGAGGAAACCTCAGGGGGATTCAGAACCAGAGAGGAACTGGCAACTTGTGAAAGCCCCAGCCTGGGAAGCCAGGGGCATCTGCAGGACAGAAGGACATTTGATCCTGCAGGGAGAAGGGGCCTGGTGTGCCCAAGCACTGGATCATGTAGCCACCACAATCCCAGACAAAGAGAACAGGCAGCCATTGTAGGGAAAATTGTCTTTTATGAGGGGTGGGGAGGACTTTGGTTCCCTTAAATAGAGTTAGTTTTCCTTCTAGAGGAAGAACTTGAAGGTTTCTTTTGTACAAAGAGGGAATTGTCTGTCAGTTGATACCAATCAATTTCTCATACTTCCTTGAAGAACAGAAAGGCCCTTCTGTCCTGGCCAGATTTTCCCACTGCAGATTTTGCTCCTGAAAATGGGCTCTGGTTTGCTGAGTTGCTCCATCCATCAGCACGTGCTGTCCTTCTTCCACGCCTTCCCAGCCCTTCCCTCCTGCCAGAGGGGCTTGGAGCACCCTGAGATACTGGAAGGTGGCCCTGCTCATGGCAGGGGTGGAATGGGACAGGCTTTAAGGTCCCTTCCCACCTAAACCATCCTGGGAACCTGTGGTTCTGTGAATATATTAAGGTTATGGGCCATTACTTAGAGAGAGGTTTCAGGAAGGAGAATTCAATCCAGCCAATCCAGAAGAGACCATATCCTGTGTATATCCTATATTCCATATACATTCCCAGTGAGGAAAGCCAGTGACCAGGGTCCTCTTAGGCATCTAAGTTAAGGAGAATCTGTTTTCTCATAGAACATTAATGTAAAATGAACTCAAAGTCACAAGCCATCTGCAATGTGTTTGGAATAAACCCAGCTTTTTCAGGAGGAAATGTTCTCAGAGCTGGTGGAGGGACTTCACAGAAGAATGGGGGCTTTAGAGAATCCACACATCCCTGTTTATTTTTGGATTTCAAACAGATGGCAGTGCTGCACATTTGTACACTGTCTATTATGCATAAAGCTGATTGCTGGTTTTGTGTAGATCTTAAGACTAAGGCAATGTTTCCCATTAAATACACCGTAAAATACTAGCCAGAACTTTAAAGTACCAAGAAATTCAGTCCTCCCTCCACTCAAATACAAGTTTTCAGGGGGAAAGTGCAGTGAAGTTGTTTCCCATTCACAAACATCTCAAAGACTAAGTCACAATAGTATGACAGCATTAAGTCTCTACTGAAATAAACTAAAAATATTCCATTTCAAGCACTACCAGGGTGGTATAACACATACACCGGTGTGTAAATCCTGTGTATCAAACTGCTGTGCTTGACTGTGCAAGGATCCCATCATTGACACCAGAAGTAATTGCACTGGGTTTTAATTGGATGAGAACAAGCTTTACAGCCAGGTTAAACATTGACCTTTCTTCCCTGGGATCCTTTATTTCAACTTGTTATCGGCCAAGCTAATGTGATTATGTGCAAGAAAGTAAGGTTCTTGGCAGTGTATTGTGTGTGTGTTCCAGAGCTTCAGAGCTTCAGCAACAGCTTTTCCCTGTGACTCCTTTGAGGGCAATGAGCTTGAAACAATGGCTGATGCACAGCCAATGTTTTACTTCCCGTTTTCCTCTAGCCCAGGCAGGTCTGGAGCCTGGCATCAGCAGGATGTGCTGCAGGAGGTCTCTGTGACAGTCCTGACCTGGGAGCTGTGGGTTCACACTGCTCCATCACCTGCGGGCACAGGGAACCCATTCTTGTCATTAACTCCATTTCACAGAGTCACAGAAGGGTTTGGGTTGGGAGGGACCTTAAACCTCACCCCGTCCCACCCCGTGCCATGGGCAGGGACACCTTCCACTGTCCCAGGCTGCTCCAAGCCCTGTCCAGCCTGGCCTGGGACACTGCCAGGGATCCAGGGGCAGCCCCAGCTGCTCTGGGCACCCTGTGCCAGGGCCTGCCCACCCTCCCAGCCAGCAATTCCTAATTCCCAATATCCCATCTGTCCCTGCCCTCTGGCAGTGGAAGCCATTGCCTGTGTCCTGTCCCTGCAGGCCTTGTCCCCAGTCCCTCTGCAGCTCTCCTGGAGCCCCTTTAGGCCCTGCCAGGGGCTCTGAGCTCTCCCTGGAGCCTTCTCTTGTGCAGGTGAGCAGCCCCAGCTCTCCCAGGCTGGCTCCATAAGATAAGAGTCATTAACCTAAATCCTTTCCATTCCCGTGCCAGCCTGTCCCCACTGATGTCCCAGCAGTGGCACCCGGGAGGAAGTGGCACTCTGCAGGTCCCTGACGCCTTGTGCGGTGAGGACGGGGCTCCTTGTGGTTCCCTTCCAACTCAGGATATTTTATGATTCTATGACTAAAGTACACCCATTCTTCAGAAACCTTGAGGTATTCAGCATTTTGCCACACCGGCGGGCNCCTTGAGGTATTCAGCATTTTGCCACACCGGCGGGCAGGCATTGGCACGGGCTGCCCAGACAGGGCAGTCGCAGTGGAGGTGCTCAGGAGGCGCCGGGCTGTGGCTCGGGGTGCCGCGGTGCGGTGGGTTCGGAGTTACAGCGGCAGTGCTGGGTGCAGCGGCACGCTGGGTGGTCTGGAGGGCCTCTTCCAGCCGTGACGATCCCCTGACCTCGGGACACCCCTCAGC
>VZSE01007050.1:381-15711 GCA_013398275.1 Promerops cafer
ACAAGGGCACACAGACCCCGCTGGCCGGCGCCAACCCCGCGCTGCAGCCCCACCGCTGCGAGCGGTGTGGGAAGTACTTCAGCCACGGCTCGGGCCTGCTCAAGCACCGACACGTGCACGGCTCCGAGCGGCTGCACCCCTGCCCGGACTGCCCACGCCGCTTCCGCTGCGGCACAGCCCTGGCCAAGCACCGGCGCGGCCACGCGCAGCCGCCCGACAACGCCGACACCGCCACGCCGGCTACAGAGGAAGCGGCCAAACCGTACCCATGCGGGGCGTGCGGGAAGAGCTTCGGGTGGGTGTCGCACTTGGAGCGGCACCGCCGCGTGCACACTGGGGAGAAGCCGTTCCGCTGCGGGGAGTGCGGGCGCGGCTTCGCCGTGAGCTCCCACCTGGAGCGGCACCGGCGAGTGCACACGGGTGAGCGACCCTTCCGCTGCGGCGACTGCGGCAAGAGCTTCGCGGTCAGCTCCACGCTGCTGGCACACCTGCGCACCCACGGCGCCCAGCCCGGCCGACCCCACGCCTGCCCCGAGTGTGGGAAGGGTTTCAGCTCGCTGGCCGGGCTGGAGCGGCACCGGCGGCTGCACCGCGGCGAGAAGCCTTACCAGTGCGGGCTCTGTGGGAAGGGCTTCTCCTGGAGCTCCCACTACGACCGGCACCGGCTCACGCACACCGGGGAGAAGCCCTTCTCCTGCGCCCACTGCGGGAAGCGCTTCGGCCGCAGCTCCCACCGCAACCGGCACCAACGCGCCCACGCCCAGCGCGGCCCCGAGAAGCGCCACGTGTGCCCCGACTGTGGCAAAGCCTTCGGCCTCGGCACGGCCCTGGCGGCCCATCAGCGCCTGCACAGTGCCGGCACCCACAGCCCCCTGTCCCTGCTGCCGCCCCCGTGGTGGGAGGGTGAACAACGAGGGGGGACGGCCACACACCCTGAGCTGTGGCCTGAGGAGCCCAGCTCTGCTTTGCAGAAGCATCCCATGCCTTCCTCCTCTGCAGTGCCCAGGGGCTGGGTGGCCAAAGCTCTGCTGCCCCTCACCGGGGTGCAGAGGCCTGGGGAGAGGGACACCCTGCAAAGCGATGCCGCAGCCCCACCAGAGCCCTGGGTGTCCCTTCCTCCTCCCAGCTCCTGAGGTGGGGCTGGGGTGCTCAGAGTCCCCCTCCACTTTTGGGGACACCCCACAGCCAAGGTGGGAGGGTGGTCTGTGCTCCTGCCCCAGGATGGGAAAGGACTTGGGGGGCCCAAGATACCACGGAATGAGGGTCAGGGTGGGGAAGTGGGCTGAAGCCGTGGGAAGGGGGCACAGGGAGGGGCAGCCATGCCTGCCAAGAGGGTTTTGGGGGGAGACAGGGAGAGGAGGGATGGGGGAGGCTGGGGGTGGATTTGGGGAGAGGTGGATATCATTTGGGGTGGTGGGGAGACACTTTTCCCTAAAACCCTCCTCATCTGCTGCCCTACTAGTAGGGGGGTAAAAGTGGGGGACACAACTTGGGTGCATGGCAGGGTGAAAACTCACGGGGAACCCCCTTTCCCCTGGGATTTTTGGGGCCAAACAGCTCAGAAAAGGGCCCTGGGGACCTTTACCCATCACCAGCACTGCTGGGACCTCCCCAGACTCTGCTGGGGGTGTACAAAGGACAGGCTAGGATACATTAAGGTGGGAACCCTGGAAAAGCCAGGCTGGGTTTCCTGGCCCTGGAGTGACAGTTAATAAAATAGAAGGTAGATGAGCCAAAAAGCAAAACCCCTCCATGTGTGTCCACGTGGTTTTGTCTCTGGGGAAGAAGAAGGTGCTCGTGGGGTTTCCTGCCTGGAGCAGGGAAAGCATCAGAGCACAGGGTCGGAGCACAAAGAGACACAGGTATCGATGAGGTGCGGGGCTCCCAGTTTATTCCTGCCCTCTGCCAGCACCTCCAGCTCACCCTGAGCATCTTGCCCCCTCCATCCCCTTCTCCCACCCGCTGGCAGCCCAGAGTGGGCACACCACTGGATTTTTGCATCAGAACCAAGCCCTGGTTCCCCCACCCTTCCCTGATGGAGCCAAGCGCTGTTTCCTTTGGGAATAGGCTCCTTCTCCCCCAGCTTGTCCCTTTTCTGGGGTCTGGACTGCAGCAGCTGCAATGTTCACCCATTGCTGTGGGGAGACACCAGGGCAGATAAATCCCACCCTGTGCCACGACGGAGCACCCCATCACCCACCCTAGTGCCCTTCAAGTGTCACTTGATGTCCTTCGGCTTGTCCCCAAGACAAGTTTTCCCTCGGTTGTCTCTCCGCATCCAACACAGAGGGGAGTCTTAGTCCTTACGGGTCCTCACTGCTGTGAGCTCCAGGCATGTCCCCAGCGAGCCGTGTCCTGGCAAGGGGCGACGGCCCCGCAGCCTTGGGGAGGTGGCTGCGGCGGTGCTTGGTGAGGTGCGAGCCCTGGCTGAAAGCCTCGCCGCACTCAGGGCACTTGAAGGGCTTCTCGCCGGTGTGGACACGGCGGTGCCGCTCCAGGTGGGACGCCCAGGCAAAGCCCTTCCCGCAGTCGTCGCAGGTGTAGCTCTTGTGCACGGCATGGCCGCGCCGGTGCACCAGGAACGGGGGCGCTTCCCCGAAGCGCTTCCCGCAGTCGCCGCACTTGTAGGGCCTCTCCGGCGAGTGGGTCTTGCGGTGCTGCAGCAGGTGAACCTTCTGGGTGAAGCGCTCGCCGCAGCTGCTGCAGGGGAAGGGCCGCTCGCCCGTGTGGACGCGCCGGTGCCGCTCCAGGTGCGATGCCCACACAAAGCCCTTCCCGCAGTCGGTGCAGCGGTGCGAGTGCTCCCGGCGGTGGCACCGCTGGTGCCGCGCCAGCGCCGGCCCCGCCCGGAACAGCTTCCCACAGTCCCCGCAGCGCAGGGGCTTCCTGCCCAGGTGCGTGCGGCGGTGCCGCGCCAGGTCGGAGCTCTGGCAGAAGGTCTTCCCACAGGCCGGGCAGCGGTGCGGCCGCTCGCCCGTGTGGCTGCGGCGGTGCTTGGCGAGGTGCGAGCCCTGGCTGAAAGCCTCGCCACACTCGCTGCACTCGAAGGGCTTCTCGCCGGTGTGGACACGGCGGTGCCGCTCCAGGTGNTCTCGCCGGTGTGGATACGGCGGTGCCGCTCCAGGTGCGATGCCCACACAAAGCCCTTCCCGCAGTCGCCGCACTTGTGAGGTTTGTCGGCGGCGTGGCCGCGGCCGTGGGCCGCCAGCTCGGCCGCGACGGCAAAGCGCTTCCCGCAGTCGCCGCACTTGTGCGGGCGGTCACTGGCGTGGCTGCGGCGGTGCTGCAGCAGGTGCGAGCTCTGGCTGTAGGTCTCACCGCACTCGGGGCAGCCGAAGGGCCGCTCGCCCGTGTGGACGCGCCGGTGCCGCTCCAGGTGCGATGCCCACACAAAGCCCTTCCCGCAGTCGCCGCACTTGTGAGGTTTGTCGGCGGCGTGGCCGCGGCCGTGGGCCGCCAGCTCGGCCGCGACGGCAAAGCGCTTCCCGCAGTCGCCGCACTTGTAGGGCCTCTCCGGCGAGTGGGTCTTGCGGTGCTGCAGCAGGTGAACCTTCTGGGTGAAGCGCTCGCCGCAGCTGCTGCAGGGGAAGGGCCGCTCGCCCGTGTGGACGCGCCGGTGCCGCTCCAGGTGCGATGCCCACGGGAAGCTCTTCCCGCAGTCGGCGCAGCCGAACGGCCGCTCCCGGGCTGGCCCCGTTCCGCGCAGCGGTTTGACACGGCCGAGTTTGGGGAGCACGGTGGGTTTCGGGGCCCCAGGGGGAACGGCTCTGTCTGGGCGCCTCGCTTTGCGCCTGTGGGAGCCGAGGGGCTTCTCCCGCTCCGGGCTGCGGGATGAGCGCGGTCCGAGCCCAGCACTGCTCTCCGATGCTCCGTTCTCCACTGCTTTTTCACTCACCAGCCCCTGAGCTGCTGGGAAAGGGGAGAAGAGGAAAAGGTGAAAGCGTGAGGAGCAGGATTTAAAGCAATGGAGTAGCAACAGGATTCTCCTTAAAAATTTCGCTTCTTCACTCCCCATCCCCTGAGCTTCTGGGAAACAGGAGGAGGAAAAGGGGAGGGCGTGGCCCTGATTGGAGCAGGGGTAGGATTTAAAACAATGGAGCAACAACAGGATTCCTCTTAAAAATCTTCTTCTCCGAGAGAGGAGGAAGAGAGACACAACAGGGACCTGATCCCAGTTTGAGCTGGAAACGTGGAGATGCCAAGGGCACTCCAGTGCCAGAATCTTCAATTTAAATTGGGAGAGATCAATAACATTTTCCTGAAGAAAAAGAATTAAGGAGAGGGCTCAGGCTTGGGGAAAAGCCCCTGGAAACTTGCCCAGATCCCTCCGCCCCGCTTTGCTTGGAGCAAGGAAAGGGTAGGGGGATACACAAGAAGGAAAGAGAGATTTTTGGGGTGTCCTTACCCAGGGACATGAGGGTCTCGTAGCTCTCGTGCATCACGTCGAGGTACAGGGCCTTCTGCCGCGGATCCAGCAGCACCCACGGCTCCATGGCAGGAGGGAGCACCGGGACAATGCAGATTCCTCCCTCGGGGCTCCCCAAAATCCGCTGCAGGGAGGAGAAATCCCTTGGAATCAAGGAATTCCCCCCACAGCGCCTCCCGCTCGAGATGTGATGCTTTTCCCGCGGTCACTTCGCGGATTGTCGGGTTTTCACAGCCCCTCCGCCCAGGACTAATCCTGAGCGCCCCCAGAGCAACGCGGGAGCAGCGGGACAGGAGGGTCCCTGCTCTCCCCGCACCTTTCCGGCAAACCCCATCCCACAGCAGCCTCTGCCTCCCGGTTCCCCCAGTCCCCACGCCACAGCGGAGGGGCCCTGGGGGCTGTACCCTTGGCGCATCCCCATCCCTGCGGAGCCCAGGGCTCCCTCTCCATCCTGCCTATCCCTTGTCCTCTCCCCAGAGGATCTCTGCTGCCGGGAGCATCCCCCCACGCCGTCTCCAGCCCCGCCGGGAGCCGAAGCACATCCCTGCTCCTCCTGCTCCCCGTTACCTGCCGGCCGAGCCTGGAGCGGCTTCCAGAGCGCTTTTCCTTCGGAGAAGCGTCCTCCGTTCCCAGCTGAGGCTGCAGGGAGGGGGCGATGCCCGGACCCCCGCCTTGCACCCCCAGGACCGCGAAGCCTCCCGCAGCGGGACACAATGGAGGCGATGCCGAGCACGGCTCCGCTCCGGAAGCCCAAGCCGGTATCCGGGAGAGAGAGGAGAGGCCAAGCGGCAGCTCCGCTTAGCCAGAGCCCTCTAGAGGTAACCCGGTCCCGGACCCGTCCCCAAACCTCCCAGAGACCCCTTGGAACCGTGGGGACACGCGGGACGCCCCCCTCCCCCCCGGTTGGTACCCATAGGGTTTGAGGGATGGATGGATGGAGTGTTGGGAATGTGGAAGGGTTTCGTTGGGATCCCCCACAGGTGAGAGAGGGGATGCTGCTGGTTCCCAATCAGCAGCAGGCAGGAAGAAATTTCGTGTTTTCCACGCGGAAAAGTAGCCCTGAGGGTGTTCTCCTGGTGAAAATAAGTATTTTTTTTCTCCCCTCAAAACTCCAGGTAAGGTGCTTATAACAACCCCACGACTGAAAGTGGTGGGATAAATACCCCTAAACCCCCAGGCTGGGGCAGGAGGAACCCCCAGATCCTCGGGGTTCCCAAAGAGCTCCAGCAGCCACCAGGGAGCAATTGCAGGGGCCGGCAGCTCCAGAATTGCTCTCCCCATCACCCCACACCACTTTCGAGTAGAAAACAGCTTGGGAAGAGGTTTATTGCTGGGAAAACAAAATAAAAATGGGAAGGGGGGTGCTGCAAAGGAAGCAGGGAAGCCCAAGTGCTGGGAAGATGGATCCTTGAGGATGAGGAGGGTGAAGAAGGTGCCTGGCAGTGTCAGGATGGCTGAGTGGCCTAAGGCACCACACTGTCCCTGCTATCCCTCCTGTGTCTCCAAGTGGAGGTGTGGGTTCACACCCCACTTCTGTCACACATTTTTCCTAAAAATTCATTTTTAAATATAATTTTCTGTCTTTTTTTTCTTTTTCTATTCCTGATAAAAGTTTGTCCCTGTCATATCCACTCCCTTCAAGCACTGGAAGCCTCAATAAGATCACCTCAAGAAGGAACCTTCTCTTCTCCAAGAGAACCCCGACTTCCTCAGCCTGGGAGCGTCTCCGTGGCCTCTCCTGGACTTCCTCCATCAGCTCCACATCCTTCCCACGAGGAGAACCCCAATTTTGGACAGTTTCATCCAAGAAACTCCTCCCTGCTGCATTCATCTCTTGAGTTATCCCCCCAGTCCCAAAAGTTTTGCCTCAGAGTCACACAAGCACATGCAACAGGCATAACCTGGGAATCCTCTGGAAAAGCAGGAAGTGAAGGACAAGAAAATGCTTTGAAAGGGCACCTTTCCTCAACAGGACCTGCCCACGCCTCTCCAACCTGTGCCTGCTGGCCCAGAGACTCATTAAGGCTAATTACCTCATTAATAAATCCACACGGGGTTTTCCCTCCCTGTGCTTTACATAAGGAGTCCTTTTCCATCTCCACAGAGAAACTCCAGGTGGACACCTTCCTCCATTCCAAGTGCTCTCCAACACGCGCATGATGCCCCGCACAGCCTGTGGAATGAAGTCCCACCCTTTTCCCCCACTCCTTCCATTAAGGGAAGTCAACCTCAAAACCAGAAAACAGCAATTTGGAAAGAAGCCACCGTCCCTTCTCCCACCCTCCCATTCCCTGCCTTGTGATGCAACTGGTGTCAGGAGGAAACTCGCCTTCCCGTAACCTTCAGGGAGTCAACAGATGGCAGCAGGAAGATGGGAGGGACAGCTTTTGCAACTGGTGGATTGTTGATGCCCAGAAAATAAGTCCCCATCACTGAGGCTGATCCCTTGCAACTTGTTGGGACGCGCCTTAACCCAGGTCTTATCAGGACCAGTGTGAAACCAGCTGCCTTCGCCCCAAACTCTCTGCTGTTCCTGGGAATGTGCATCCGTGCCAGTTTGGTGGTGCAATTCCCAAATCCCTCGGGATTTGCTTTTCCTGATGGAGAAAATGTGTGGTTTTGGAAGTTCGGTGTTGACGCCCCACAGGGGAACAACCAGCGAACCACGAATCGTAAAACATAAAACCAGACCCAAACCATGGGGTTTTTTCCCCCAAAAAATGATACTTTTACCTTCTTCCAATCCAGCTGGTGGATTTTCTTAAATGGAGACACGCTCCAAGACAAAAAAAAAAAAAAAAAATCAAGAAAAACCTTCAGTCCTTCAGTTTTTCTTAGAAGGAAACTTTCCAAAGGTGTTTGTCACCCAGTTTTAACCAAGACAGCACAGTGACACCCATTTGGGAGGAGTTGTCCCTGCCGTCATGGACTCAAGGCTAGAAGAACCATCAAGGGCCCCAAAACCATCCTATGCCTCATAGGATTGCATCATTCCATTGCGAAACTCCCCTCCCTGGGGGTTGTACCACCTGAATTTGAGCACATATAATCTCGAGGTGTAATTACTTGGGACACCACCAGCACTGGACGGATCCAGAGGAGGCCCAGAAATTCCACAGTTAAGACTGCAACCATCACTTCAGCACTGAAACTACTGCTCCATCAGACTGTGACCACCAGCCTGGCTCAAAGGCTCTGCTCTGACCAATTTTCTGTATTCATTGCATTTATTGCAATTTCTATATTAAATTGTAACTTTGACTTATTGGGAATCCTGCAGGAACCACAGAAACAGCCCCAGACTCCACCAAAAAGCAAAATTCTGGGCAAAACCCACGTCGTGGCTTCTGCTGAGGAGATCTCTTGAACCACAAGCCCCCAGTTTCCATGTCATAATTCCAGCTAAACCAGGAGATCCCATAAATGCAATCTGCAAAGACCCTTGGCATGAATCTCCAAAATTCTACCTAAATTTTGTTGGACTGAATGTTCCTCCATCCTGAGGGATTTTATGATCATATTTAGTGAAACCCCACAGTTTTGTGGTGATTGAACAGGATAAAGCCTGGTGAGGGTGTTGGCTCCAAGCAGGAGCTCTCGGTCCAAGAACGAAGAGATGGTTCCTCAGATGAGTTTATGGTGCTTTGGCAAGCCCAAGGTCTCCATTCTGGAAAAATGCTGGTCTCATTTCTAGTAAAATAACCAGTTTTTGCCATTTCAGTGAAGTTCTGGATGATGTTTAAGGTCTCCTTCCCACCCAAACAATTCTTCAGCCCCTCTATTCTAATGGAGGCAAGATCAAGCCAAAATTGTCAACACCCAAGAGCATCCAGTAGATGAATTTTCCCTGGAAATGCTCATTTTCATCCCTGAAATTATATTCTGAATGCCAGCCCAAGGTCTTCCCGGGGTTCAGAAGGATCCCCATGATGGTTATTCAGATTTCAGAGGGCTTTGTGCAATACCAGGAAGAAACCCCAAAGCTCATTGTTCCCTTCTGGGAAATTGCTGGGTCTGGTGGAGGAGGGTGTGGTCACCGTGTTGGGATAAGCATGGTACATCCCAAAACATGCAGTGGACCGGTGCCTTACTCCAGTGAGTAAAGGGGGAAAAAACCAGCAGAGGAACTGACTGTGCTCAATTTCTGGTTCCCCTTCTAATGACAAATCACACTTCACTCCCTTCCGGGTTGCACTGATTGGCAGAGGTTTTTTTGGAAGCATCAGGTTGCTTTTTTTTTTTTTTCCCCTTAAGCCAGGGTATAAAATGAATTCCAGCCTCAGCAGAGGACTCATCTTCCTCCTGGAGCGATGACTGGGACTGGTGAGTGACTTCTCCCCTCAATCCTGAGCTCTCAGTGGGCTTTTTCCTGGTTTTCTTTCATCTTTGGTGTCTAGGTTTGGTGTTTTGGTTCCATCTGGTTCCACCTCTTTGCCACCCCCCGAGAGCACAGCCACAAACCTCCCTTTTCCCAGCTGGACCATTCCATGGTCACCTGGAGCTCCGGACACCATGGGCATGGGGAGACCTCCCTTGGGGCGTGGGATGATCCTGGTTTTTCAGGAAACACAGGCACGAGCTTGGAGTCTCTGAGGGCCATCCCAGAGGATGCCTCCATGCTCCAAGTTGGTGGCTTCTCCACATCTTCCCAAAAAACACCTGACGGAAGGTGGAGATCCAGCCGACACCTCCAAGAGCTGGTCCCAGGGTATTTGCTCTGATCTCCAAACAGGATCTCCCTAATGGCCCATAGGTTTTTCCCACCCGTGGCGATTCTGTGATCAGGGCAGGTCACTCCAACCTTATCCCGCTGTTAACGGGACAACTGGAGCAGATTCTTCCTAAGCATTTTTTACACTGGTGGTTGGTGTCTGGATCAGCTCACGGGGCTGTTGAAACACCTGCCTCAGGTGTTGGATGATAAAGGCTCCGAGGTGGATTCCTGGCAGATCCACCCCAGATCTGTGGCAGATCCAGAAAAAAAAAACCTCACAATTCCCAGGGATTTCCCAGCAGTGAGAATTACCCAAAGTAGGGTTTCCAAAGCTTTTTGTTTTTCCCTGGAAGAAAACTGGCAGCATTCGGGAGAAGGAAAAGAAAATGAAAGTTGCTCTTTAGTTATTCTGAAACCAAAACTAGGAAAATCCCAGGGCGGGGGGGGAGCAACGTGATGGGACAGCGTGTGGATGTCAGCCCAGATTTTCTTTCACTGTGAAAATGTTAAATAATGTTGTGTCTGTTGTGGTAGAAATGGTCATTTTGGGTCTGTTTGCTGCTCCCTGTGGGCATCTCAAAGACACAATAATTTTAAAGGAGAGGTTTTTAAACTGGGAGGGATTTTTAAAAGCAGGGGATTTTAAAGGAGGGAATTTTAGAGGAGGAAATTTTAAAGGAGAGTAAAATTCTCTTCTCTAAATTTAAGTAGAAAATTTTTAATTAGGGAATTTTAAGGAAGATAAATCCCATCTCTCTTCATCCCTCTAATTCGTCCATCTTTCTGTGAAATTTTATCTCCATCTCTTCTGTCTTGTGCAAGTCTTCATCAGATCCATCTGCCCAATCCTGTCTTTTCCCTCCACCCTTCACATAAAGCCTCCCCAAATTACCCAGGCGTGGGAAAGGTCACTGGGGACAACGAGGTGCCTCGATTCTTTGCACATGAGTGACACTAATTACTGTTCTTGGAAGCTTTGGAGCTTATTCTAAGGAGGTCAGAGTCATTTTGGGAACTCACCACAACAGCTGTACAAGCCGAACATGAACACGGAGAACTAAAAAATCATCTGTGGGTTGATTTCTCTTAAAAAACGGGAGTCACCGTCACTGACATCTCTTGACACCTCCCGTGATGGACCTGCTGGTGCCAGGGATTTCACAACCACCCCAGTTCCTCTTTTTAGGTCTTGGATACCGACATCCTTGGATCTGTGCCATCAGGTATGACCTTGGGTGCCAACGCCGCGTTATTCCCTTCATCTTCTCTTCTCTTCTTCCCTCCCCAGCCCTCTTCCAAATCCTCCTGCTCGCGGGTCTCCTGAGCGCCAAGCGGTTCCCCTGCTTCCCCGAGTATTGTCTCCATGACCAGGACTACGAGGAGCTGCTGGAGATTGTCCAGGATGGGCTGGAGCCCACGGCTCACCCGGCGCGCGTGGTCGTGGTGGGCGCGGGGATTGGCGGGCTGACGGCAGCCAAGCTGCTCCAGGACGCTGGGCACACGGTGGGAATGCCACAAGGCTCTCCCGGGCTTGTTTCCCTCCTCTAAACGTCTTCCAGGCTGGTGAGGGAAAAGGAAATGCAGTGGGTCAAGCACAGTGGTGGAAGAAGGAAGGGAAGGAGATTTGTCTCCAATAATTTCCCCTGACATTGGTTCCTGTGAATCAGACGAGTGCTTTGCCTTCTGTCTTTAGGGCAGCATAAATTCCAGGGGTTTCCAAACCATCCCAAGGCTCCTGTGAGTCCACAAGAGGGTTTCCAAGGCATGGAGGGACAGATTGGTGCTGCTTTCAGAGCCCTGTTTGATCCTGAACCACCACAAGAACCTTCTCACCAGAGCTGGTGTCCAAACTCAACCCAGGAGTTGGGAAATGAGAAACTGCCCCATAGGCAGAGGTGTCTTGGCCAACAGAGGAGGGTTTGGATCTACGGGTGCTTCATTTGCCATCTGAAGGGGATCCGTCCCACCCTCTGGACCTTGTTTTGGGGGTGTTTCACTTCAAACAAGCCATTTCCCAAACACTTCCAATCGCCACCCGACTTTTTTAGGTTACCATTCTGGAAAGGAGCAGCTGGGTCGGGGGGCGGATCCGGACGTACCGCCCCGAGGGACAGGACTGGTACGTGGAGCTGGGACCCATGCGCCTGCCAGGCAAGCACAGGTGAGGGCGTGTCCACCCTGTGGTCAGGTGAGGGACCAGCCCAGTCTGGGGAGCGAATCGTCCCCATCGCTTGCCCGGGGTTCAGCATCCGTGCCAAGGGGACAAAATGCTTTGGTGGCAGAGCTGGGGGGGCTGGTTGTTGGCTTTTGGCACCATCACCCTGCCCTTTTTCCAGGCTTGTCCGTGAATTCATCCGCCAGTTCAACCTGAAGCTGAACCCCTTCATCCAGAGCAACAACAACACCTGGTACTTCCTGAAGGGTGCTCGGGTCAGGGCTGAGGAGGTAAACAGGAACCCCGACATCCTGAATTACGCGGTGAAGCCATCGGAGAGGGGCAAGAGCGCCGAGCAGCTGTACCGGGAGGTCCTGAACAAGGTACAAGATTTTCCCGTGGTGTCCTCTCACCTGAGCAAGGAGTAGGGGAAGACTTGGCCATGAACTGGGGAAGACTCGGCCTTAAGCTGAGGAAGAACAGGGTCCTTTTGGAGTGAAAAGCAGAGAGGCTCATTCAGAAACAAGGGCAGGTGGTTGCAAAAACCCCTCTTTGTCCACAAGAAATCCTTTGGAAGGAGCCTACCAGGACTTGGATGAGCAGAAAATGCCACACCAAGGCACAGCTGCCTGAAACTTGATGTCCAGAAGCTCCAGGGGTTACCAAACCCTGAAATCCTGAGAGAATTTTGGGCAGCACTTTGGGAAATGGATCTTTTTCCAGTGAAAATACCGATGTTTCTTCTTCAGGCTTTTAAGAAGTTCCAGACCACTGATTGCAGGAAGTATCTGGCTCAACACGACTCCTTCTCCACCAAGGTAATGGGCTTGGGCTCGAGGGCGAATTTAATCCCAGCTCTTGATAAGTAACCTGCTCTCCCTGCTTTGAGAAGGATCTGTCCGTGCCACTCTAATCCCATCCTCTGTCACCTTTTGGATGCTTTTCCCTAATAAATGATCCCTTCTACTTCAAAAAGGCTGAGAAAGGGGCCCGCACAGCTCCAGTGGAGCCCTAACTGAGGTAACAACCTCATGCCGTGTCTCTTCTCCCGGGATCTCCAGGAATATTTGATCAAGGTGGGGGGGCTGAGCCGAGGAGCTGTTGAGATGATCGGTGACTTGCTGAATGAGGACTCGGGGTTTTACCTGTCCTTCCTCGCCTCGCTGTGGGACTTCGACATCTTCTCTGAAGAGAGGTGGGTGCTGTCCCTTCAGCCCAACCCTGCTCCCACAGCAGAAAACGTCAGAGTGATTCCAAGCAGGAACCGCTCGTGGCTCGACGGGGCCTCCAAGCTCCGCTGGTGTCTCCAGAAGAGCTCAGGTTTTTACACTCCCTGAACCCCGGCGTGCTTCCCACACCTCCCGCCTCTCCTCCCTTGCAGCTTTGATGAAATCACCGGAGGGTTTGACCAGCTGCCCAGAGCCTTCCACAAGGCGCTGCCCAACGTGGTCCAGTTCAACTGCACTGTGGAGAAGATCATGACGAAGGGCGACAAAGTCCGAGTGTTCTACCGTGCTCCGGACACGCTGGCCCCGACCGTCGTCACTGCAGACTATGTCCTTGTCACCTCCAGTGCCAAAGCTACCAGGCACATCCAGTTCCTGCCGCCACTGTCCCCTGCCAAGGCCCATGCCCTGCGCTCCATCAACTATGCAAGCGCCTCCAAAATTATCCTGGCGTGCTCCGAGAAGTTCTGGGAGAAGGACGGGATCCACGGAGGGTACTCCATCACCGACCGCCCCTCCCGCTTCATCTACTACCCCAGCCACAACTTCTCCAGCGGGGTGGGCGTCATCCTGGCTTCCTACACCTGGAACAACGATGCCGAGTTCTTCCTGCCCCTCACAGACGAGAAGTGCCTGGATGTGGTGCTCCAAGACCTGGCGGACATCCACCAGGTGAGCAAGGAGTACCTGCAGTACACCTGTGACCAGCACGTGATCCAGAAGTGGCAGCTGGACCAACACTCCCTGGGGGCTTTCGCTGCCTTCACCCCGTACCAGTTCGTGGATTACTCGCAGGCCCTGTTCGCTCACGAGGGCCGGGTCCACTTTGCCGGGGAGCACGCGGCCCAGCCCCACGCCTGGATCGACACCGCCATGAAATCGGCCGTCAGGGCCGCCAGCAACATCCACCACGACAGCGGCGAAGCCGCAGCCTCGGGCAGCGAGCGGTTCGGGAGACTCCCGCAGAGGGAAGAGCTCTGAGCGCGCCCCCGGCCATCTTTTGGTGGTGTGAATCTGGTTCTTTCCGAGGGAAATCAGCAGAGTTCATCGGCAGCGGAGGTGTAGCAGAGCTGGGTGTCCTGAAGCAGGACCAACTGGTTAAACACATCATGGGGAGAGCACTGAAACAGTAAATCAGAGTTATAGACACTTAATGGGGGTAGGAGGGAGCACTGAAACCAGGCAGTGGGTTCCAGGACTCTGCTGTTCTCCTTGTCCACTGCTGTAATTCCCAGTTTATTTGTGTGCAAGGCACTTTATGGAATGACTAAGGTGAAATAAAGGTGGGAATTTCTGGTTTCCTCGCGTCTGAGGGCAGCGTCACCGCACACCAACGGCGTCGCCGCACTCCAGCCCTTCAGGAAGTCATCACTCTCAGTTCCCCTGCCCCAGAATTTGAGAGAGACCCCAGTGTTTCCTCACCGTCCCCTCCTTTGAGTGGTCCAACACAACTAATTAATTAATCAGTACTAGTTCCTGTTAAGTAATTAACCATTCCCCACAGCACCAGTCAGGATGCGATCCCGGCCTCCTCTGCCCAAAGCGTGGCCGACGCCAAGTTGATCCGAGTATATCAAATAAATCATCCTGAATCTTCAAAGCAAATCCAAGGCTTTGCTGGAGTTTCTCCTCTCACCAGTAATTGTCCTAAATTCTGTAGCTCTGCAAGGTACATCCCTTATTGAACACGGGGCTGTTCTTTGGGCGTGACAAAAATCCACGAGCGAAGCTGAAGTCAGGGCAAGTGGAGTTGCATCACGTCGGGAAATTCACCCAAAAGGCCACGAGAACCTTCTGGGGCTCAGAACGGAGCCAAGCCCCACCTGCAGCATCCGCTGCCTCGGGAAAATCAGAGTTCAGAAGGTGAAGCCTGGCGAAAAGAGGAAACAGAGAGGTTTCAGCTGCTTGGTTCGTGAATTCCCCGGAATTTGGGCTCATACCCTGCAGCCCCCGGACGCTGCTGCGAGGTGGAAGGACCAAACGCCCGGGATGGAGTTTAAACAGAGCCCCGAGGCCATGCGGAGGGGAGGGCTCAGGACAATTACGGCTCATTAACACCTCACTAATGACTGCGGGGAGGGAAAGGAAAAAGGCAGCGGCCACGTCCCTGGGTGGGCTCGAACCACCAACCTTTCGGTTAACAGCCGAACGCGCTGACCGATTGCGCCACAGAGACCCTGGAGTGCGGCCGGGAGCCCAGGAAAATGCGAGAAAAGCCAAATTTCACGAGGTTTTACCGAATTAGAGCGGTGGGGATGAGGATGGAGGTTGGGAGTGGGGTGGAGGTGGAGTTTGCAGGTGAGGATTAGGGGTGGGAGATGAGGATGAGGATGGGATGGGATGAGGGTGAGGGTGAGGATGAGGATGAGGATGAGGATGAGGATGAGGATGAGGATGAGGATGAGGATGAGGATGAGGACGGAGATCGGGGATAGGATGGGGTGAGATGGAACAGAGGTGGGGGTGAGGATGAGGATGGACTGGAGGCAGCAGTGAGGGTGGGATGCAGATGGGAAGAGCGTGAAGACGGGGATGAGGATGAGGAAGGAGGCAGGCAGCAGATGAAGGCTCCCGGGTGACCCCCGTCGGGGTAGCGTGGCCGAGCGGTCTAAGGCGCTGGATTAAGGCTCCAGTCTCTTCGGGGGCGTGGGTTCGAATCCCACCGCTGCCAGCGGCTTTTTTGCCTTTTTGTCTCGTTTTCCTTCCTCCCTCTCTGTCTCCTCACCCGGAAAGACTGGAATTTGAAATCCGAACAAAAGAAGCCCCCAATATAGTAATAAAAACACAGGCAGAGAAAAAAAAAAAAAAA
>VZSE01007053.1:0-60061 GCA_013398275.1 Promerops cafer
ACTGGGCTCCGCCGCCCATGGCTCAGCCTTCGCAGTCCTTCCTGCTCCCAGTCTCAGGGTCCCTGTTCGTTTGGGCACCATTTGTCACGGCGGAAGGAGACTCTGACACTCAATATGAGTGATCCAGCAGGCTCAGTTTATTGTCCTAAGCACATCTTATTTATACACATCATAATTAGCCTCATACATAGTGCACAAGCAAGCTCAGGTTAGGCTCATCTTCTAAAGATCAACCACCCCTCCTACTGTCTCTCACTTCCCTCTTTGTGGCCCCACGGTTCTGTCTTCTGCCTCTTCTAGTTCCTTATCTTGCATAACAGCTGCAGCCAAGGACACCCTGACCTGGCTGGCTCAGCTACTAAACAATCTGCGTCCAACACTTTCCCAGCTCCTGTTCTGCTAGCTGCATCACGTCAACATGGCCCCCATCATTCAGCCAATCCTCACAGAAATCTGCCAGTGTCCTTTGGTGGTTCCCAACTCACAGCTAGGAGGAGCAAATCTCATTAACAAAAACACTGTGAGAAGAAAACTGTAGAAGTAGCAGGATGGCAGTTAAAGCCTTGGAAGAATGGAAGAAAAGAGGATGCAAATAGCTCCATCTAAAGTGAGCCAAAGAAGCACTGATGTTTTCTTCCATTTCACCAATCAAAGTGAATGGAAAAAGTCTTACAACATTGGCTAAGCAAGTCCTTTCTGGGACCTTACTATGGTGAGAAACGAAGAAAAGCCACACAGAAATGCAACTGGTCCAGAATGAGCCCCTGACAAGGCAAGCAGCACCTGCAGGGCAAAGGGGACGCAGTCTTCACAGACCAAGATCTATAAATGCAATAGGAAAATTAAAATTACTCAGTGAAGAGATCAAAGCTGAACACACAGAGGAAACTTCATTAATACAGCAGAAGGGAAAATGAACAAACAAACAAAGGCTGCAACTGACAGCACTCTAAGTGCAGAAATCCAAGAGTCAGGCAAAGCACAAACCCCCAAAGAGAGAAACTGCAGCACAGTTGGCTGCCAAAGGGGTTAATGACAACACTGCCTTCTTCCACCAGCTTTTGCAAAGCTGCAAGGCAAAAAGCATCTGCTTTGGTGTGCTGTGAAGCAGCAGAGAGAGCAAGACTGGGGTTGGGAGCACTTATTTCTGAGGAAAGGAATAGAACAGAGAGACTGCTCTGCAACGAATGTGACACACTTGATGAAAAGCAGCAAACATTCCTGCAAGTGCTTATGAGTTCAAGAGCAGTGGCCTGTCTGTGTGATGGTTTGGATGCTGGGGAATGTACCAGGGTGGTGGAGATGCCTCAGGCAATAGAAAGCAAACAGCCGGAGCACCGAGAGCCAGCTCTTGCTGAAAGTTGGGAAATAAATGCTTATTGAGGTTTTGTAAAATATGGTGGCTGCCATGGGGAGCAAAAGGGTTCATTAGAACCCTTAGAGTTCATTAGGGAAGCAGGGAAATTAAACTTCTCATGCAGAGTGTAAGAATGGATTCTGAGAGCAGGCAGGGATCAGAGCTGAAGGGATCTCTGTGGCCCCTGAACCCCTTAACTCCCCTGCTCATAAAGAAAAATAACCTGATTGTTTACTTACACACCCAGCTGGATCTGTTTGTCAGGAACAGAGGAACACATTCTGCTGCCTCCAAAGGCAGAATTTCTGAGAGAGACTGAAAATACCTAAAAGCTGCACACCACTGGGGTTATGGATGGTATCCCTAAGAATAATTTTAAAAAATATCAAATTCATAGTAACTATTTTGAGCTATTCTTGGTGCCCTAGGCACCCCAGAAAGCAACGTGGCAAGTGGGACAAGAACAGGCAGGAGAAAAGTACTCCAATAATGTAAAGTTGGGAAGAGCAGCTTTGGGAAAGGCCTGAGCTGTTAAGCTTCAGCAGCAATGTTAAATTCTCTTGGGAGCTGTCAGAATGCTCTCAAGGCAGCACCACAGCCCCTTGTCAGAGCTGAGAGCAGGAATGAGCTGGGGGTGAGTGAGGAGCTCGCTCTGCCTGCCCCATACACGCAGCAGCAGCACGTGCAGCTGTCACCTGTGGTGCTGACCCTTGGCAGGGAAATGCCCTGGCAGCAGAGCTGTCCCAGCAGAGCTGGGCAGGCTGAGCCCTGCAGGAGCTGAGGCAGCAGCACTGAGCTCCAGGCACTGCCCTGGGTCACAGGAGGGCTCTGAAGGCTGACAGTCACAGGATGGTTTGGGTTGGAAGGGACCTTAAGGCCATCTCCTTCCACCCCCTGCCATGGCAGGGACACCTTCCACTGTCCCAGGCTGCTCCCAGCCCCAGTGTCCAGCCTGGCCTTGGGCACTGCCAGGGATCCAGGGGCAGCCACAGCTGCTCTGGGCACCCTGTGCCAGGGCCTGCCCACCCTCCCAGGGAACAATTTCATCCATATATCCAGTCCAAACCTACTCAACACAGGACTGACAGAGTACATTCAAAATTAGGCAGCTGTGCTCCTAAGCGACAGCAGGAAAACTCATCCAAACTTGCCTGATGCCTGCCTGAAGCTGCTTCTCCTGACACACGCACAGGGTATTCGGTGAGGTCACCTGCAGTCCCCAAGGTGGCCACAGAAGATGCTAAATTGGGTTTTTCAGCACGATCTGAGAGACACAAATTTCAGGGAGCAGGAACAGCCACAGTGCAGGCGCCACAGCCAAAGCAAAGGGAGTTCATCTCCTGACTGCAGTGCTGCTGATACAGAACGGCCCAACAAGTGGTATTAGCAAGCATTTGCAGGCACCAGCTTTCTGTACTTCATGAATGCCAGGTTTTATGAAGGCTATTGATGTGTTTTGCCTGAAGAAGAAGATAAAGTGGATGCACCTCCTGAAAGGATGAGCCCTGAGCCAGGTGAAGGATGGCTGCCATGTCCTGCAGGGATTTGTGCTGGGAAACAGCAATCAGTGACAACATGCACTCTGCTTTAATGAGTGCTGCCAACCAGCTGAAGAGACACCCAGAAGTTTAGGATGTCTTTATTGCCACAGAGCTGATGAGATGGGGACATTTCCCACATTGAAAATGTAGTTTCTTACCCTGTAAAACACAGCTGACCTGTACCCCTGCTAAACAAACCTTCCTCCAGGTTTCCCAGGCATAGTTTAAGCTGGTTTTTAAGCATTATTCATTATTTACCCAGATAAGACTTGTTATCTTGCTAACAGCATCCTCCCACGAGGAAAACAGCACAGAATAATGCAGAAAAATGTGTAGGGTATTACCTGTGCAAGGCTGGAGGTCTAAACCTAAATCTATCCATGTCCATCACTGCTAGCCCTCATGTTCTATTTATGTGGAGGTTTTGCCTAATTCTCCAACAACCTCAGGCATAAACATGACTGAAAGTATAAGTAGGAGTATAAATACATGGCAGAATATGCAGGGCTTTAGGCATCTGGGGTGTGTGCATTAAAAGCTCCTCTAAAAGGCAAAGAAAACCCTGCACAAGCAGCCCTAGCAGCTCAGGAAATGCTGATAACCACTGGCCCCGTGGGAGGGGGGTCCTCCCCCAGAGCGTGGTGAGATACCAGAACAGGCCATGAGTAACAGCACTGGCAGGGGCTCAGGACACATCCTTACCCAAAAAAATGCACAATTCCCTATTTTGGGGGGTTTAGGAGTTTATAGGCTTCACTTAATCAGAAAATTGTGGTAAGAACCATAATGATGCCAAATGCTGTGCTATTTTTATTAGTATCAAGTCTAAATTAATATAAATTTAGTTATTTGACTCAGTTTCGCACCCCAGTTTGGAGATGGGCTCACAGATGCTACTTAGAATTCTTTTTTCTGATTAAATTACTACATAAGATACGTGCCTGTTTTCTTATGTACATCACCAGGTTAATATTGATGAATTATGGTGTAAAAGCCCCACAAATAAACCACCCTCTCCTAGTAGATAAAAATAGGTAAGAAAAAATACAATAAGAATTCTTCCTGATAGCTTTTGTAATTGATATATAGAAAATTAAACATGTGTTTCTCAGTCATAAAAACATCTGTGGGGTGAGAAATCCAGTGTCCAAATCCTAAAGCCAGAGGTTGTCTTCTAGTAGACAGTTTAATCATCAGCCTATCCAGAAAATGGATTTTTGACATGAAAAAATATGATATTTTTTCTCTAGCCTGATTTTCCTTCAACTTGAGATTCAATTAGAGCATATATTTTAGAAAGACACACAGACATGATGTCATCAAATAGTGATGATATTACTTAAAATAATAATTATTAACAATGAGAAAATATTAGGAATACATCTCTTCACCTTTTTTCCAGTTCAGTTATTTGGGTCAGACCTTCTACCAGGAGTTCTTGGTCCAAGTTTGATTTTTACTTTAGAGATGCTTCAGCTTTGGTGTAATATCAGATTGTAGGACCTTCAGCCAAGTCTTACATATTAAGGGTTAAATATTCAGGGTTCAATATTCACTCCAAACACCTTTTTTTAATTTTTAATTTTTTTTTAAGCCTATGGCCAGGTAAGTCTCTCTCTCTCCCAGCACTGAGGGAGGTGTCAGTGTGTGGCATGCCAAACATGTGCTGTCTCTGGCAGGAAAGATTTTTGAAAGATTTTCCTGCCAGCAATAACTGAGCTGAGATGCTGCTTAAACAGCTCTGGAATGCAAGAGCTGCCCTATTACAGTGATTGCTCTGCCATTGGTCATTAAAATTCATCAGTAAATAGTAATGTTGGCCACTTAGCCAACTTTCCAAGTAATTGATGGATATTCCTTCTTGGGTGTTTCCAGACTTATCACTCTGGGGACTTAATTTTCAGTATATAATCTATGCTGGGTAATTCAGGACAAATTAATGTAGAGGAAATAAAAGCTGATTGTACATTAACTGTTGCTAAAAACTCCAGAGGTACAGAAGCACCACTTAGGAAGCCAAAATTCACAGCTCCTGCCAAACCCCATCTGGTGCTTTTGCTGCCCAGGAGGCAGAACCCTCTCGAGCCCAGGATGTCTGTGCCCAGCCTGCCCCAGGGGGGTCCAGGCAGTGCTGCTCCTCAGGGTCTTCCCTTTTGCAAACCCTTCCTTCTCCAGAGACACAGGAATGATCTATTTTCATAGCACCATTCAGGCTTTCTCTGAGTAGAATTTACATAAGTAGGCTACAAAATGTGATGCCATGAAAATGTCAGTCTTTAAGCAATTAATTTTGGTTTTATGAAGTAATATTCCCTTTAAAACACTGTTCTGAGAAATACTGATGTCACCTGCAAGGGTTGACTGGAGAAATGGAACATGCTTGGTTCTATGGAATTTAAAAGACAAGAAAAAATAAATTAGGGCAGAGGCACTCAGACAGGTAGTTCCATTCTGCACTGCCTTGGTTCCTGGAATTTTATTTTATTTTCTCTTCATTTCAGGCTTTGCCAGGTGTTTTACAGGTTCAGGGTCAGATTTCTTGCTGCAGTCACATTGTATAACACTATTGTACTTCACACATTGCTCTGATTTTAATTTTGGCCAACAGCTAGAGAGACAAAAAGAAGCCAACTTAACCATATCCTAAATGGCCTGGAGCAGGGAGTCATTACAGGACATCCATCCAGCCAGGGAGAGACAGATTCATTTGCAATCAAGCAACCCAAATTCAGTCTGCAAGGTTTGAGGGATGGAAAAAGTTTGCAGAATAATTTATTAGTGTCATTGTCTGGAGCTTTCCAGATGTTCTTGTCCTGGAGCACACACAGAGCAGAAGCTCCCAAATACATCAATAAAATAGTTCAGAGATGTTTTTCTGCTAGGAGGCATGAAGCTGGAAAAACTAAAGGTGTTCTTCCAGAAGTGATTTAAATTAATGAATGACTTCAGATCAAGGCCAGAGGGAGGAAAAGATGTCAGCACAGTCCTTCCTGCTCGTATCAAAGTAGAGCAGGTCTCTAACCACTGCTGCATGTAGGGAAATAACAGAGGCTTTGCCATGGGATGGGGGATACTCCAGAGAGTACCCCAGGGACAGCTCTGTAATGCTCAGTGCAAATAAATTCTAAGTTGATGATATTCATGCAAACATTGTGTGAAGTACTGCCACGCATGCAGCAGGACACAAATATTTTCCTTAGAACACACCATGTGAAGGAGGAAGGCGTTTTCACTGGACTCATTTAAACAAATAATTGAACAAAGAACAAACCAAAAACCAGCTCCTGCCTATTGGAGTTTAATGCCAGAAGAGTGGGAAAAAAAAAAAAAGATGAGAGCTACTTTCATCCCTCAAGCCCTATCATGTCCCTTGGATGGGATGGGGAATCAATAAAAATCAGAAAAAATAACCCTCCTAGGTAATAAATGTGATTCAAGCCATGTTCAACCCAGATGAACATCCATCCCCCACCTGCATTTACTGGGTAGCAGGAAAGAGTGAAAGCCTATGTTAGACCTTGAGTACCAGTTTGAATAATTGACATTAAGATTTGTTGAAATGGAACAATTTGACTGACCCACTTTTGGACTTCAAGCGCGTTTATCTCACGTAAAGAACTATTTTGAGTTTATGATTGTGTTTTTAGGAGCTCTGTCATGCCTGCCAGCTCACCTTCCCACAGACAAATTCACAGAAAATAATGCACAGTATTAATGCCAGGATCCCCCAACTTGATTTGGCCCCCACTGATTTCAGCAGTGATCAAAGCAAGTTCTTTTTCCTAATCACCACATTAATTTTAATATAAACTTTTCATTGTCAGGTTTGTAGGCAGATAACTGCATTTGTGCTAATCAGGGATTCACTTGCAGCTGTAGGTTTAAAACTTCCTCTAGAGTAGTCTAAGTCCAGAGTTGTCTGCTGGCTGTAAAAAAAGCCCAAAGCCACTAAACCTCATTTAAGGGCCTGAAGTTGCCAGAAACCTGGCTCAGACCCCACTCACATGAGCCAGTTCCAGCTTCTCTGGATAGAACCTGAACTGCTCAGCTGTGTGCCCTGCACTGCTGAAAGCAAAAAGAAACCATCATTTAACTGAAATAGTGAGAGCTTTGCAGGAAAATCTCAAATAACCACCTTGGGGGATCACTGTTTAATAACAGAGCAATCACTACACACTAGAGACGCTGAGAGAACATTTTAAAAAGCCTCACACCTAAAAGCTCAGCTTCTAGACTTTTCTCCTGTGTCATAGCCCTAGCTCACAGAAGTTGCTGGGGGCACTAATGCAAGGGTTTAGAAATGACCTAAAACATAAACACACAATTTAGCCTGGAGAAAAGCACGGTGTGTTTCCTGAGAGCACATCACTGGAACATAAAATATGAGTTGTGATGCTACACTGAGGGCAGGGATAGGAGAGAGAAGTGTTTGAATCTCTCTCCACTTCCCTGAACAGCGTGTGATTAGCTGCCCCCTTTGAACGTAACCTTTATTCCTTTAACAAACCCAGAGAGTCAATTACACCTCTTGCCTCACTTTGAAACTAAGTGAAAATTCACCAGGACATGGAAGTGACAGAAAAGCTTCTAGTCTACTTCAGCTGACAACAAAATGTATTTTTGTCCCACTCTCTCTCAGCAAAGCCATTGAAATTCATGTCAGGGCACGGATTTAGATCCTATTGCACCTGTTAGTTCTGGTGTTTAAACAAATTCTTCCCGATGCTGATGGGTGAATATCAGCAAAGAGAGCAGAGGAAAGCAAACTCACAGCCCCTCATGTAGGATTTACTTCCCCAGGTTTGGAGGGGGTTGCAGAGCACGTACAATTCTGAACAGTAATTTTAATTATTTCACTGACTCTGGCTATTTAGTGCATTATCACAACCTAATGAGGCACTCCTGCTATGATTTACCTTGTAAGCACCTTTCTTCATTGCTGCATTTGCTGCTTTGTAAATGCTTCTTATTGCACAGCCATTACCAGTGCCATTAAAGTCATTTAACCACTGTAGTTTTACAGAAAGATGGCAGTAGAAGAAGTGTAACTTTTCCTCTTCATTTTTGCAAGGACAGCATGATGGTTAAACATGTGTTTACTTCCTTTATAACTCCTTAAATACTGTAAGTATTAAATAAACACGTGTACAAAAACCCAGTTGGCTTTTTCAGTATAATCACTCGATAAAAGTAAAGATGGAAGAGATAAATAATATTGATTGGCTCTAAGCCAGTACACCTTGAGTTAAAAGCTAGCCTTTTTTAATGGCAGATAGGAGAACACAAACTCTGGTTTAAAGAAAAAAAAAAAGCTGAAAAAGTTTCTTAGGTGATAATTCTGCTGCAGAAACCTCTGACAAAGGGCCTTGCAGAAACCTCTGACAAAGGGCCTTACAGAAACAAGTTCAATATTTCTGCTCTCCTCTTTATCCACAGCACATAAACTGTTCCACAGTTTCTCCACATTCTCCTTGCAGTGCTTAAACTTCACAAATTCCCAGCTGGAATGCTCTCAGAACTGATTTATTTCCATTTACTTTGGAAAATCCCAAATACAGCAGAGGCTGCTTTCATCACCCCATGGAAAATGTAAATCCACTTACTGATAATGAATTCCTGTGGCACCTCTTCCTGCACCATCCACCAGCTCTCTGTGCCTCCCCTGCCAGCTCTTACCCAAAATGTTGCTGCAGGAGCTGGGTTTTTCTGTGACAATCCTTGTTCCCCATTAGCCTGAACTGAGCACTTAGATCAGCTGTGCTCACCCCTTTTGGGGTCAGTAGCACAGGAGTTTTCTTTCTGTAGTTAAAAAAGAGGAGACTCCAGCTGATGCTGAAAATCAACTGGTCAAAAATTAAAATGAAATTATTTCCCATCAGGAAACCAAGGGAGGTTATTCAGACCAGAATGGAATTAGAAAAAGGAGCAAAAATTAGGAAGGAACAATTCACCCACTCAAGAATAACCCTGTTACTCTGGGCATTTCTTGACATGAGAGGGTTGGAAGAGCAAGGGTGGACATTATTCTCCCACAGGCTGGCAAAAGCCTTTATATACTGAGATGTAACAAGGGATTATGTTTTTTCCATTAGTATATTCTTAAAATTATGAGTTTTGTTAACACATGAAATTAAAAATATTTCCCAGCCTTTATGAAATGGAATTCCTGTTTCCCAAACAAGCCTCAGAAATATGATTTCTATACCTTTCCTGCGTGCAATGATTTGTTTGAAGAAGCCAGCTCCAGTCTTTTCCACACTCAGTGATACAGAGGATGTTTAAGTTGCTTTATCTTTGTTAACATTGCTGCAGATATGAATTCCATTGCATTCACTCCCTAGACAGGTTTACACCTCTTAGATTAGAGTGACATTGTGACATTGCTGTAATGTTCTTTTCCCCTTCCTTTTTTACAGTGCTACATTGGTTTCAGCAGGAACCCACATCAGAAACTTTCGTTGTGGCTTCAATCTGTTGGACTGGGAATGAAGATGAAATGGGATTTTGTATGCACAAATGCTCTGTAATGCTGATAAGGGGTGATGTGAACAGAATAGACTCTTACAACAGAATTGTGTATTCAGCCTGCCTGGTAAAGGAGATATTTTTCAACAGTCTGTTAAGTAGCAATAAATGATTTGTAAATATCATCCTCAATAGAGTGGGGACTCCTTTCTCCTAATAACCCTGACACTCACAAAAACAATTAATAAAAAGCTCAAAGAGATTTTTGACAATTATCTGGCTCTTGGGAGCCTTCAGAGCCACCTACTCTGTGTGTCCAGCAAGGGGCACTGGGGAAGCCTGTTGGAACTAATAAATCAAACTTTCCCTGGCTTAGATCTCTTCCAGCAATTATGTGATGGGCTTGGTTATTAATTAATTAATTAATTAATTAGCAGCTCTTCTCCCTCAATCTGAATGGTGTCAGAAGGTCACTTTGAGAGTGATGCTAACTAGAATGTTTTGAATTGTTGTCTCCAAACCAGATGTGTGACAGGGCACTCACCAGTCCCTCCCAGCATCTCCCAGATCAGCTGCGAGTGTGCTCAGCCTGAAACCTGAGAATGGGAAGAAGGGAAATCTGCTTTTGCTCCAGCTGTGAATCAGGGGGAGAAGTCACCTTAATTCGGGCGTGAAAGTGCATTTGGAAACTTCTCTTTACTGACTACCCTTTCTCAGTGCACACTAAGAATTGTAAAAGCCATAAAATTCTTTAAAATGCCCTTTGGCTAGAAAAGGGAGAAGTTCTGTGTATTGGACAATGGCAGCCTGAGTCCTCTGGCTGGAGCTTGTCTGGATTCAGTTGGGCAACTCTGCAAAGACATCTGGTCCTTTTTAGGGCTGCACTCTGTATTGTGGGTGAATGCTGCTTATATATAAGTGCATTAATTAGACTTGGAAAGTCTAATTAAGCTGAAAAGGAAGGAAAACACACACCATCCAGAAGAAGGTGTGTGCATGCCACCATCAGTTCCCTTCCCCTTCTCATCACCAGGAGAGAGGCTGCTCTGCAGATGGATCCAAAGGAGCACAGACAGCAGAGTGGTGTGAGTTGTAATTAAAAAACATAATTACATCTGTGAAGAAGAGGCCAAATGAAAGCAAGCCATAGATAATCAAACCACTGGAATAAAAAAGCAGCATCCTTGTGCCCAGCCCCATCTACTCCTAGAAATAAACTTGTTTCAAACCATGTTAAAATCTAGTAGCTCGACAGAATAACGCACAGCTGCTGCAAATCTGCCAGTGAAATTAAGAGATTTTTTGGTAAATTAACAAAGAGACTCAGTCCAAAGGTTTAAGGTTTGTGGAGCTGCTTCAGTCGTGTTTCATGCTTGACTTTCTGCAGTCCTCCTGACCTGGCTGAATGCATCACTCTGTTGTTCTCACCAAGTCAAAGCACTGAGTGAGGGTTTTCTATTTCACGCCCCGTTCATACCTTGCTACTCAGATTATGTAACGTGGGTTGTCCCAAATGCCTCTTGCTTTTCCCTTTGGAAAGTTTTCTCCTAGAAAATAATAACAGGCAGATCTTCACTTCTGTAACTTCAGCATACATCTGTTGAAGCTCAGATGTTTTCATTATAGTTATCTGGGTTCAAACAAGGTCTAAAGTTTGGACCAGTCTGAATTCTGATTTTTGTTATTTCTGCAAGTTTAAGAAAAAATCCTGCAGCATCTGCAAAAAGAATCTCAGTTAATTCAGTGCATCAGGAATTACCCACCCAGTCTTGTCATTTTAATTTTATACATGTTGAGCAAATTTTAATTTAATGGCAAAAAGATAATGTTTTTTCTCTGTTCAGAGCAAGTTCCTGAGCAGGGAGCAATTTGCACACCTGTAGAACAGGAGTTCTCTGTATAATAAACTGAATTAAACAGAGTGCATCCGAGTGGAAACTTCTAATTTAGTTTTAGCCTCTTAGGACAGCTACGTAGGCATTCTGCTTATCAGCCAAGTATGGAGTGTGCTCTGAGATAGCAGGTGAGACAATTTATCTTGTAAAGATGGGTAAGAGTAATAAGAAATTTGATTTCAGATAATGTCTGTGGGTGCTATTCCTAACTGATCAACAACATGGTCCTGCTTAGCAATTTTAAGACAAATTAAAAATTTAAGACTGTGAGCAAAACCCATGTGAAGGCTTTATTCCCCCTACAGGATGTGATGTGCTCAGTGATCCAGAGCAGTTCTGCCAAAGTCAGTAGAATTTTAGTACCACAAAACAAAAATATGGCTTTTTCATAGGTTTGGGGTTTTTTTACCCCCAGTCCACAGCAAAGTATTTTTTGCCATGGATGGAAAGTAGGAAAATGAGGTTCTCTTTTCATATTAAACAGAAATAATTTGTTCTATGCACAGGGAAAAAAATAGAGGGCCAAGTTAGAAAAAGCAACAAAATCTGAATTAATCAGCTCAAATACTCTATCCCTAACCCAATGCCTGAGATTTGCATTCAGTGTGGGGACATTTTGCTGGTTCCCAGCCTCATGGTTTCAGGATATCCCTGCTGTGTTTGACTGGGTATTGTTGTCCTGTTCTAGTCTAACCCAGTTTGTTATTAAATATGGCACTTGCAGTGTTATTTGAGATATGGAATGGGACCAGGGGAAGGGACCTGTTTGGTTTAGCTGGGTAACAATTACAGAATTTCAGCCTTGCAGACTCACACTGTACCTTTGCCTGGAGGAAAGCTGAAGAGCATTATTTTGGCTAAAGGAGGGAGGCTGCTCTGTTTTAATAGCACATGTAATGACTGTTTATCAGTAACACTGTTTCTTTAGGCCTCCTTTATGTGTGATGCTCTACATGGTTTATTAATGAAAATAACTTGCTAAATTATATTCTTCTCAAAAAAAATGATAACACGCAGATGTACAAACCCACATTCATGTGTTGTTTTATTGGTGCATTACAACATTACATTTCCTTCACATTGAGAAAGCATGAGATTAAAATACATTGATCCACAAAAATGCCTTCCCTACTCTGACTTTGCACTGGTGATTGTGGCACCTACAGATCCCTCCACGAGTTTCATTCCATAAAGTCTTTCATAATTTTAATTACATTTTAATCAAACCTTTTACACTGTCTACTTTATGACTCTCAATTGAATTATTCCCATTAAAATGTGTTATTCTTTACTGCTTTTCTGAGGTCACCAACTACTCTCACAATTTCAGTTTTTATGCTGTATTACACTTCATGTTCGAATCCTGTAACAGCCACTACTCACTTGAGGGCTGTATGAGCCTTTCCTCATCCCAAAGACAGCCTGTCTGTATCAAAAGCCATTAAAATACTGAGAATGTGTACAGCACAGTTAGAAGGCCCCACTCCATTTTGAGAATAAGCCAGATCTATATAAAAACATGCAAAATGCTCTATGCATCAGTATTAAACTTCTAATTTTGATTGAAGGTTTTTTCTTTTTTAACATTTGCATATAACCTGGAAGACTAGGGTTCCTGCTGAAAGAAAGAGCTAATGGTTAAGCCTTACCCTGACTCTGGGGCTTTCAGTAATCCTCCCACGTGAAGTAATAGAAAACTGTATTTGTTACAGGATTCTGTAGGATGGTTTAAAAACTTTGTAGGAAGATTAAACCTCCATTGAACTCCGTGGATTTCTAGAATAAGATCTCAACCACACCAGAGGAATGTTCTGTCAAACCCAGTGCAAATGCCAAATAATTTTGCTTTGCTGATATTGGTATTGTGAATTACTGTATATTCACCAGGAAACCACAGCTAAGTTCAACTGTCTCTGGTGTAGAGCTCAGAATTCTGTAGCTGTAAGTGAAACATCCTCCCTCTGACACAGTTAAACTGTACCAGCTTTGCAAGGCCTGATTTCTACAAAACCTCCCAGGTTCACGCCTGTTACATTCTGTTCCTTAATGTCACTTCCTATTTATAGTCATTTCCAAATATCATATAAGTTTATACACAGCAACATTGCATCCTCTTGTGCACAGTTATTAGGTTTATTTTTAATGGTACCCTAATTTACTTGCTTTTTACAAAAATTCAAGTGTTGCCAATCAGGAAGCAGCTCTTCTCAAAAAAAAAAAAAAAAAAAAAATCTACAAAGCTTAGCTTTGAGGAAAGTAAATGACAAGCCTTACATAAAGACGTTGAGCTGTTTGAATCACAAGATGTCTACGGGGCCGACGCATATTCCAACGGGAGCACGGAAATTATAATCATGGCAGCAGTCTCCTCCAGTCTGAAGCACCGTGATTGTGGTCGTGGATCCACACTGTCCTGATGGCTCCAAGAAATGTTCGACTGCCAGGGTGTGGTCTGGAATATTTTGCCTGCGTTTTTCACAGGATACCTACGGAGAAAAAGCCTGGAATCTGACATTCTGCCATCCAAAAGTACATCGTGTCACAGGAATGTGATGTGTACTGCGTAGTGCATACGTAACAAACAGAATCCTACCGATAATAAATTGATTTAGGTCACACACTCGTCAGCGCTCTCCGTACCAACCGTGGGTTGATTCAGGTGAGCTCCAATTCAGGTGCCAAGCCAGCCTCGGCTGGCACCATGCCCAAGAGCACGGCGAGCTGAAAGTGTGGGATGGGATGAGTGGAAAACTGTCTCCAGCCTTCCTCTGGATATGTTACAGTGCTGGAAACCACCACAAGCATTCGTGGTTGTGCGCCCAAAGTCACGAATGAGAATCTTTGCGTTTCCTTAGATCACCAATGCTGCAGTGAGTCACTACACAAGAATTAACATGGCACACCGAGATCCACAGAAAACTTTGTGTTTCTTTATCCTCCCAGTTTTAGGGGGGTTTAAACATCTGTTTGAAAGACTTCAGCTTGTTAAACGCAACGGGTGTTCTTCTCTTTTCAATTTGTTTTGACGGTAAATACTGCAAGAGTTCTCAAAAATTGCTGATGGTGAAATACCAAGTTTCTAATCCAGCCTGTATGTTGTTCTTAGTTGGCAATTTTAACAGCATGGAATTTCTTGAACGTGGGAATCATCCTGTGGAACTACTAATGCACAAGGCTTGGCTCTTACAAGCACTTCACCATCCACACCTTTCGCCTTCTCAGTCATTAGTAGCTCAGAATGACCTTGGCAAAACTTGACAATTAATACAAAGTTCCACCAGCATGTGGAGATTTTTGTTAATGTCAGAAGGCAGCAAGATAAACATAAGGATGATGCCCTAAATTATCAAATTACACACGTTGAACACCTGATGAAAAGTGCTCTGTGTACTCGCCACCCATCGAAATCAATGAGTGCTGAAGATGACCAGAACTTTGTAGAAGATACTCAGCACTTCAGAAAATCTGTTTCCAGATCTAGTATATGCTCAGCCACATCTCAAAATTACTCTCTTAACCATCCTCCACACGAGATTGTTTTTAATAATGTTCTTTCCCCTTCCCTTGAGTAGTTCTACCTGTTTGCAGTAGACTGAAAACAGATAATTCAGCAAGTCAGAATGAACTGAAAATTTAATGTTAAAAGTATGATGGTATCATGGCATTAAAAATGAAATATTTTAATTCCCTTTATAAAAAGGAAAGAAACAAAAGAAAAAAATGTACATTAAAGGACTACTGTTAAGAGATCAGTTTGGAGGAAATGTGAGAAGGCTAAAAGTTCATTCTGCACATTTCTCAAAGTCATACGGGACCTTCAGTTATTCCCTCCAGAGGCAGCCCAGTAGCATTGTCTGCTGTAGGTCTCTCTTCTTTCTTCACTGAGTTCTGATCCAGCAGGCTGACGTAAGATTTGTGACAGGCTGTATTGCCCAAAGGAGGGTAGTGCTGTCTGTAGCAAATATAAGCAAAAATGAGGCCAATGATCCCTCCAACGAAAGCATCTGGAGGAAAAAAGCAACAAAACCAGAAGCACGTCACCAGGGAAAGGGCAGCCAGGAGTGACAACTGCAAATAAAACACATTTGGTTGATGTGAAAGTGCTTAACACAGAAAATGTGAACTTTGAGTTTTCCTAAAGAATTTGGAACCAAATACCACAATCACACCGGACACATACAATCAGTCCTTGGGACTTGTGTACTATTTTGAACACCCAAACTGTAGATGGTTGGCTAAGTTTTGGGAGATGAGCACTGGGAACAGGACGGCCTCCATGGGGCATCAAACACTCCTGATGTTCCAGATCACAGCTGACCATTTGTGGGTGGGCAACCCATGGATCTTCTCCCACTTACAAAAGCAGCCTGCCAAGAACAATTTCAAGTTGGATGAATTCTTACCAAAAGCATCTGAAAGGTCAAAGAGTATGCATGCCTGTTAACTGATTTAACACCTTTTGAATGGTGAACTGAAAATGTGGGATGGGATTAGATGGCATCTTTCTTTGATGTTTTTTACTATTCCATACGCCTATCAGAAAATAAAGTAAGATAAGTAAGGCTATTGGATGAGATATTTGCAGCTCTCACACTCAGGCAATTTTAAATTTTCTCTGGAGGATTCCTTCTGTTTCTGGTTCTGCCTCTTACTAAAATTCTCACCTCATCTTGTGTTTCATTTGCAATCAACAAGAGAAAAATTTCACTGAAAATACACACTCTGTGAAAACCTCAGATTTAACATGAAGAATAATGGAGTGAGGCAAAAGGCACTGGTTAAAATATGACCTGACAACACATTTTGTTTTAACAAGACTGATTCAGCACACATCATCTGTGTATACCTGTGTTTCCATTCTTTCAATGTCAAAAAACCCAAAGTGTAATAAAAATGGTGAATCATTGGGTTTACTGGCAAAGAAGGGTAAATCAATACAAATTATTTTTGTCTAAAGTTGTTAAATACAGATTAAATACCCTGGTTTGTCAGTGTGATTTTTATTAGAACAAAGACCATGTGGTTCAATTTTCAGTGTGTAATAGATAGTTTGTAATCATCATAGGAGTGACATGCCTTTTATCAGGAATGGCTTGGGCAAGAAAACCTGGAACATTTAATACTGAGGTGGATAAATTTAAGAAATGTGACTTTAAGTGACATTTGAGGAACAGGACTACATGGAATGACCCAGGAGATGCCTTCTAATCCTACGTTCTCTTCCTCCACACAAAAGGACATAATGAATCTATTACAAATTAAGGTAACAGGGGCTCAAACAAGAATTTAAAAGGTGATTGCGTGCAGACAGTAACTTATCCTACCCACATTGGAAGCTGCTGATTTCATCAGCCTGTCTCTACCAAACTATAATGGCATTAAAGGTACTGAGGGCAAGAATTTTCACTGTACAGCATCAATCAACTTGTGAAAAACTTAGTTATTGTGACAAGATTAATTTTCTAGAAACCCGTGTTGGGTGTGACTCTCAGATTATCCTAGTTTGGTGGAATAGTGTTCCAGCTGCTTTTTTATTTTGCTTAACAATCAGGTCAAGGCTATGATTACTATTTTTAATCATGGAGAAACACCAGACTTTTGCCAGTCCTTTTTAAGTTCCCTGGGATTTTAAGGCTTACTGAACACTTGCCCAGATTATTTCTTTCAAAACCTCTACACAAATTATGCAGCTCTGGACCTCAGCTTGGGCACCACAGTAAGACAAATTCACTACATGATTTATGCCAAAGGTTTCTGTCTTACTGACCTTGCTTGACTGCAGGTAATAAGCAAAATCACAGGCAGCTATTTTAACTCCTGTTTTTGGAAAAACCAATTCTGTATTTTGTTTGATTTCATGGTAGAAATAACTCTCCTCTTTTTATTTTTACTCTTTTTTCTCCTTTGTCCATAAAGAAAAAAGAATATTCTTTCATTCTCAGTATTTAACTTTACTTTTTTCCATACAAAATTCTCCCTTATTCCATGAGTAAATTAACATTTTCAGAATTATAAGCCTATACAGGGACTTATATATTGGGAATTGATATATTCGGGAATTCAGGAATTGCAGTGAAATATCCTAATATTCACGAATACCAATACTAAGGCCTTGCATATCACTCTCTCCAGCCAAATTGAAGGGAGCTCATAAAGTTCCCATAGTATTAATGTTGCAAGCACACTCAATGGGTTTTTAATACAGGACACTCCATCTTTCACCTGCGCTGTGCTAAGACTCAGAAGGAATGGTCCTTTTTCATTTCCCACAGCACAGGTGAGGCTCCATCACAGAGCCACCCCAAACAATTGACCACAGTTAGCTGACTCTGCTGAGCACAAAAGCCAAGGCTGGAGGTTCTGTGCTGTGCCCAGAGTGAACAAGTCTCTCCCCTGGGAGCACAGCTCATTCAGGGGAAAGCAGAGGTCACCTGCAGGATCATCTCTGCCAGCACTGCTCTTGGGGAGGGATGAGTTTGCAGCTCCATCTCCTTAAAATTCAAAGGCAGAACAGGAGCAGCTGTGATGAAGCGAGCCCCAAGCCCCTGGGCGCGGCTTTCCCCCTCCATGCACAAAGCACACCATCATCCCCTGCCTCACAGCACACCTTGCAGTCCCTAAACAATTCTGGCAAGAGGCAGTCCACACTGCAAACACGTGTTCCAAACTCGAGAGTGAACCTGGGCCCTCCACATTTCTTCACACTCCTCCTTTCCTCCTTAACAGAGCTCAAGCCAGCCAAGTGCCAAGTGCTGTCTGTGCCTCCTGCCAGCCTGGCGGGGCAGCGCCCCGTGCTCAGCAGCTCTGTGCTGGAGGCTCTCTCCAGCCCCAGTGCCACGAGAAAAGGACAGTAACGTGTCCTGAAACAGCACAAGGCTCTGCTGGGAGCCAGGAGGCTCCTCAGAGAGCGTGCCAAGGCTAATGGCTGGTGATTAGGCAGCTGCAGGAGCACGGCAGGACAGAGAAATGGCTGAGATTGGCTCTGGTGCGCTGACTGCTGGGTGAGAGGAGAAGGTGCTCGGGGGACAGAGCACTGCAGCAATTAATTGAAATCATGTGCAGGAACCAACAGAGTGCTGAGTCTTTGTACTGGGATTTGGGGCCAGGTTTGGGTAGCAGAGGGAGCTGCAGGGGTGGCTTCTGTGAGAATCTGCCAGAAGCTTCTCCGTGTGGAACAGAGCCAACACCAGCCAGCGCCAGGATGGATCTGCTGCTGGCCAAGGCTGAGCACAGCAGGGATGTGGGAGCACCTCGGGGATAACAGATTTTAAAAAACTGGGAAAAAATCTGGACAACTGCAATGGCAGCTGGAGAGAGGAGTGAGAACATGTGAGAGAAACAGCCCAGCTGACACCCAGGTCAGTGAGGAAGGAGGGGCAGGAGCTGCTCCAGGCGCCGTGACAGCAACTGCTGAGTGATCTCTCCCTCAACTTATCTCGACTCATGAACCTCTCAGTGCATTTTCTCTCACCCTTCCAGCTGAGGACAGACCTGGTGTCCAGCCAGGGTCAACCCACCACAGTGCTGGAAAACAGGAAACAGCATGTAACCAGGCTGAAATTGAAATTTCAGGTGATTGAAAGGAGCACTCAGGACCTTGAGGGGAGTTCAATTTGCAAGGCCAGCAGTACAGTACTAGCAATACCACAGAAAACCATGACCTACATAACAGCATCAGAAATACCATGCAAGGTATTTCTTACAGGAATATAGGGACAAATAGGGAAAAAGTAATTACAGGCTGGTTTACTTAGCAGAAGACATGAATAAAGCAAGGAAGCTACAAAGGTGGCCATAAAGAGGGTCAAGAAATGGTCAAAGAAATAATTGGTGGCAGGGTTTTCTGAATTGTCACACGAGTGTGTAATTGATAAATAGCACAGCCTCCTACATCAGTTACATCTCACACCTGAAGGACCCTGAGACAACAGTGACAGATGCAGCTGATCTGATGGGTGTTGTGGTCCAAAAGTGCCTGCTGTGAGGGAGAAGAGGATGCTGTGGCAGAGGCCTGAAGCTCTGAAGGTCTGGCTAATTCAACCTTGCTAGGAAACCCCAGCATCAATCCAGGAGCACGGAAAATCTATAGCACACCATCGTGTTTCAACTCACACGACGTACTGGGAAAAAAAAAATCAAAGAAATACATGGCTAATTAAGGAAAAAAGAGTAGGAAAAAAGGGTATGTCCACGTCTCACCTTGCCAGTGATGTTTGTAGTCACACATCCGTGACAGGGCGATCATCATGGCACAGTAGAGGGGCAGAATTGCTGCACAGAGCCTCCAGCTCTTCCCTCGGCCGCTCTCCGTGAAGCAGTGCAGCTTTCCAGCCAGGTAGAAAGTGGTGAAGCCAAGGCCTGAAAATGCAACTGATAAAGCAAAACACATCACTGCAGTAAACTGTAATTAGCGCTGGCTTGGTTGATTGGGTTGGGGTTGTTTGTTTGGTTTTTTTTTTTTATTAAAGCAGTCATGATCTTGCAAACTTTAAAAAAATCATGGTTTTGGGGAAGTGAATGAGAAAAGACATTCTACAGCAAGATTCATGACATATATATGTTCTTCACAGCAGTGGTGTTACCTATGGAGGAATACAGGCAAGCAGGCAAGGGAACACTCAGAAGCAATTTGATTTTTTTCTAATAGATATACTCAGCTTGCACATAATCTGACATGTCTATAAACACTGTGTTGCCTCTAGACATTCACCTATCCCGTAGAAATTTAACTTTTTTCTTCCTTCAGCATTTTACCTTTTTCCTCTGGGGGAGCCATCAGACACTAAATTAAACATTTAAGCAAATTTTAAACTTGAGTCACAAAAGCTTTTTCATGCTTCAACCTTCAGCACATCTTTCCTGATTTTAGACCTATCTGAAACATTAAGGTTCAAAGCAGAAAAGGATTCCAACAGTTTGCACTGTAATTGAATTACATTTAAATGAGATTTTTAGGTTCCATTACCCAGTTTCTATAGAGCATGCATGAGTGGCAGTGAAGAGAGAGCTCAGGCACCAAGTTTCTGCACTGAACTTTGCTGTTGCAGCTCTTACACCTTCCAGAGAGGCACTGGATAAGGAAAGGACTTGTTTGTATCATTTCATCTTCCAGATTAGCAAATGGAATGATCAAAATGAAATATATCTTGGATATGCAGTATCAAATGCAATCCTGAAGCAAAAACTTTCCCACTTCAAAAATATGTTTGTCTTGACATTTCTGTTTTTCACCTCGGGTTATTACTTTTTAGGTGAGCTGAAATCTGAAGGCAGCATTCCCAGGCTGAAGAATCAATTGCTTTGTGGTTTCATTTTCAGGCAATCTACAATGCCCAGCAATTTAGAGGGCTTAAAGGAATATTGCCCAAACTATAAAGTAGGTGTTCAGCTCCCACAGACTCATATTCAGGATTACTACCATTTACCAGGCAATTTTACCAGCAATTGTCACGTGGTGCACTGGTGCACTGCAGCAGCAGATGTGGCTAAAAGGACTTGAGAGAGAATCTGGTGATA
This sequence comes from Promerops cafer, assembly GCA_013398275.1. NCBI lineage: Eukaryota > Metazoa > Chordata > Aves > Passeriformes > Nectariniidae > Promerops > Promerops cafer. Next base: position 20,775 of record VZSE01007053.1, read on the forward strand.
TTTTAAAAAAACTATTTTCCCCAAATGTGTGGGGTTCTTTTCAGGGTCTGCCACATTTCCAGAAGGAGGTGCTCATGGAAGAACATGGAAGTTCAGCAGGATCTATATTTGTTATACACACAAAGGCTGATCTGGCCTTGGGTGGTTGATGTGTTCCTCTAAACTAAAAGGCAGAAAGAAGAGAGTCACAAACACTCCTCTAGGGGAACCCACACCTAATATAAGAGGGAAAATAAATATATAATATTCTAACAATATATTAATATAGAAAACTAATATTGTGGCTGTAGAACTAACATTGTGCAGAGAAGCCTTACAATGCAGAATTTCAGTTTGACTTCCCTTACTCTGGAGTGTGCAAATCCAGAAAAAGCTGTTTGACCCAACAGTCCCAGTGCATGCAGAGTCAGCAGCAAAAAACAAGGAATTAGCAGCAAAATGCTCTGGGATGTGGGATATCCATTACAGAATTCAAGACAACTCAGCTGCTGTGCACCCCATGTGGGCAACTTTGCTTGATGGTTCTATTTTGGAGATGTCAGTCAAGAATATTAAGAAAAACAATTCACTCTTCAAGAATCCTGGGCCTAAAGGTGATATTTACACTGAAGAATTGGTCCATCAGTGGAATATATTTGAGCTCTTTTTCCTGCACCAGCTGGAGTCAATACATGACTGCATCTTGAAGGAAATGCAAATACACACACTCCCCAAAGGGTTACACCCTGCCTACTGTCCTGGTAAAAATTATTAAGAAGACAGATCCCAAAGATTCAGGAAAGCAATATGAAAACACTTCTAAGCTGCCTTCTTCCAGAAAACAGATCAAACTCTCTTTATATAAAGAAGGGAAAAGCAATATAAAATATCAACCAGCCCTTTTTGGAGACATTGATGTTAATGAATAGAAGAAAATCAGTCTAATTTAGTTTAAAACAATGTCAGCACGAGAAACATGTTGATACAAATTCCAGACACAACTATTTAATTGATTTTAAATGTTGTAAGAGGAGAAAGGAATGAGGAAATGAGATATTTTTGCCAATTGGTGTAGCTAACTCAAATCAAAGTCCTGATGCCACAAGCTGCTGAACTCAGGAAAAACTCTCATGAGACAAGCCACAGGCTCTGTCATGGCTTGTTAAAATGCTTTAAAATGCATTATCATTATTTGAATAAATAAAAATACTTTAGTCTCAATTGTTCAGTTTGTTTCTATGATGTTATTTTTTAAAAAATTAGTTCAGAAGGAATAAGGAGGGTGACAGCATCTGGAGACACCACAGATTCCATCCTGACACCTGATTCCCTCCAGGCAGGGAATTTAGGTGAGTTGAAAAACCTGTCTGTACAGACCAAACCAATTACCAAGTTGAAATGCATAAGGTGAGAAACTGTAAACAAGAATCTGATCTAAAGCACCCCAAATAAATTATTCGTTTAAAAATGTAATTGCTTTTGTGAGTGTTTTTCTGAAATTTAAACTACCCCAGGAGGATCTTCAGCCTCTCAAGTTTTAATGGATGCTTTGCTAAGCACACAATAAATGACTTTTTTACATTAAGCAGTTTTTGAACTAAAGAAAACCCCTCAACTTACTTAAGTGACATCAAATTACAGAACAGCCATCCGAGTGGCCTTTGCAAGGAGCAGATAAAAGATCCATCTCTTTGTCTGCAGTGCTTTATTTTTGCAGTGATTACTGCACATTTCCCAAATGCAAACACAGACTATTCATCACTGGAATTGCTCAGCAGCCTACTGAGGAATTCCAGCAGCTAGGGCTACTGCTGAATGTTTTCAGTTTCACACTGTTCAAAGACTGAAATATTTATCTTTCTTGAAGGAAAAAGTATGATACCAAATGAGTGCATAAATTTTCATGCTGAAATGCAATTCAAAGAGCATTTTATAGAAGTACAATTCCCAAAGAATGTTATGAGCTTATTATCACAAAATATTTTTTTATTTTTTTTCCAAGTGGGACAGTCAATCACCTTCCCTTTGGCTTAGCTTTATTAATTTCTTTTCACAGAGAATGGCAGTTCAGCAGAAGCAACATGAAAAGCACATCACAAAATACAAATTTTGCAGGGACTTGGGAAATAAAAAAGAGATGCTGGAGACAGAGACATGTTAGAACAAAAACAGACTTTTATTATCTGAAAAGCAAGAGCATTAGTCATTAGATTGTTTTTGCACCACTGTCACAGTGAATTCTTATGAACTTTTTTGGGTTTTTTTGGTGGCATGTTTTTTTATCTACCATTCCAGATACCTCATCTCACCTGAAATTCCTAGGGGGGCTTTAGGATGCATCTCATTGCCACCAAAAAATGAGAACTAAGTTTTGATTGGTTCAGTTCACAACACCTTTTACAGAAGTCCTAAAAGTGAACCTGTTCCACAGCCTACTTCTCCATTTCTGTGGGTAGAAACCTTGAAAAAATCCCCCTTCTCTGAGAACATAGTAAAGAGAAGATTAAACCAGCTCAGATCCTGGAATTACTTTTAATAATTTCTCTTTTTAAGCACAGCCTAGGCACAAGCCTTAGATCACTGCCTCTTCGGCTCTAATACAAATTATGGCCATGGGGGCATTTATGAGATATTTAACAACAAATAATCCCTACCAAGAGCAAGTTTTTCTTTTCCAGGTGAACACAGGGAGGTATCAAGTTCCAACCAATGGATCAGGGTAACTTCTTGCTTTCCTGCTTTGCTGTAATTCCACCATCAGTAGCATCCTGGGTGAGGACCACATCCTGCTCAGCCTCTTGTCATTCCATTCACCGTGCCAAGTATGTGCACCACTCATTCAGGGATGTGCACATAATCTAAAACTCGTTTGAAGGAAATTGGCCCAAGCATACAGATTAGCATGTAAAATACAGTTATAAGACAGGCTGAAGAATATCTCCAGGGAGAGAAGTTTTTTTTACAGTGGAGGATCAGAATGCTTCTGTCAAACTCATGGTCAGCAGTGTCAAGGAATTTATTGGAATATACCAGTTTTAGTACTGCAAATAATCGCCCTAAATACTTCAAAAAGGAACTAGGGAAACTCCAGGACTACACCCAGCCTGAGCAGGAAGGGTTATACAGAAAACCACTGCTTCTCTTTTCATGGTGTGACACACAACAGGAACAGGAAAATGTTATTTATTCCGGCAACACTGCAAAAGGCAAAGCAGTGAAACCTGATCCATCCACCATCTGCAAGAGGAACGTTTCACTGGGGATTTATGGAGAGAAGTAGAGCTTGGACAAGGGGAAGGCAAATGACTTTGAGCCTTTTTCACCCCCACTTTCAAAGTGAGCCAGGACACCAAGTGGCTGCACAGCAGCATTGTACTGCCACTGAATTCCGTGGGCTCCAAACTTGCCAAAAACTCTCTTGAGAGAGACTTTTAAATAACTCTCTTGAGAAAATCAGGGACTGGAAAATTGGGCATCTTCATTCCCAATTCAGTCTAGAATGAAGTTTGCTATCTGAAGAGAGCAAAACTAGAGTTGCTCTCTGTTCTGGGCTACGCAGCAGATTGGGATTAATACCTTTAAACATACAAATAAAAGGGAGAAAATAAGATTTTTTAAAGTGCCAGATAACTGAGTTGTTCAGCATGGAGAAGGGAAGGCTCTAGGGCAACCTGGTCTAGTGGGAGATGTCCCTGTCCATGGCAGGGGGTGGAACTGGATAATCTTTAAGGTCCCTTCCAACCCAAACCCCACAGTGACCCTACATCCTTTGTGTAAAAGAAATCCATAGAACGTGTTGGCCAGGTAGGATAAATCAGTGATAATGGTTCCTAATAGTTCCTAATGAGGAACCACTGCTTTACACTGCCAGGATTCCTGTATTAAAGACCCAGCTTTTTATTTTTTTTTTTTTTTAATTCAGAAAACAAGGAAAAATCTTTTTGAGGTAAACTCATAATCTGAACCTCAAACAGGCTTGAAAGAGTTGATTTATTATTAAGGCTGGACAATGAAACATTAAGGAGTTCATTTCACAAGCCCCTCATGAATTCCAACAGCCCTTGTTGTTGAGTATTCACAGGTAATTATGTCAGAGGAGACGTAGAAGCATTAAACATAACCATTCCTGAGTATCCTTACAGTTTGAATTAAGAAGCCAATAAACCCCACAGGACTTTTTTTTTTCCCTTGCATATCTAAGAAATCCGTTTCATATTTCCCTGGATTCTTTAATAAAAGGATGAAATATTTCAGTGAGACAGGGCCATACAGCTGTTAATTAAGAGATTTATCTTGAAAATAGGGGAGTAGCAGCAATTACTGCCAAAAACCTGTGGCTTGTACCTCATTTGTTACTTAAAATGTTCATTTTCAAGTGAAGGAAATATGATTATCCTCCATGAAATTGCTAGCTAAAGATAATTAACAGTTCAAATTTAGATACCCAACTATAATTACAAGTACTGAGGTAATATTTTATAAAAATTATCACAGGATAGCAAATGCTTTATTGAAATTCAATAATTTCTTCACTCTGAAGCACATAAATCACTTTAATTTTTCAAACAAATGGATGTATTTTAACATGTAAAAATATTTTCCTACTTGCAACTGACTAATTTTAATCATTTAGTGGAAAAGGGGAGGAGGAGCTACCTGTCCTTTCATTCTAATTTCCCAGTCACCTTTTCTCTTTGTAGTGGCACAGCAAGAAACACCAGAAATGCTACGTTCATTTAATTAGTGCTTCATCAGGCAAGTCTAGTGTGAGCATAAATTATATAATCAGCCTTAATATCATCAGAGAAGGCAACTCCTCAGGGATAATACAACAGCAATGCTCTGTGCAGTGACAAACACTGAGTGGAGCAGCCAATTGTGAAGAGATAAGAGACAATAAAATATTAACAACCAGCCAGTCACCAGCAAAGGTGCTGGGATGTTCTGAGAGTTGTTGTAGAGTCTTTACCTGGCTGAGAAGACAATTCACACCCAGGCTGCTGTCACAGAATTTATAACTAAGACAGTGGGTTTAGAAGTCTCAGTCAGAGAAGCAAAAAACCCCAGAGATTTCTCTCTTCTTCTCCCAAAACCGAGGAGGGGATTAGACAGAAACTAATTTAGGAGTAATCCTGAGAATGCTTGCAGCCCAAATAAGCAGAGTTCAGCTGGAGGGAATGGGACACATCCAAATAAATGCAGCACTGGTCTGTGAACCAGTTATCAGGACTACACCTGTCAGAGGTAAATTCACATTTCCAAGGAATATTGTAGAACATGGAATACTGTGGAACATGTAAATATATCCTATGTATTTACATCCTATGTAAATACATAGGATCAAGGCCAGATCCATGGATATTCACATGCAAATTATTCTCCTGCCCCTCATATTTAACCCCTACCCATCACCTGCCCTGCTGCAAGAGGCATTCTCTGCAGTGATATTTTTCATTGAGATTCCAGCCTCCTTGGCATACTAAACAATATCAGAAAGTGATATCACACCCTACTGTTTGACAGCATAAATATCTTTTAAACATTGCCTCTTGACTTTTTTGATATTTACATCAACTATTAGCTCAATTTGTTTAGACAGGATCTTCCTGTGTTCATCCACACAAACTTACTGATTTCAAGCAAGTAATGAAGGCAGACAGAGCAGGGAACATGGAGAACAGAACAGAAAAGAGCAGAATATTTCAGCTGGAAGGGACCAACAATTATCATCTATTCCTACTGCCTGACACTGCAGGGCTGACCAAAAGCTAAAGTAAATTATTAAGAGCAGTGTCCAAATGCCTCTTGAACAGTGACAGGCTTGGGAAACACTGCCCAGCTCTCTGGGAAGCCTCTTCCAGTGTTTGACCACCCCCTTGGGAAAGACATTATTCTGATATTGAGTCTGAACCTCCCCTGGCACAGCTTTGAATCATTCCCACATGTCCTGTCACTGGATCCCAGGGTGAAGAGATCAGCAAAGGCAGGTTAATAAAATGAAGAATAAAATAGCTTATCATATGGTAAAGAAATTCTTGTGTGTCTGAGCAAGGGAGGTTTTAAATATTTAGTGAAATTTAAATATTTTAAATAAGACTTAATGTGACTCAGCAGTCATACTAAATCATATTTAGTCCCAAGTGTCTGTGGAAATGCTGTGATAGCATAAACATTGGGTCAATCATTCTGATTTCTATTTTCTGATTAATTCCCTCAGTAAAATCATCCAGGGATTGCTTCCCTCCCCCCACCTCCCCTGAGAGTGTTTTTTTTTAAAAATACTTCCCACGCTATTTCATGCACAAATCCAACTTGCATCGCCTTCCAACATGATTAGAAACCCTCAACATAATCATTCCCCAAAAGTTCCTAGTTGCTCATTTAAAATGTAGGAACCAGACTGAGACTTCTAAACCCCCTGTCTTAGTTCAGGTTGAAACAAAGGAAAACTGAAAGTCTCAACAAAAACCCGCCAGACAAATCAGTAGTTTTCAACAAAGCAGTATTAGTTTTAAAAATATTTTGCATAAATATTTGTCATGTAGGTTTTTTTTTGAGCAAACACTGATGTCATTATTTGCTCAGTCTTCTACAGAAGGAAGGGGAAATAAATTACCTGCAATAGCTCTTGTTTTCTATGTAGAACTGACAACATTAGCAAACTCCAAATGAGGCTTTTGCAGGAGCTCTTTTTTTCTTTCTGGCATAAATAGTATACTTGATTTCCTGCATTTATCTCATAGCTTTTATCTCAAGAGCCTTTTAATATCCCCTTGCTTTCAAGAGACCTAAATTAATGTTTTCAGAAAATGTTATGACTGAGATTTCTGCCGTTTGATAAATCAGTCAGCCACCTCTAAAGGAAGCTGCCTGGCATTTTAAGTTTATCATTCAATTTCAAGGGTTTTATTGAGTTATTTTTCTTTTGCTTATAGCAGAATTGTAGTTGGTACTCCTGATTTTAATGAAATTATTCTGGATTGACTCAGAGTTACTTGCATTAGAAGAACATGATCTTATGTGAGTCAGGTCTATCTCTTTTGCTGTTCAAAGGGGATTTGAGTGTGCAAGGAGGATTTGGAGACTGATTCTAACACACATTAGTTCACAACTACTTCTTTTAGGGTGGAAAAGACCCACCCCAACTTATAAAGGTGAGTGCTCTGTGGGGAGTTTTAAAGTCCTCATGGACACAGAATATTTGGGTTTACTTACAGGTAGCTCTAACACAGGTAGAACACTCTCCTGCATATTCTGATTTATTCTTACCATGGGCTGGAGGACCTCACCACGTGCTGCAGTGGCAGTTTCAAGGAACCTCAGTGTTTGCCAGTACTGTAGTGAGAGTTGTCCCTTAAAGATGGTCACACAGTGATGTGCCAGCCTCCCCTGAGCTCACAGCCTTCCATTTCCAGATCAAACTTGTGCTTTCTGACCCATTTCACCCCAGAGAAGAGCTGTCACCAGGGTTCACAGATGGAAACTGATCTTTAGATCCCTGGTGTGACTCAGAGTCCTTTGAACTGAAAAGGTCAGGCAGAAGAACAGTGGTCCTTGCTTTAGACACAGCTGAAATTACAGCAGCACAACAAAGCCTTCTGCAGCCTAGGAAACCAAGCATTTACCTTAACCTTAGCTTACAAAATTTGCCTAAACAAGCTAAAGTTAGGCAAAAGGAAATGAAGAATTAGACTGAAAAGTAATTAAGCTCCTTCCCTGCACAGATGAAAGCAAACTGAACAGATATAATTACCCATAACCAGCAGCAGCTGCTGGGAAAACTGGTTTACTGGAGCTAAGATCAGAGATTTACTCACACTTGCAGCTCACTTTTTTAACTTCAGCTTTTTACATATTTCCATTTTGTCTGTGAGTGCAAACTATAGCTCAAAAGGCAAAGGAAATAATTTTATTCTTCACTTCTAAAGGGCCATTACTTTCTCAAAGGTATCAAGGCACCTTCATTCATCAAGGAGGTCATTAAAAAACATATGACAACACAAGTCACTGTTATTGTCCCCACAGCCTCTGATTGCATTCTTCATTTCAGATTTCTGATTGAATTCTGATTTCTTCAGCAATATTCGACAGGAATCTCTACAAACCTCTTTCAGCAATATAATAAAAAGAGGAAAAACAAAAACACCCACACAAGAAATGAAAGCTCTCGCACAGTTCTGTTAACATTCATTCTGTAAATACAAAATTGAGATGCTACCACAAAATCATTCCTTCAAAACTCTATTTTTCCCTTGCAAAAAGGAATCTCTAGACTCAATAAAGACTTTTATTAAAAAAAAAAAGACAGTATTTAGCCAAAAGTCAACTTTTCAAACTAATTTAAGTAATTAAATTGCAGCTACAAAAATAAAAATCACGAGTGTTTTATTTATTTTGCTGCTGATACAGCTATTTTATACAGGATAAGTTAATTTTTTTTTATTCCCATAAATCCATCCAATCCAATGTGGAACTGTAAGTTCAATTATCCCTGCAGCCACTATGTTAAAATGATTAATTCTTAGGGAGTTTGGCTTCCAGCCAGTTGATGGGATCTTTCTCTCAGGGGTCAATAGCCAGCAGGAATCTCCTGAAGTCCAACACAGGAAAATGCAAATTCCTGGACAGGGGGAAGAACATCCCAACTCTGCTGGGTGGTGGCCAGAGCAAGGTGAAGAGAACTGGCACCAGCTGAAGCACAGGAAATTGCATTTAAATATAAGAAGCAACATTTTCACTGAACAAGTGGTCAGGCACTGGACCAGGTTTCCCTGTGAGACAGGCTGTGGAATCTTCACATTAAATCAAAACTCAAGTGGAAATCGTCCTCTGGAACCTTCTCACCCCGCCCCTGCTTTCAGTTGTGGCTGGAACTGCACAATTTCCAGAGGCACCTTTATCCTCAAAGTTCTGGGAATCCAACTATAAGTTGATATAAACCAGACTAGCAAGTGGTTATTCATTTTTTTTCACAGCAGTCACATCAGTTTCAAGCTGTCTGTGTGGGTATTGATGGCCAACAAAGGCTCAGTCTCCCCCTGACCACCAACACTCAGCAGAACAAGCTCCAGGGAGGTTGAATTACCCTCTCACTAAACCACTATTTTTGCTTCAGTAAAAAGGTACCAAAACAAGTTTCATGCAACTTCCTCTAATCCAATTCCTTAGCTGAAAAACACAGCTTCCATAGTTCCGGCCAATTCAGAAATAACACATTTAAAAATAGTCACTAAATAAAGCTGAAGCCAAAACTGGCAACTGCAATTTGCTTGCAAATGTTTTGAGCAGAATAAGAGCCTAAAGGGAGTTGTATCATGAAGAATTAATCACTTCCTCTAAGAAAGCAAACAGGGTCAAGAATCTGGCATTAAATTCACGGAGGATTTTTGCTGTTTCTAAATAAATTGTGTTGTGTTACTATTATTTACCCATATTTGCTTGTACAAGGACTCCATTACTACAATCACTGCAGCATATGGGACATCTCCCTGTCTAGGATTTCATTTTTTCTTTTAAGCTACACAGCCCATTTTACTGAACAATATGTGAAGCAGGCCTGTGATGCTGATTTGCTGCTTACTGCTCTGATAGGCAACATATGAACATAAACATTTAAGATGCCACCATGAAGTTGTCCTGGTTTTGGCAATAAGTCAAGACTCATTTATTATCTATTTTAACATAAGCACATACTACTTTTGCAGCACTTTTGTTTACTGTTGGTGCCTTCTGTTCAGTAATACAGGTGAAATCTGGGTCAAAGATCCAGTTAGAATGCAATGGATCAGGGCTTTATTCCTCTGATTTAGAGCTCTGTGTCCAAAACTTGGCATCACCAACTTGGAAAGATGATCTGGATTCATATTTTAAGCTGGAATTCATTTTCAGACAGCAACTGGAAAAAGACATGGACAAAACCCAACTCATAAAATTTGGTAGAACCAGTTTGTATTTGTGCCATTACCAAGACATAAAGTGAAAAGAGAATTTGCCCCTTTATTTCCAGCCACCTGACTAGTGATATGGCAACATCAGAGGAAATTTACTGCTCATATTCTTCTGCTCTCCTCTGAGAACTCTTTAGAGGTCCCAGGGCACTGCAAAAGTTTTAAGCTGCTCATGAATCCTACATGCCTTCAGAAATGTGAGCTCTCATATGGAAAACACGCTCACTATCCCTGTCACCTTAATTAAACGTGTTCTTGACATACGGTCAAGCAGAATCAGCCTTCCTTGTGCATGAAAAAACCCTGGTGGCTTCTAGGCTGAACATGTTCCCTGAAAAAAATTAGATATGTTCTCCAAACAAAGATATTTACCCAATTACAGCAATCATAACCAATTATAGCTAATTGCAATTTAAGACTAACGCAGGATCTAGAAAGTTGACATTCTCCCCCACGACCCCATGGTAATAATACAGATTCCAAATTCTGTCACCAAAATAGGCTCAGACCTCCCTGTCCACACAAATACCAGACAATGGAATCCTCACCTCCTGTAGCCTGTATAAAGAGTGGCACATGGTGAAATCTTCCTTGAGCTGGCAAATGTATAAAGCTACTCAAAGTAACAAAGAACTGTTAATTAAATGAACCCTACTGATTTCTTTTCTATTTTTAATTATTGCATATCTGGCCTACCTGAAATTGCTCCACTGGATACAAACCTGGACTTACAAGCATTTATTTCCCATGCACATTGATTTTTAGATAAGTAACACTCCAGGACTCTTAAGTTCCTATTTTGTTTGTGGAGAGATTTTGTCAGCCTGACACAAATGTCAAAATGTCATCAGACGTGAGATGAAAAGGAAGAAATCAATTACAAAAAGCTGTCTATCCATTCCATTAGTATAATGTATGCCTGCAAATTCAGTGATCCTTTCAGGTCCCAGTTGTGCACGTGGCTTGTCCAATTAAATGTGCTGTGTTCATTCACCTTAATTTTCCTCTTGCATGTGCTGTATTCTGTTAAATTCTCTTTATCCATACATCACATTTTTCATCAACTGGTGTGCTGGGTAATCATTACCAATAAAAGGTTTCTACTGATTTCTGCACAATTTGTTCTGGTTGTTTCATTGAATATACTCAATCATTCTGTCTGTCCATCCATTCAGTTGTTCATTTTTGATCCCTTGCTGCTGCTATTTCCATCTCGTTGTAAGGAGGGAAAAATTCACCTGGAGAGGTGGGGATGCCATGAGGCCTCTCCAAGGCAGGCTGCCCAAAGGTTCTCTGCAAGAAAACTCCTCAGAAGGCACACAGGAAGGACCAGGCAGGAAAAAATGCTAAAATGCTACATTTATGATGTTCATAAATATCACTCTTTTGATGAAGTACGGGCACAGGGAGGCTGCGTGGTACCATCAGGTGCTAGCTTTAAATTAGCATAAAATTGCCAGTGGATTATAAAACCTGGAAATACTAAACACGGAATAAACAAACGTTTATTTTGGAGTTATTTTGGGTGTCAGAATAGCAACATCTGTGCCACTCAGGAACACCTCTGAGCTACTGGACACAGGCAGGGTCTGGGCTCCCTACAGCCAAAGGTCCATTCCCTCACACAAGACTGGCAGCATGCTGGAGGAGAAGCAAAATGGGTTCCAAACAACCCAAAAGATCCAGAGATTTCTTTGATCCAGAGGAACATGCAAGTCACTCTTTGGCTTCATGAAACAGTCTGTGCTCCACACACTTTTTCCTTTATGACATGCACTCCTTGGCCCAGGGAGGTGAAGCCAAGCAGATCACCTGTGCTCCAAGAAAGGAGAGCTCTCCTTCAGGGCACAGGCTGGCTCTGGGAGTGGCAACAGGTTGTTCAGAACATTTTTATGGAGCAAGCAAGGTCAGGCCAGGCCATCTGGGAGTGCCAGTGCTGTCACTCTTGATACACATCCCTGCATTTTACACTCTTACAGCTCCCCATTTACAGCACCACAGATTTTCTTGTTAAAGGCCTCGTCTTGCATGGATGAGGTTTTAGATTCTGGTATAACAAAGCTTGTGATTGACAGCCTATCCTAGCAATGCCTTAAGAAAAACTGTTTAGAAGATGAGAATGGCTCTTGACTGAAGCTTCTAACCCCTCTTTATGAGCTGCCTGGCAGCTTTTACTTGTGATTTATTTTCCCCACAGGTTCAAGTGAAGTAGGAAATATCAAACTGTAGTGGGCTACTTGTAACCATCATACCAAGAGAGGTACTATAGTTTATGTCAGCTCTCATCCTCCTCACCACTTACATTCCTGCAGTCATGAAAATAGCAAAAATAATCTCCCAAACACTAACAGAAACAAAAAAACCCCACAGCCCTTTTTGGTGCTGTTTCATGAATTTCACAACACACAGTGAAAGGATGACAGAAATCTGAAGAGTGGAACTCCTTCACTTTACCTCGTAATAACCTTGTGCTGAAAGAAGGGAGAAAGGTGCCAAGAAAAAATTTTGAACTGAGATTATGGAAGGAAAGTTTGTAAATACTTACATGTTAAGAAGACAGGAAGGACAGTTTTTAAAATTGAGCTAAGAAAATGGAAAATTATAGCACAATTTGCAGACATGCATTATTATATCTCAAACATCCTCATTGCTTCACAGGTGTAGGAAAGCAGTGTAATGGTGTGCTTCCCATTATACTTTTTTGGTTTCCACTGCTGGGAATGAAGTAATAGCAAGAAACTAAATTTGTGATCACAACTATAGACTGTTCTTGATAAAACTGACAATTTTGGTTATCGAAATAATTTTGCTGCAGAGAAGAAGGGTTAGCATTGTATGATTGTCAAATTAAATGCTTTCCTTCTCCATTATGAGACTAAAATATGTATGGATTTTTAAAGCTTGTAGGAGACTTAGATATTATAACATCAGGCTTCAAACAGCTAAGTAGTTCAAACAGCTGCAGAATTGCCTCACTCTAACATACACTTACCAAGAGATAAAAATTACTGAATATATAATATCTCTTCATTCCTATCACATTTTAATAAAAGGCTCTGTGGTGGGAAATACAGTCAGCTCAGCCACACGCCAATCTTATGTCAGTGATGGAGAAAGCTGCTCTCATAATTTTGATCTAAATACTCTGGGATATCATTCTGCTCCAATAAATTTGGTGTGAGCTGCAGCACCATAACTCAGTGCTTATACAACCAGTGCCAGGTAAAAGAGAAACCCCAGGACTCCTTCTGTGGTTGCCCCACTGGCTTGGAACTAAAGCTTACAACATACCCACAAACATCTACTACTCTCTTATTTATTTCTGTGGCTCAAACAAGAAAGAAAGAGCAAAATCAGCTCACAGTTTCATTCATCTCATCACCCAACTTGTTTGCAATATCCACTTCTGTACAATTAGGCAATTTGAAGTTACCACTTTAAAAAAAAATTCCATAGATATGACTTACTGGTTCTCAGCTGGCAGTTCTTAGAAACAGAACAACTGAAAGCAACAAACGTCACTGGCCAAAAAACCCCAAAGAAGCTTACAGTAATCAAGTTATTTTACAGATGAAAAGAAGTTTTATCAGACACGACATAAAACTCACTAGAACTCATCTTCTCAAGACAGAAAAGGAACCTTTAGAAACATCTAAGTTAGTAAAACTAATTAAATCAGATAGATGAATTCTCAACGAGCCACCTAAACATCTGTCAGGATACAGCACAAACTGGGAGTATCTGATCAAACCATGAGACCTAGATTGAGGACCACCTCAAAGCCAAGAGAAGAGTGACTGTACTGTCCTTCATACTCCACTGGAATATAACAAAATAAGTATTTACTATATAGACAAAGGTCTGCACTGGGGAACAGATGCCTCTCAGAATCACAGTGCTCTGAACCTTGAGTATGCTTCACTCTGCTGACAGTCCTGCTGTGACTCTGAATGGTCTCAGGTGGTTCCCAAGGTAAGGAAGGGTCACAGGCTCACAATTTTATTTCCTGAAGGAAATTTCTGCCTTTCTGAGAGTCAGAAATTCAGACTCCTCCAGCAAAAGTCAGGGTCACGATCCAGAAGAAAAAGACCCAGCCCAAACCACAGAAAGGGCAGCTTTTTACAGAAGAGGCACTGTGTTTAAGTGAACTTACAGGAAGAATGGATGCTTGGAAAGCTTTTTCTGCCTTCAGAGACCAGGTCTGGATCACCTGTGCAGTGCATTTCAGAGTTCATTACTCCATCTGGAAAGCAGCGGTAAAAGAAATCGGGACGCGGTCTACAAAAAACACCATGGATATTAAAAATACAAAAGCTGTAGTAACAAATAAACCTCAAAGTGATTATTACATTTACTGCTTATTACACACATGCAGGTTACTCTTGCCTAGAGTGATCAGTTTTGCACAGAGCAAAGTGTAATGACTCCCAAATTTTCAAAAGTCTTGCCAAAACACCCAGCTCAGATCATCAAACCACGTGGAGAAGAAAAGTGAATGATCACAGTTTCAGAGACAAGCTGACAGCAAAATACTTGGCTTGGAGTGCAGCAAAAATGAGCTTATTACTGTATAAAGAAGAAGGTGTATTCTTAATTATTTTAAAAGCACCCATCAAATAAAAGTGCCAAGTGCCATTACTGTCAGGGCATCAGTTCTGCAGCAGAGAGGGCTCATCAGAAACCAAACACAAATATTGCTTCCCCAGTGCTGCAAAATATCCCAGCAACAAAAGCAGCACTGGAATCTGTCAAATAATGTATGAATTCAAGTTAAGTGTGTATTTCTCAGCTGAAATTATTCAGAATTTTGATAAAGAGAAAAAAAAGTACCTAAAAACATATTTTCCAGGGAGTTTTGTTTGCTGGATTTTTCTGAGCCCGTCACTCAAAATAATGCTTCCCTAAAGAAATGTTCTACCTTGGGATCCATTTACTGCTTAGCTCCCAGGTTTGTTTTGCCACGGATGCTGATGCCACCTGCACAGGGAATATGCTTCTCCCAGAATGCAGGCACTGGGTTACACAGAGGCTGAGCTGATGCCTCGTTAGCCAGACGAGGGGCACTGGCATCCAAACTCCCCCGTGCTGTGACTCTTCTCCCCCGTGTTGCCAGTTCAATGAACTGATTTCAGCCCCCAGCATTCCCTTCAAACCCCTCCCTTGTGTGGATCTGCCAGCGAGTGGAGCAGACAGCAGAGCACGGGGTGTGGATTCCTGCCACAGTGGGACGTCACCTCCTGGAGTGGTGCAACACCTGCACCAAGGACAGCTCCACGGGGCCCCCTCTGACTCCAGGTGCTCTGGAGCAGCAGCTCTCTATTTATTGACATTTGTTGTAGCTGTCAATGTGTGTCCATTTCTCTCAGCAGTTAAACCCATCATTTGTAACATGACAGGACTTACCTTCCCACTATTAATTTAATAGTATTTGTGCAGACACCATTCAGAGCTAGAGCCAAGGAAACAGCTACAAAACAGAATGAACAAACAGAACAATAATAACCTAAGCACCAAGCAATAACTTGCAGCATTACAGCATTTGATTTACAGATTTAAACCATTACTGGACTGAAAACTGAATGATCTTTTTTTTCAGCCTACTGTTTTTCTGGGTAGCCAGGCTAAGGACAGACCTCAGAGCATCATAATAATCATGACTTTGTTCTTATTTCCCTTCACAAAGCCAGTTCTCCTGCCATGCCATTTGCACAGGCATAAGATAACAAATGGGAAAAAATTAAAGAATGAAGTACTGTGGGTTTGCAATTTCTGAGTTTTGTAATTTACCAGATTAAACTCTCATGCTCTTTATGTCAAGCAGAATTCCTGTATAGAGCAATACATGAGATATATAGATATATCCACACACACATGTGTATATATGTGTGTATATGTGTGTGTGATGCAATTAAACATTCCACTTTCAGGCTAAAAAAATTGCCTTTTGGCTAAAACTACAGTTGGATGACTTTATTTCTCTCTCAAAAGGATTTGGATGTTTTGATTAAATATTTCAGTATTTTCCCCTTATATTTGCTCCCATGATTAACAAATTTTTCTAATAAAATTGGAGAACAAGAAGGAACTGGCATACTAGGTAAGACTTAATCATCTTCTTGATTTGTGCTTGCATGCCAAGTCCCTAGACTTTCCAAAGAACCTCATCTCAAGCCTGTGGAGATCTTTGCCTTGATTTCACTGGCACTTGGATCCTGCACATACACACATTTTAGATTAAAACTGATTTAATTTTGCAGTCCACACCGTAGCTCCCTGTTGCAAACCAGGAGCCAATGAACTTTATTTTCCATCAGAAAAAAAATATCAGGCAAATGTCTCATTTCCAGCAGAACATTTACAGTAATATAACTTTGATTATGACTGACACATGAGCTATTTTCTCCTTGGGCTGCTGCCCCAGATGCTGCACTTCAGCAGCACTCATCCTGTCTCCATAAAACCCTTGCCTGAGGATATTACAGATCACAAAAATGTGTTATAGGATCTATTTCTAAAAGTTAAAAAAATAAAGTTGGACCTTCATCAAAGCAAAAATAAGGGTTTTCTCAGAATATAACAACAGCTGCCAGCAAAAATAAAAGAACAAGTCAATCCTAGAGACATCCATACTGTTAAAAACACTCTTCCTCTTTCAACACCTGTGTTCAGTGACCACTCAATCCTGCTCTGTGCTCTGTTTTTCTCCTCCATTTTTTTTGTCTCAGTTTTTTATGGAAATTGCATGGGGAAAGGCAGTAAACTTCAGTCTTTTTGTTGAGTTTTGTCTTGATTGTTCCTTGTCCACCTGACAGAGCTGTGCCTTCACTGTTGCACATCCCTTACTGTGGCAATCCCAACATCGCGTGACAGAGTGAATGTAGGATGGTAAAAAAAAAAATCTATTTGCTCTGCTGTTGTTTCCTTTAAGAAAGATTCATATTGCCCACATAAAGTCATATAATCCAGTCAGTGAGAGGTTTAGGCATTCCCAGGAGAAGGCTTAAGGGCACCTAAATTCACTCCTCCTTACTCCAGGTGCACTGAATCCCCTTCTTTGTATTAATGGCTATATGAGGGGCAAAGAATTTTCATCTTTTTCACCTTTTCTCTCCTCCACACATCATGCTTAAAGAAATCCCCCTTTTGGGGTACTCCCTGAGCATTCTTTGTGAACATTCTGTGCCAGATCTCAGCAAATCAGAGGCCCACCACACCTGATGAACCTTCACATGTCCAGATACTGAACTTTATCAGTGTACAGTGCACTTGAACACAAATAAGCCACAAGAAGTTCCACACGTAAGGCACAAACTGAACAGAACATCAAGGCTGGTGTTTCCTCAGTCTGGTAGCAAGAGGAATACTGGGGAAGCTGGCAACTTTTCTCCTAGATGTTATGGAGGGAAAGACAACAGAAGCCAAAACAGCAGGAAAAAAATAAATAATGTCCTTTTAGAACAAAAAGGTGGAAGTAAGTGATGGAGAAACTGAGCCTAAGCTCCTTTCCTTCTTTCACAACAGGAAGTGAGGCTCAGAACTGTGTTTGATGAATGAGGAGTTATTTCCACTGAATGGACTTGTCAGTAAAGTGCCACTCCAAGACATTTCAGAACTTAGAACAAATGACTGGCAGCAGTCAAAACAAACCCAGGATCGCTTCACACTTGTGTGAGAGCAACTGGAGAAAGAATAATCCATGGGAATTAAGCCTTGTCTAAAAAATTTTTCCAATTACACAGTGCCATTTGCATCCTATCTAGTTAAGGCAAGGCTGAGTATTGCTTTGATTTTACTATGTCAGGGACAATAAATTAAAGTGTGAATTAGCCAGTAAAGCAGAATTTCAGAGTTATGCATATTTCAAACACAAGGCCAACAAAAACATTTGCAGTTCTTAGTGCTTCAAGGTATCCCTTGCCAGTGAAAGTGCTTGAATCAGTATTGGCCTCTGGAAATATCTATGTAAAAAGGATCTGAGCACACATCACTGTAAGGTTTCAAGAGATAGGTACAGCCAGAATTAGCTGGAACAGCTTAAAATTTACCCTCTCCACTGTCCTCTGCTCCAGTTTTCTGCCTACAGCTGTAATTAGACTTCACCCATAGCCACTACTGCTCACAGTCCAGGATTAAGTGCACAGCTAATTCCATTGGCAGTTTAAGATGAAACAACAGCTTCTAATTAGAAAACCTGAGCCAAGAGCACAGATTTTGCAATGGGTAACAGTAAATTCCAGGAGGAGATCAGAGAAAGCAATGAGGAGTAATTTCCTACACTAAACACCTGAGTTGCACAGGACTTTCCAGTCAAAGCCTTAATTTAGAATCGCTCCAAGATAAATAAGAGGTAAGTAATAGATTGGGTGTGAGAGAAAAAATATACATCTGGACAGTCTCTCAGATGGACTTGTCTTTGCTGATCAAATTCCAGTCCTGGCTGGCTAGGTTGTGGAATTAAGGCACAGAATTTGTACATTTACAAACACACATAAACCCACAGGCTTGTGTGAGATGCCCTGAAACTGCAGCAAAAACGACTATAATGGACTGTAATGGAGGCAGGTTTTCTTCAAGGCTTGGGCTACACTTGGAATCAATCTCTGAGAGCTGTCACACGTTTTTCCACCCTGAGGTATGACATACATTACCTAGGAAAGCTTCTTTAATTTCGGTCTTGTCTGTTCGACGGATGATTTTCACCACAAAAATGACTGCTAGTGGCGTGAGGAACGAGATTGCCTGTGAGAGATAACAAATACCATGTGTGAGAGCATCAGCTCCTTCTCAGTCCAACTGATTAACAATTAGCTGCAGCCAGCTCCATTTAAACTGAAAGGCTGAATGATCTTTATCAAACTCCTGACCTTAAGCAAAGTGGGATAATTTGTCTTTGCAACTACAGGGTGACGAGCACATTAATATTCCAATACAGCCCTCAGCCATAATTGATTTGTAATTGCCCAGAGATGCATTTAAAATGTCAGCTTCTCCAATGAAAAAGTAACAGTCCATAAGGTCCACAAAATTCATACGCTGATGCATACAGATTTTGGACATTTTCTCCTCAGTGTGCACTGCTGAGGAAGGCAGCCCAAGGCTGAGTGCTCAGTAAGACCCTACTCAACACAACAGGCTGCACCACCAACCTCCTGGTTAAAGCATTTTAAAATGCTCCTTATCTTACTTTTTGTTTTCTTTTCAGCTGTCATGCTTGAATGCATTGGGAAGATTGTGTCTTGATGATTCCTTTGTTTACAAGCATTGGGATGTGGAGGAAGCTGCTTTGTTTTGTTCAAACCCAGAAAAGCAGCACCTGAGCATCTACAGGTTTAGTCACTGGTTAAACAGAACCTTATCCTGTAATTGTCCCTGCTGGAGGACAGGAATCCTCCCACAAAGGAACCTGATATGGCATCTGTGCCTCAGTGCACACACTTTATTCTCTTGTAAAAAAGTGAAAATTACTGGTTGAGGTTTGGGTTTGTTTGGTTTTTTTTTTAGAAGATGAGCAAAAATTAAGCTGTAAATGGCACAACATGTGCCAGGTCTTAAATAAGATTATGTTGTCTTTACCGAAGCTGAACTGGGCCTAACTTCTTAAATAGCCCCACTGACACAAAAACCAGACCAGACAGATATATTCTGGCAAAAGACAGGTGAGTCAATCTTCTTTTAATACCACAGATTAATCCCAGTCCTCACTTTATGATTTTAGACAATCTGAGCAGGAAACAACACAAGAGTGGGCTACGTTTGTTATTTTGGTTGTGCATCTTGTACCAGATTGTCCTTGCCTGCATCTGCAAAATACTTTCAGTGAACCCCACAGATTAGAACACAGGCTGGAGTCTGTTCCCCTTTTCTACTTTTAGGAAGGCAGGCACAGAATTTCTGCATAAAGAGGAGTCACTTCCACTTAAAATCTCCCCCTAAGTATGTGTGAGATTCAAGTCTGGATGCCAATGCCACATTACTGCTCCAGAAATGTTCACTTCTCTCTATCCTCATCAACAATTTAATTTCTGCTTTCAGAGACAGATTGTGAAACTTAAAAAAAAAAAAAGGTTAAAGCAAATCCTAGAATTTCTAGTTTCATTCTTAAAAATAAGGATTGCCACCAGGGGAAAAAAAAAAAAAGAAGATGAAAAATATCTGCATTCCAGTACTGAAGAACATGTAGAAACACAGCAAAGGCTGGCAGGCTTATAGTGGTGGTTTTTATTGAGTCAGAAATCTTTTGAACAAGCAGGAGCAGCAGAAATTATCAACAAAGAATAGCATTCAGGTGGCAGCTTGTTCCAAACCATGTCCCCATCCATCTTCAGAAATCTGGTAAAACTGCAGATTTCCTCATATTTTACAAGCATGTGAATTTTTGAGGGAGATGAACTATTCATGTTCGTGGTGTACTGCTGCTCCTTACACAAAAGCATTAGCTGGAAGGTGCTTTTTATTCTGCAGCAAAATGCACACACAAAGAAATTTCGGCTTGTGACAGAATCCTTTTTATTTATTTTGCAAAGAAGTTCCTCTATGGCTCATATCTAAAACAGATTTGGCAGCATTCTAATGAGCAATACTCTCCTCAGATGCATCTCAGCTATATTTCCTTTTCCAGCAGTGAAATATTCCAGCATGGCCAGGCTTTTGTGAAACATGGACAAAATCTCTGTCATTTATTTTCCATCCTGGCTGAAGTTATAGGGACTCCCACACATTTCCATTCATCCATGGCAGTTACCTGCACTTTCCAGGATGAGGAATATCCATTGATACAGAGACAGAACCAGGCTCAGCTCTTTCCAGTTTTTGCTACCCATGTAGAAGTCAGCTTTGGCTAATTTTGGTGTGCATTCACATTTCTCTTGAATTCAAGTCTCTCATAGCACATAAAAGAATCCAGCAATTCATAAACTCTTAGAGATTGCTTTCTGATAATCCACAGTCATATGTTTCAATATCAGAGTACAGTGGTGGCAATAAATACTTCCCATAATGAAAGCTTGTGATCAATGCTAGAGTCAGATTTTTCTTCTTTTAAATTAAAACAAAATAAGAAAAGAATATAGAAATTACCTGTGTTTCTTAATTTAAGGAGCTGTTCACTGTTTAAAATCTGAGCCAGAAAGAGAACACAGGCCATACAAATGTTACTGACACAGAGTTGCCTCAAAGTTCCACCCACCAACTTTGCCAAAAACTGGGGCTGTGGGAACAGGGGATTGTATTATAATTATATCCCAGAATTGTGCTTCCCAGTGCCTACTGCCTAGGGAGCAAGAGGATGGACTAATGATTATCCCAACTGGTTTCAAAAATAGTTTCACCACTGCAGCAAAACCCTGTGCAATGATTCACTCTTGGTTCTTGAACTCCTCAGTTACAAACAGAGAAACCATGAGGCAAAATAATGCTGAGCATAAGGAAAAATCACACCATTAAACTCAGCCTTTCCCAGCACAACAATTTCATGTTTGCCTTGGGGGTTATTTTGTTTGTTTATTTGATTTTTGGTTTTTGGGCTTTTTACACAGCTGTCTTCCATTTCAGGAAAAACATAGCTTTTCATCCACCCAGGATGAAAAAGTCCAAAACAGAGCTGCTTCTTAATGCAATATAAACAAAATGCTTCTTGTTTATAAAGGCAAATTTAAAAATCAGGCCTTCAGCCTCTGTCTTAGAAGGCTGGGATATATGGTCACCTCATATGCAGGAGGCACCCTTAAGTTGTCCCTTAATTACAAATTTTTTATAACTGAAGGATTAAGCATTTATTTAAAAAAAAAAAAAAAAAGAAAAGCTGAATAGAAATTACATAGCTGATTTGCATTTAATCTGAATTCAAGTTTGAAAAGTAAAGCCCCGGGCCCACTGAAGACTCAGGAAAAAATGACTTTGAGGCAGCCTTTGGAAAAACTGAACTACAACTTTTACAGCCTGAACTACACCCATAATTTCAGCATTTCTGAGGTGGTCAAAATTATGAAGTTTGATAACCAAATTCAGCCATCCAGTCTGCATGGGCTGAGCAGGGGAGAGCAGTGACAGCAGGGCAGCTCTGTGATATATGTAGTGTTGGCAGAAGCTAAAACAAAGGTTTTGCCTTTAGGGAAAAAAAAAACAAAAAAACATTATTCAGAGTCCAGTATCTCAGAGCCTAACACGCCTAAAACAAATTGGATCTCAATATTTAAGCACTTAACCTCATAAGAGCATGGCAGGGTTTTGTCAGGTCACCCAACCAGCTAATTGACAAAGCTCCTCTACTCATTTCTCTCACATCCCTCTCAGCTAACACTGCTTTCAATCCTAAACTGAAAAACCAACAGTCATTAATTCAGTCATCTGATAACGCTGCTTCTTAAAGACTTCCCATAATTTGCTACATTTTGGACAACATTGGTGGGGAAAAGATTTGCCTTTAGGATTAAAGGAACATCCTCCACTTGTGACATGTTTCCTACTGCTTATGAAATGAACATTTATTCAGTTTACAGCCATCAAATGACCCTTTAGTACTTACAAACATGAGCCGTGTGGGGATGTTGTCTGATTGCACCAAGGGATTTTTGTACAGCCAGATCTCCTCTGGCTGGATCACTCGTTGGAATGGATCCAAAAATTCTGTAAAACTGAAAAAAAAAAAGAAAGATACACATTTTTTCACAATTTGAAGTGATGGCCAAAAACCCCCAGAAGAGTTCTGCTCATGTAGAACTTCCCCCAAATTTGACTATGGCATAGCATCATGCATGAATTATCCTTATTAATGAATTGTTACATTACCATCCTACCTCACTGCATTTTAGGAAGACAGACTTAATAAATACACCCTTCAGAAAATGGGTTTTAGAAGTCTACATCTTTGAAGTTGTTCTACAACTTTATAAAAGTTCCATAAACACTACTGTGGAGAATAAATTTATTTTTTTCTTTTGAGAAGTGTGCAAATAACACTGTGAGATTAAATAAATCATGTAGTCATTTATTATCAATTTGCAATCATGCAATCGAGTCTTTTACCCTGAAGAAATTATATAACAAATGTAAAATATAATATGTCTTTCAAACGTCAAGATTCAGACTTTGAAGCATGACAGTTGTATTTACAGGATCACAAAGCAAAAGAAAGAAGCAGCCCAGAAAATTTCTTCTGCTGATAGAAAAAAAGAGACAAGTTTAGAGAATATCTCCGAAAGATACTTACTCCTAAAACAAGATGGGCTGTCAGGCTTAAGAAGAATTTAAGTCTACCTGAAATGTATCATTCTACCAAAACAGTTTTAATTCCATTATTATGTCTATTAGCCCTCTTATAAAGCAAAAAACCAAAAACAAAACAAAACAAAACAAAAAAAAAACAAAAAAAAAACACCAAAAAAACTAGAAACAACTAGAAAAACAAAAAATCTACTCAAACAAACATACTAAAAAACACTACACATCATTCTGTAATGACATTATTTTGCAATTAAGAGCATCAAAATAAAATGTTGAGGTCCCACTGTTCTGTAGGAAGTAATTTGTGTGGGTCCCTTTTGTCACACACTGAAAGAAAAAGCAGGAATTGTGATCTTTGGCTGCAGCAGGAGGTTTCAGCAGCTTTTCATGACTACCTAAATTGTCTCACCTTATTTAAACCATACTCCTTTTTCCACAGAGTCCTTCAGTGCTCTTTCACTTTTCTTGGATTTGAATTAATATCAATAATAATATCAATCCCAGACAACCTGGGAAGTTTGGCCTTTGCTTTGCACTGCTCCTTTCAGGTCTGGTTTATCAGCACTCGAGGGATGGCTGCTGGTGGAAGACACAGGGACCAGTTTTCTGCAGACCTGATAGGCCACAGAGCCAGAGCTCAGAGGTGTAGCAGCCCAAAGCTTTTTTTACTGTAAGTTTTCCAAAGCCAAGGGCTTTTAACCTCTCCAAACCCAGGTTTTACATCAGTGGCAGGCACATCAAGTGACTTGGTAAAAAGCCCAAAGCCATTTGTAGAGCAGAGTGAAATTAAAGCACACTCACACATGCAGCTCTCCCCAGGGAAGACAAACCCTCAGACAGAGCTGGGCCAGCAATTTCCTCAGGAGGAGCAAGGCACTGCCACTGCCCATGGCAGGGGGCTGGAACCAGGGCATCTTCAAAGGTCTCCCCCAACCCAAACCCTTCTCTGACCCCTTTACCTGAGCACCCACACTCCCTCTACACAACATCCAAAAGAGCCCAACTGACCTCTCCTCTCCTCTCCTCCTCTCCTCCTCTCCTCTCCACTCCTCTCCTCTCCTCTCCTCTCCTCTCCTCTCCTCTCGGAAAACAACCAAATTTAAGGGCCAAAGGAGGTCAAAGACAGCTTTGTCACTTGTGACAGTGTTTGTGTTTCCTATACTGGCCTGCGTGGATAACAAGATTATTCTGGGAGCTTAAGGAGTCTGGTATAGCTGGGGGAATATTTACTGCTATACTCAGCTTCTCCAAACCCAGAGTCTGAGCCTGCTCTCCCAAGAAGGTGAACTCCAGAAGTGTCACAACAATTTGTTTCAGTGTTTTCAAAATGAAAACAAAGCCTTTTTGAGTTTAAAAGACAATGGCTTGTGTGAGACATGAAAATACTCCTGAAAATGAAAATACTCCATGAAAATAGGAAACATTTCTGAAAAAGAACAGTTCCAGGTAATATATCACCCTTATGAAAAATTCATTTTCTAGTTTTCAACTAGAAAAATAAAGGTCGACTCCTAGAAAATGCAAGCAGGTTTTGTTCCTAATTTCTACTAAGAGAGAGGCCTAAAGTGTATTATTTGAAGCATTTCTGGAAACTGCAGAGAGCAAACCACACACAAACATCTCTGCTTCAAGGTGATCACCACACATCCGTGCACCAGTGCACTTCTGGAAAATTTGTCACACTGGATCAGAAATGTAATTAATTTGATGTTAAGACATTTGACATCATGAACAAATGCCAACAGAGTTAAAGGTTTGGGGCTCTTCTTGATCTTTTTTTTTCCTGCCCCTCATGATGCAAGAAAGCCGAAATTATTGTTGTTTCAATCTGAGGAATTAAAAAAAATCAGACTCAGTTCTAAGAGGAAATATACTAGGACACTGCAGATACATAAGATTTAATGTCTTTAAGAGCAAAATAATGAGATGAAAATGTAATAAATAATATAAATAGTATCTGATTTCAGATGAGAACTGATTTTTTTATTAATATGTACTCATCTGTACTCATATAAAGAATGAATAATTTCAACAAATCTGTCAATGACTGTAATTATTATTTTATGCAACAGCAGCAGTTTTGTATGCACTATATATTAAATCTGATTAGGTTTTAATATATTTCTTTGAGTTGTGTTCTGAATATCTTCCCAAAACTCTGTTCAAATTTAGTGGAAGATAATGCAAAAAAAAAAACAAAAAAAAAAGAAACAAAAAAAGCTTTTCTGAAACTGGGCAAAATAATTTCAAAATCACTGTTGAAGGAGAAAAAAAATAGCTGCAGAAGGCAGCAGATGTCTCTGTGAACAATACAGAAATAGAAGATAAACAGTTAAAGGAAAGAGACTGTAAAAAAAGAAATAACTTTTTTTTTTAATCTTCCCAAAGAGCTCAACTGCTAATTAAATTTTTATGCCAAGACTCATAAGAGAACAATTCTCTTCTTTTTTGAAGCATCACCAATGGGTGAGTGGATATGAGATTTCACTAGCTTGAAGGCAATTCCCTTTGTACTCTATTAAACAATCATGAGGACATACTGGTTTCTAAGCTGCCTGACACTTGGATTTATGTCCCTTTGTCCCAACCAAAAGTACAGTCTATCACTACTCATAAGTCAGCACAAGCTTGTTTAAAGGACTAGATGTGATGAGAAATGAGTGCAGGCCTTGGACAATGACAACTGGTTTTGATCCCTTTTTGCTATGGCCCAGAGTCCAACCTCAGTCATGGAAACGTCCCCTGGCAGCTGGTGAGCAAAAAAAGCTTCCTTTGTTTTAGTACAGAAAAATTTAGTCTTAGCTTTTTGGCCTTTTTTCTCCATTTTTACATATTCACCCAACATCTTTACCAGCTTAGAAAGCAAGATTCCAAACTCTTCATCCTGGTGACACGTCTTTAAGGCATAAAAGGATTTCCATTAACTTGGAGAGCCTTTAACTGTGACTGCCAAAGCAGCCCAAGGGAAAGAGGAGCCCAAACTCCACTAAAAACCCCCGTGAGCAGCAGGTGCCCCAGTCCCCAGGGGAGCTTTGGCCATGCCAGCAGTGCTGCTCTCAGCCCCACACTGAGTGAAAATGCTGCTCTTTTCCCAGGTCTTCGAGGTGCATTAACTCCATTTCCATTTCACAGCGTGCAGCCCTTTAGGATCACTTCGTGCCAGCACCACATCACAGCCAGAGCCAGGTAACAGCTCACTAAAAGCAGTTTTGTGATGATATGGATTAATAACTTGGGGTTATCTTTTTATGAAACCATTCACTGATAGTGAAGGAATCAAACAGAGCATAAATCTCCTCACTGAGGTTTTGACCTGAGCTTCCACAGTGGTTTTCATCTCCCGTAAGCAGCAGCAGGATATTGTTTGGCACCTTACCTTATTGTTTCCTGGCCCTCAGCTGCATGAATCACACAGCAAGGTTTCAATTTCTGCCTGGTCCTGAGCATCAGCTAAAGGGTGGTTGGTTGGTTGGCAGGAGAGGGGGGAAAATTGGGGGGTTTTGCCTTTTACTTTTTCTCTCACAGACAAATCTTGTCCCAAATATCAAGTGGCAATAACTGAGAGGACAGAGCAGTACACATGGGATGGCAAAGCACCAGGAGAAAATGAACAGGAACTTTTGATTGTGACACCCAGACTTTCATCCCAGACACCTAATGACCCTCCTCTTCTCTAAGCTTCATCTGTTGATAAGCAGATTTTATCCTCAAATGGCTCTGTCTGCATGTCCCCACTGGGGCAAAGAACAAAAAGAGAGCAGATGCTCATGAAATTCTCCTATAATTTCTGGGGACTAGTGGGGGAAAAATTTGGCTCTGACCACCATTCCCTGCCTGCAGAACTGTGTGTGAGCAAACATTGCTGCCTCTCCCAAAAACACAGGTCAGCTGTGGTCGGGCTGTTGGAACTCCTTTTTGCATGTTTTTACATGGATATTTCCTCTAGCATTCCCCAAGCTGGGTCCCAAAGCTAGTAGTAAAACCTGGCTGGTGTGCCTGCCATGTCAAGTTGTGCAGTCAGGTGCTCTGCAAGGCTGTGAGCAGTGCCAGTGGTGCTGGAGCTGGCAATAGCTGGCCTAATTACAGAGAATGTGCACAGCTCATACTCAGGATCTGCTCTGGGGGCTTCCCACAGGTGATCCAGGCTGAAAGAGCCCAGAGTCTGCATCAGCATTGAGCACTGCTTGTTCACATCCCCTTGGCTCACATTTGAATTCAAGACCTCAATTTACCCTTTCTGAAACACACTAATAGTGGGGGAAACATTCATGTCATGTTATTTGAAGCACCTGGAGAGAATACCTGCCGTGAGAAAACCTAGGTTTGTTTACTGCCTACAGGTAATATTATGGGAAAAAAATACCCTAACTTCTTCAGGTTACTTTAAAAATTCCTGCAAAACCAGAAAAAATATGAAAAGCTTGAAATGGTCTGTGGCTGGCATGTAAAATTAACAAAACTGAAGGAGAGGGGATAGTGATGAGGGGAGATAAGAAGCAATGTTTGTGTTTTATCACCATGATTCTGCTCTCTGTGGAGCTGGAGCAATTCAGACCCTGAAATGCTGCTGTCTGTGTGTGTCAGCATGATGAGATAGCTTAGAGGTTAAGCTCAGAGGTTAGCACAAGCAAAGAGATCTGAGCCATTTAATATCTAAAGTAATTTGGGAAATCCACTGCTCCTCAGCCATCAAGAGGTGTTACAATATATTTGGCCAAGACTCAGTTATGAATGATGAGCAAGGAAGAAGCTGGCATGAATTAAAAATATAACTTCAGGAATATAAACTCTGCTTTGATAGGAAAAGAAACTTTCCCTGTAGTTAAGGCACAACACTGGGTGTCAAGAGATCTGATGTTTCCTGACATGGTTTTACAAAGCAAGGTTGGGAAAACCATTCCAGTATCAGCATCAAAGTAACTCTTAATTCTGCAGTTTATTAACTGGACTTGATGAACTACACATGCCAAGTATGCACTGCTGACAAGCACCCAGCAACAGCTTCAACTTCTCCATAGAAATCCAAAGGAAAGAGTTAATTTTAAATATATATCCAAATTTATATTGAAATAGGTACTGAATGCAAAAAGGGTGGTCCCATCAGAATAGACCTAATGTTTTCTTGGTTCTTCATGGACTTTTATGGAAATATGTTACTGTAAATATAATTATTTAACTGCACTAAAGCCAATTAAGTACTGTACACTCACACTGACACAGAAACATCAGTATCAATAAATTACCTCTTTTTAACAGCTAAAAACTTTTTATTTCCCCGTACAATGCCATGCAGTGTTTACACCTACTATTTCTGATTAACAATTTGAAATCCCAATTTATTTGAAGTCCCAATTTATTGGGACTGATAACGACAAAGGGCATGGGCCATGTTTTTGGGGGTTTTATTTAATGTCACTGGCAAGTAGAGGACTGGTTCTGGAGGGTAGCTTTGGCTTCAGATGAGTCAGTATGACTTGATGGAAAATATTTCTGAATACTTTAAATTAGCTAGCAATTGCAGTGTGACATTTAATTAGCACATATGCCTCCATTAGCCCTTCAGATATACAAGAAATCATTTTGATTAAGAAAAGATGGAAAATAAATTCTGATGCAGTTTTAGGATACACACACATATCCTATACCACAGCTGTCATATTTCCCTGAAGTGCTAAAAAAGGAGAGTTTCCAGTGTTTTTCTTCAGCCTTACTGATAGGTTTCCCAGATTTGCCTCACATAGCCACTGATTTTACAGATTTATATCAGGGTATAACTTCTTCCAAAGATGAATGGCCTCTCCTCCTTGCAGCCAACACTGCACCCAGCAAGGAGGCAACAGCTGTGGAGCCTGGGCTCACTTAAAAGCCCAGATCTGGACCTAAAAACAATACAGACTCACAACAGGAGTCCTGCAGCTTATGAAATCACATATAAATGAGATATATACTTAGAATACCTAATATGAAAGAGCAAACCAACAATCTTTTCACAATGCTGGAAAAGAAAGAGCAGCCTGGAGAGGAGTTTTAGAACCTAGTGTCAGTTTTCTTTGCACTTAAATTATATTGTCCCTGTTTTCGCAGCCCCTGGCATTTGAACTCTAAGTAAAAATTTTCCTTCCTGTGACACAGAGGTCAGGTAAAGGATTATCTGAGCATGCATGAGCAGCACAAGAACAAGAGGTTAACATAGCTAGGAAGTTGCTCTTGTGCACCTGAAAGATTCCAAACACTTCCAGTCCGTGCACTCTCCTTGTTAGGGGCTGAGCCTTTGATAGCAGGTAGAGCTAAATATCACTGAGCATCACTACTGCCACTGTGGATGTAGGAAACTCACATTCCATGGGAAGAAAATGGGTTTCCAGGCCTTCAAGTACTTAATTAGCTTCAATACAGCATTTTCACCATCATACCTTCCCCACAGAAGTGGGATATTTGGAAATGAGCAAAGGGAGAAGAAGAAAGAGGGAGCAGTTGCTCGTGCTGCATTGCAGCTTTGATCAGAACAGAGACAGCAGTGACCATGCTGAACCAGGAAAAAACAACTACTGCAAAACGAGTCAAAGCCATATATTTTGACTTGTTTTTAATTTTTACAACTTTCCTTGACCTAATATTGAAAGAGGTCTTTGAGACTTTGCTTTCTGGTCAGCAAACTGTTCTGAAACAAAACCAACTTTGTTTTGGCATTTAGCTAAATGCTGCTGGGGGGAAAGAGCTGTTCAGTCCTTGTGATCCCTGCTCACACGGAGCAGTGCTGCCCTTGGAAAACAAGGCAAGGGGATCAGAGCTGCTGCTTGTTGTGTCAAGGTGCAACTCTTCAGGCCATCCAGAAATAATCAACAGTGGTAGTTTTACAGAAATAACCAATATCAGCCAAGCGAAAAATACTGGCTCCTGCTTTCGTTGCATTATCTCTCATTTTATTTACTAAAAAAATTATTTATGGTGGTAGTTGTTGCCTCTATCCTCTATTTTTATTAAATAAACCTTATGATACAAGATAGTTCAAAAAAGCCATTTTAATGTGGGTTTGGGGAGGAGAAAGTAGAGGGAAACAAAATAATGAGTTCTGAATCATTAGAAGTGTCAAAGCTGGCAGCTGTACATTATCCTAAAGTGAAGAACAGAATTCATATTACAGGCTTGAATTAACTAAGCACATGTCTGAATAATGAACCCAAACACACTGCAGACAGTCAAAATTTTCCTCTTGATGTTTTTAATGCTTATTTTGATTACATCTCAAACTGTTTTCAGTCAAACTCTCCACAGTTCCCTGCACAACTACACAGCTTCACAGCAAATTGATGGAGCTGAGTCTGGTAAAGTTTCTTTTTTTTTTTTATATCTGTCTCACACTTTTCATTATGTTTGAACCCGAAGTGAAAGTTGGGGTAAACTCACAACCATGCTGAGTTTCTCTCTGTGACAAAAGCTCCCCCACTCTGTCCCTCCCTCACTCCTCCTCGTTATGATATTCCCAATTAAATCCAATTACATTAAAACCACTCAGTCCACAAACACTTGTGTGTGAACTACATGTTCCAGAGTAACATAGAGTAATGATTAAAAAATAATAATATTAAGAGAAGAAGATCTAGTAATGGGAAATAGGAACATCACTTTTTGCATCTTGTAGCACTTGCTGAGGTCCAATAGCAACAGTTCCACTCCTGGAAAGCACCTTGGACACAGCTGAACCCAATTATTAATTATTAGTTGTTAATTATTAATTATTAACGGCCTCTCTGCAGGCTGTGAGAGCACAGACAGGCTGTGAGATCTGTTCTCCTGTCAGTGAGAACTGGCAGCTGATGGAAATAGGGTGATTTCTATCAGGTGACACTCCCCCTCTGCTGTTCTGGGTTTTCAAGGCTTCCCAACACTTGGCAGGGAGCCACAGACCCTTCAGAGCTGAAACACTCCTGAGCTGGCCTTTGCACCTCCATTGTACATGCTAAAGTAGTAAAACTTCTCACCCAAAAAGGGCTAAAATGTCAGATTTTGGAGTAAAACATTGCACCTAACCTAGGATTCCATTTTTCCCACAATCTGCTTAATGCAGAATATTTAGCACACAAACTTGGGCAGGACACTGCCCTGCAGGAGGGACCACCAACTTCTGTTCAGTGTTTGCTGAAGTATTCTCCGAGTAATTTCAAATCAGTATCCCTGTTTCCTTTCCCACCCACCAAGAGGAGTCGAAAATCTCTCACAAGAAATTTCAGCTCAAACTTTTGCCCACACACTGGGGCACTCTCGGGCAGTGTAAACCTCAGCCCACCCTGTGCCAGCTTACAGGGCCAGCCAGTCTCCTCACAGCACAGCAAAACTCGATGTGAAACACTCCTGAAACCTTTCAGTGTAACCTGCAGTTTAAAGCTTCCACCGGTGGAGACTCTCCCTGTCCTCAGGCAGGCTATCACAGTGCTCAAGGTCTTTAATATTAGAATATTAGAAACTCAACCTGAGTTTCCTTTGCTACAAATTTAAAAATCTTTCCTTTCTGTCTAATTCCCAGAGGATGTGAAGAGCAGCTTGTTGTCTTCATACACCTTTATGGAGCTGCTTACCTGTGAAAATCACTGCCATGTCTCCTCAGACCTTCAGATTAAACAACTGAATTATTTCTACCTTTTCCAGAAAAAAAAATTATGTTTTCTATACCTCTCTTACAATCTTTCTCACTTCTCCCCCCAACTCTCTGGAATTCAACTGAATAATTAATCTCAATCAGCTACTTACTGTGAAAATACCAGTTGTTACCCTGTTACCTACCATACAGTAAAATACTTAATGCATTCCTATGCAATTTTAATTCAAATTCAGTGGTATTTTAACAGGGAAAATATTTAGCCATTCAGATAATAAAACTAGAAATGCAGAGAAACTAACAAACACAATACATAGTGACTGTAGCAATCTGATTTAAAATGAAGAAAAAGTTCCAATCTAGTTTTCTACAGTCATATCAATCCACCACAGAGTTTTTTACATATCAATGACTTGTGATCCAGTGATGACAAATTTAAATTTAAAGGCAAGGGAAAAATGTGAATGGAAGGTGCTTTAAAATCCATATAGTCGTGAAAATCTTAGTTCAAGTGCTAGAACTGATGACAACTTTGTCTCTTCCATGCAGAAATGCAATTGGAGCAGCTGTTCTGGCCCAGAAACAAGTGAAGCTTTCCTCAACCATCCAAGCCTAAGTCCCTGCTGCTCATCAGTGCATCACAACCCATACTTTAATTAGGAACATGAGTGTTGTCTTTAGCTTTCTGTCCTTGTCCACTAATCCTTGCCAAGACAGATGCAGCACTTGGGCATCTCCTGCTCAGTACCAGCACAGTCTTTACTACACAAAAAAGTTACAAGACACACAAAATATTATCCTTCATTCATTTTCAGCATCAATAATTCTGCCAGCTATTTCCAAGGACTGGCTTTTCAAAGTAACTGACAGATTGGGAGACCATAAAGATCTTGATTTACTGTGCCAGATATGAGTACATTCTCAGCAGTAAAGACTATAATTTTTATTAAATTCTTTCCCATAAGAATCACAGTTGTGCCCTATCTTGACTGTGCTTAGATTGAAGTGTAAGAATCAATCTATTAAAGAAAAATTTTCCCCCCAGGAACCCTATCAGTAGCATTCTCCCTATAAAACATCCTCAATCAGACTAGAAGCAGATAAACACAAAGTGCCAAAGCCTGTGAGTAAATGGCATTCAACAACAAGATTCAACAAGAGACACAAAGTCACCATTTACTCCTCAAAAAATCTGGAGCAGATGCTTTGGCATTTACAATAACATCCTCTTTTAGCATGTATTCAGCTGTGAGTTCAGCCGTGGAGATCAGCTGTAAATCCTATCCTATTAGCAGGACAATTAGAATTCCTGCCATTAAATCCCCTTCCCATCCTTTCACTCCCTCTTTGCCCCAGACCCAGGGAAGACAAATGAAATAACTCAGTTCCACAGTCTGGAAGTATGGATACAAACAGTCTGTCTTTTGCACAGACCAGAGTCTGCACAAAAAGACATGTAGGTACAATTTCTCCTGAATAACTGTAATCAAAGTCAGTAAAACCCTGCCCTATTCCAATAAATAAAATACAGAAACAATGGAATCAGAAGTTTCAGCTATCTGAAACCCCAAGTAGCTGAGCAGCAGGATGTCACTGAGTTGATGCTGCTTCACCTCTCCCCTCCTCAGCTGGATGGGGGAGAGAAAATTCAGTGAAAGGCAGAGATCACTCAGCACTTACTGTCGTGGGCAAACCAGACTTGACTGAGGGAAACTAGTCTAATCACAGTAGGAAATTGAGAAAATAAAGTCTAAGCCTTAAAACAATTTTCCCAACCTTCTGCCCTGGCTTAACATTGAATTTTTTCTCCCTCCTCCCCTGCAGTGGTACAGGGGGATGGGGAATGCAGACTGAGATCAGATCATCGCAGCCACCCCTGCAGCCCCCCTGCCACCAAAACCTGGCCATAAAACCAGTCCAGGACCAAGCTTCCCTGTGAGCTCCCTGGTAATTCATACACATCAGGTCATTTTGTTCTGTGCCTCATATGACACCAGATATAATTGTTATTTAGGGCCTTTTGTTAAAACAGTGACCTGTCACGGAGACGGTGCAAAGTAAAAATTCAGGTTATTTTGTGGTATATCAGGGAGTTACAGGAGCTCCATGTCATTCTAGCTCTCCCATCACTCCAAAGGTGTGACTGACTCTGCTGAGCACTGGAACAAGTCTTGCTCAATATGTAGCCTCTGATAGGTGTTCTCAGATCCTAAGCACCAGAAAAGCTCTTTTCTACAGCAGGTCTTTCCCTTAACTCTTCATTAACCCTACTCAGTGAATTAGACTTCAGCCTGCACCACAAAATAAATCTTTCCCTCACTTTAATAACATGTAAATTACGGTTTACAAAGATGCACCTATTTTTAAGCAGGTTAGCAAACATATTGATGTTTTCATTTCCTGTTATCATTACCATTTGTGAAACTAACACTGAAAAAGCTCCAAGAATGTTCAATGTGTTTGGCTACCTCATGACAAAGAACTTGCCAATTAACTGAAGGATTAGGGTGAGAAAAAGGAGGATTGCCTTTGTTTTCTTGATGAGAAATTAGGGTACACAGAAATGAAGTCCGAGAGTGTGAGGATCAGAAGCCAAAGATCAGGTTCCAAACAAAGTCAGAATTATGGGACATTCAAATCGAGATCAGAGGACACAAAACCACTAAGAAGTGGCCAAATACCTACTTTGAAACATTCAACTAGAGAGCCAAGGCTTAAGAGGGGCTTTGAATTCTTGGTCCAACTGATTTGTGAAAATTTGCAGCATTTGAGTCAGAATGAGAAAATAAATCTTAATGGCTCAGTTTGGTGAGATTTGTGATTTGTGATTTGATTTCTTCTCAACACCATCTTGCTTTTGCTACCTAAAGTAACGATTTTCAGGTCAGTCTATCCTCCAAAAATCCCATCCATAGGAGAGAGAAAAGGAAAGCACGGTCTGGGAGAAGAGCAATGCAAAAGTGCAACACTGTAGAATTTCCTCGGGTAATTGATTTTCTGTCTGTGTTAACAAGACAATACACAGTATCATTTACAAAGGCAACATAGGCAGGAGATCCAGAAGACAACATCCCCTGACAAAGAAAGCTACCTGAAAGAGCTTTGTACACCAAATTATTTCATGCATATTCACAACTTGATTAAAATATTAATACCGTAAACTTGTAAGAAACACAACACACACAGAAGCAGCTTTTATTTATTTACACCAGAAACTGAACATGGCACACACATACAAAGGCTGTCAGCATTACTCAGTGCTGGAAACTCACAGGTGTGCAATATATATCTGTATATTAGCCTGCAGATAAACATTTATTCCCAAGGGAGGCTGCTAATGAGACTGTGCTGTGGGGAAGGTACCCAATTACTCCAAATGACATTTATATTTTAATCACATCACATGCACTGAAGAGCTCGAGGTTTGATGAAGCAATCCTTGAAAGACTTTGCCTTTTTAATCAATTAGCTCTCTAAACATCAGTGACGTGCTGTTGACAAGTCCTTGGGTTAAATATCCAACAACACACACAAATCCTCTCTCCCTGCCAAGAGGCAATAGTGTGGTATTCTAAAACTTCTGAAACAGGTGCAAGAAGTTTCCCTCACAGAGGACACCTAAAACAGAACACTAAGAAATAAAGACACCCCTCAGGCTCACTCTGAGCTACCACTCAGTGAATTCATTTTAGGACAGATGAAAAATTTTGTTTTAAGGGCAACACTCATGTGTAAAACTATCAGACTCGGTCACAAATCCTTTTATAGTTGGCTTATCTGTGTAAAACCAAGTCAGTCAAAACAATTTGCTTTCTTCAAGCAATCTGTAAGTGACAAATGCCACTGCACACATGGAGATGAAAGTTTGGTCATTTTTAACATGTTTTAGCATTAATCAGGCATTTAAAGATGCTCCAAGTCACAGAAATAAGTACAAAAATGAAGAAAAACAGAGCTGCAAGACCCAAATTCAATCATTCCTCAAATCAGCATTGGATTTTTCCTGTAAACAGAGTACATCCTCATGGCTGTTATATTAAACAATAGATCATTTCTACTTCTGAGGGCTTACATGAAAACCTCACTTTAAAAAGAAAACTCAGTTCTGTATTCCCAAATATTTCTTAATAAGTAAAAACCTAAACAAAAATATGAAGTGGGAATTGATCAAAGTCAAGATTTGATTGGAAAATATTTGAAATTTCATAATGTAATAGTCAAATTAAAGCGAGAGAATTTTCTTCACCTTGGAATTAACAAACCACCCATGTTCCATCAGATCAGGTCAGCCCCATCAAAAGTGCAAGGATACATATTTTGAAAGCTAAAAATTAATTTGATAGTTAAGAAACTAGGAGAAACTGTGGAACAGAACAGAAATATCACTATCCTTGCAGTTTGTAACTTGCAGCTTGAGAGCTATTTTGCTGAAGGTAGTCAAAGAATACATATTTAACTCTGCAGTAAAGTGTGTATTTAGATATATTTTTTTACTGCAACCACTAGTTTTTGGGTTTTGACTCTTTGTTGTGTGAAGTTTGGGATTGTTGGCTTTTTTTTTAACTCCTGCTTCTCAATTTCAAGCAGACACAGTCCTTCTAACAAATCTCTTCTAACTAATCCCTCTTTCAATACCACTAAATCCTGAGGGCTAAAATGCCCAGATCTCTGTAAAGGCAGAGAAGCTTGAGTTGCTAAATTTCAATACCTAATCTGGTCTTTAATGGCTAAGTGAGCTCTCAGCAGTTGCCATGAACACAACACCTAGAACTGAGTCAGTTGTTATCATTATCCTCCCTAAATGGCTGCTGAATTCAGCCAAATCAATACTCAACTACCAAAAATGTGCATTGCTTCTGAGGGTGCCCATCTGCAGGATAGAAGAGATCTTATATAACAAGTATAGGTTTCTGCCTTTGATGGAATGACTGACGTTGATAATTATGGCAACTGGAGGAAAAAAAAATTGCCAGTCTTAAACATAGAAAACATGGTTGTTCTTGATCTAAAATACATTCAAATTGGCAATACATTCAATTTCAGCAATCATCAACAGAAGTTTTCACACCTCCATTTTTATGAAATGACATTTATTACCAAGCTAAGCTCCAGCGTGGAATATGCACCTTTTTCTTTTGCATTCTGTGGTACAAAATATGCCAGTCAATTGCTGTGAGTGATATGAACTGTTAGGTTGAAGCTCAAAGACATCTGGGAGGCACAGATGGTTCAGAACTCTCAAAGAGCTGTGGAACCATTACCTTCAAGGTCAGGCTCCTGACTCCACAAGGATTGGTAATGACACGAAGCCATCAAGACCTTTTCAGGAAGAGCTCAGTCTCTTCTGCCCCATTCCTCATTTCCTGGCACTCAGCACAGAGATGAGCTCAGACCCAGCCTCAACTCATTTCTGTTAGTGGCATTCCTTTCCAAGGGAGGTGGAACCTGTACAGCCCTTCCATTCCTAGAAATCTCCTCTGCAGTAGAGCTCAAGGTGCTGCTGCCTGGATTCCAGTCCCAGGGCTTCCAAATTCACCTCTGAATGTTCACTCCTGAATAGACATTCCACTGAACTTAGTGCTCCACAAAAACCTTTGCACTGGCTGACTGTAAAACCACAGGAAACACAGTGTTTAAACCTCTGCAACATAAAAGTTTCAAAATGCAAGTAATTGCCATTTTAGGAAACTGAGAAAACTGTTGCATACTATTGCAATAGCAACAGATTGCTTCTGTGCTAGTGTTATCTGAATAGAAAAGCTCTTGCTTTGGTCTACCTAGACATTGTGTTCTTGCAACCATTACCAGCAAATAAAGTGCAGTTCTTCATGAAACTAAACACTGACCTGAATTTGGAACACTACCGTGCCCATCACTTTCAGATGTCAATGAATGCTCTGAGTTACCTACTGAAATACCAGAATTATTCCCCAGAAGCCCAGTGAGGCAGGAGCTGAGCTGTGTGAAAATATGAAAAGTTCTCCCATAGGTATTTGCCATTATGGTGACTCTACCAAGAGTTTTCTGTTAGCTACCCCTCCTCAGAGGATTTTGGAACCAAGGCATAAAGAGTGGTGAAAATAATGGAATCTTTTAGAGAGGAAATAAAGACAGAAGAGAAGCACAACCAAGAAATGACTGATTATAATGGCTCACGATTTACATATCATAGTAATAAGGTACAAGAAGAGATCTCCTACAGAGGTGGTGTAGGTGATGAATTGCACACACAATCATAAAGAAGAGAAAGGTTCTGATGTAGCATCAGCTTCTGAGGTCTTTGCTCACCCTGTAACTCCACATATCCAGAAAGGAGTTCTGTTGATAGGAACAGGTCTACTTTCAAAGTGAGATGCAACTGAACTGACAGATATCAAAGGCACCTCACAGGGTTTTGTTGCAAATCAAAGGATTTGCATCAATATTCAAGAGAAATGAGCACCGAGGAAAAAATCAAACACCAGTAAATTGGACAAGTTATAAATTAACCATGAGAGGTTCAGGAAAGACTCATCAAAGCACTCAGTTTCACCAGGTCTAAGTCAATATCACAGCTGAAAAGATGTCCTATACTGCCTGCACCTGTGACCAGCAGCATCCACCCTCAGGAAAACAAACGAGCAAACAGCAAAATCTGATCCCGGTTCTGTGATACTCCTGAGAGATCACAAAGACTGAGAATACTCATCTTTAAACATTAAGCAATAGAAATGCAAACTTATATAGAGTGAAACTTTCCATTGTTCAAATGCATGCAGAACACAAGATGCGTGAAAGAAAGGGCTGAAATACGCAAAGCAAAATAATGCATAACTGCTTTCTCCTAAAAAGAGGCTACGAGAAAGAACGGTCCTGCAGCGATAGCTGCACATCTTTCAACAACCAGATTTTCATGACTTTCCTCCCTGCCCAGCGGCGTGCGGAGAAGCTTCCCAAACCCGCTCTCACACGTTCCCGCTCCTTGCTCAGCTCCAGCACCGGCGCTGCAGCTCCCCGGCCCCGGGGCTCCCGCTGCTGCCTGCACCAGCTGTTGAGGCGCATTCACAGCCCCGCCAGGTGAGACTTCACCCCTCAGACTGCAACCGGCCCAAAGGAACCACCAGCGCCTTTGAGGCTGCACTGTTTTGGCTGGTCGCTCTGTGCACACTTCTCTCACAAATAGCAGCTTCTCCAAGAAAAATTCCTCTCGGCTCTTCGGCAAAACCCCGGGGCTGGGAGATTTCCCTCAAAGACTCACCTGGGAGAATATTCCGCCCCCGAGCATCCCAGAGCGGNCGGCTGCAGCCGCCGCTCGCTCGGGCATGGCGAGGGGGCTGCCCCGGGGGGGTCCCCTGGCCGCCGGAGCCCACGGGCGAGCCCCGCGCCTCCATCCCGCACTGCCCGGCCCGGTGCGAGCGGCACTCGGCTGTCGGAGCGGCACCGGAGCAAAGTTGCGCGGTGCCGCTGCTTGCCGCTGCCCGGCGCTACTCACACGAAGACCCCGAAGAGCAGCACCCGTACGCCGATCTCGATCGCCAGCTCCCGCATGGTGGGTCCCGCCGCTC
>VZSE01007053.1:60195-72132 GCA_013398275.1 Promerops cafer
AGCGGAGCCGCAGCCGGAGCGGAGCCGGGTCCGTCCCGCCCGCCCCTCGGGGCCGCCCTGCGCCACCGCCCGCGTCCCGCCGGCACCGGGATGCTGTCCCCGCCTAGCGCGGGGAAGGGGCGCGGTGAGAGCGCTTTTTTCTGCCCCCATCCTTCCCTGGAGGGCCATGAACCCATCGGTGCGAGGGGCTGACATCCCAGGGCACCGCCGCCACACGCTGGATTGCAGCTCCGACCGCGGGCTGGCGTTCCGATGCTCCTCGCTGGCTCGTAATGAAGCCCCGCGCTGCGAAAAGATGAAGAAAACGAATAACTGGGGCCGGCGGAGGGAGCATCCCCGCACACAAGATAGCATCGGGGGCTCGCAAAGGCTTGGACTGCCGGCCCGCTGGGCAAAGGGCAATCACGCACCACGCCAGCCGTGCTGGCGCTGAGCTTGGCCCATTCGCTTTGTCTTTGCATAAAGGATTTACAGCGTTTGAACACGTTCTACTGCATGTGTTTATATAACAGGCTTTCCACCTGCTCACACATCCGTGCCATTTTACACCCTACTCCTCATTGTTAATGCAGATAACCCTGCGTGGCACCCTGGATCCCTTGGTCAGATTCTGCATAATAGGTGATATTATAGCCTAAGATGCCATTAATTCAGTGCCTGTTCTTTCCCAGAGATGAGTTTAGCTAAACATGCAGAAGTTGTAGTTATATGGCACCCCAAATTGCTGGGATGGGAGAAAGGCAGCAAAACAACCAATGTTTTGTTTTACTCCTGTGATCCCTCCAATCCATCCACCATTCCTCTCAATGGCATTCTCTGAGCTGCCCAAATCCTTGTATTGCCTTAGTCTACTTTTGCACAGAGTTCATTTAACTTCTTATTCCTTTAACTTCCTAAGCATGGAGAGACTCCTGAACACCTTTAGGGTAAGAGAGTTTCAGCCTT
Source organism: Promerops cafer (assembly GCA_013398275.1). Taxonomy (NCBI): domain Eukaryota; kingdom Metazoa; phylum Chordata; class Aves; order Passeriformes; family Nectariniidae; genus Promerops; species Promerops cafer. The sequence continues at coordinate 61,141 of VZSE01007053.1, forward strand.
AAGTCATGAAACGCAGCAAACTAATTCACATTTAAGTGTATTTAATTATCTGCTTTCTTGGGGCATTTGAAGAGGCACTTTCCTCCAGGAAAGTGTTCATAGCTATTAACACTGCATATAGCTACCAAACAGCCATCAGGACTGCAGGAGGAATCCAATCCACTTTACTACATTATTATTGCTGGAGAATTAATGCCAGAGAGGCTTTGTCAAACCTATCTGCCTAATATATGCACTGTGCATTAAAGGGAAGCCTTGAACTCTGAATTAACTACTAAGTAGTAAAACTTTTATTGACCATGTTTGTGGAAGAACAGAGACATAAGATTCTGTACTAAGCTCATCTACCGAGAAGTACACCAGTGCTAGATTTGTTTCAAGGACTATGACTGAAACCCAGAAAATCCAGATGTGTGACTGGCATCGGAGAGAACACTAAAAATGTTACTTAAAAGAGATCTTTCTCCCTTGTCCACCTTATTTCCTTAATTTTCAGACAAAGCTTAGTCAACTACCTATAGTCTGGATTTTAAAAAATGTGATTTGCTCTCAGGAAGCAAACCAAAATTGTGAAATCTCCATGGTGGTGGTAAAGAATATGTCACCTTCCTTTGAGGACACTTAGTTGGTCTTCTGTTGTCAAACACTTGTACTTCCTCTGGTTTGTGCCCCCAGTGACTGAATGTGTACCTACACTCTTGATAGGTGTGCACAGGAATAACCTTTGTTTTTACAAATAGACAGAGGCAGCCTCGAAATTTGTGTGAATCAAGCCAGTCATGAAACAAGGAGTTCTAGTTTTGTTTCTTTTTCATTTTGTTTACAAATGAAACAAGGTTTGTCCTGCTGCAGCGATCTGCTTGCAGTGCTCTGGCTCTCCATCATGTATCAGCTGATGGTGATTTATGAAGCATAAATACTTCAGACTGATTTATTTATTTTTTTTTTAAACTAGACCCAGCTTGCAGCTGGCTGCTGAACAAAAACTTGCTTTGACTTTTAAACTGAGTATGAGCTATAGTGGTAAATAACAAGAAAAACATTTTAGGCTACATTGTGGGATTAAGCTACAACCCAGCAGGAGGTACAGCACAGCCACTGCACCAGAGCACACGCCTAGAGCAAACCACAGTGACCCTGGGAACATCCCAGGTTTTGATTCATCCCATCCCTACATCAGGCACAGCACGTGCCCTCAATGCTATTTATGTTTTTAAGAGTGACTGAGGAGAGAGAACTGATCCCACCCTGATGGAGGCAGCTGTTGATCCTTTTAGGTGGCTAACTCGGGGTCTCAGTACTGCTCCCTCACAAAGATTAGTTTCTCTCTGAGCCACCTGCAGCCAACTTTTACTCCTCAAAGAGATGTTCACAGCCAGAAAGAGCAGCACAGCTGACCTGGCTTTTCTGGAGATTACAGCCTTTTGCTAGGATGTGTGCATGCTTCTTACCTGCCTTGGGGCAAAATCTTGCAGCTCATGGTAAGCTGAGCTTAAAAAAAACTTGATGTTTCCATCAAAGCAGGTAAACTTGATCCTGCCAAAAGGCTGTGGGAAATAGCAAGCTTGCAGCAGAAGGGACACAACAAAAAAAAACAGGTGGTAGTAACATCTGAAAATCTGAAACCAGGCAAGAGTCTCAACACAACACCTAAAAGTGAAATCATTTTGTACGTTTTAAGAAGGATTCAAGGTTGTTGAATAAAGTTTTCATACCTTTCACAGTTCTGACACAAAATCAAGAGCAGCTTGGCAGACAACTTTCATTCTGGAGTGATTTACACTCGGATTTGTCACAGGACATGAAACTGATGTAGGTTCAGATCCACTGAGATCAAATATTAAGACATGTCTGGTTGAACAACATTTCAGTTTTCCATTGCCTGAGTCTATAGACAACCAGATACTTAATCAAAAACTGCTGGCCAAAGAAACACTAAAATCCATCCTGACATGACACCAGGGTATCTTTTTTATTCTTTAGCAATTACAGTCCACTAAACAACCAACTTATTCTTTCAAAGATATAAATGAGGGACTATTTTAGCTCTTTCTTACATTGTCTTTACTTCTGCCAGTATCTTTTTCTTTTTGCCTTTTACCACTTCTTTTCCTGCCTGTTTGAGTATTTAAATCTAGTTCACAATGGGGAAAAGCCCTTTGTTCCCTTCCTTTCCTGCCTGCACATTCCCTGTGCACAGTCTGGTCTGTGCTCACAGCCAGGTGCAGTGCACAGCCCTTGGCTGCAGATTCAGCTCTAGAGGAACTCCAAAGTCATGGAGGGTTTTGTTAAAAAAAAAACCAAAAAAACAGTCAAGACTGAGAAAATTGTATTTATTCTGTACATGTCTACACAGATGATTATGGCAATTTCCCATTATCATTGGATTTGGCTGCTATTCCACACACTTTGCTGCTGGTCTCTCTCCTGAGTAGTTATTGGTACTCTGATGGACAAAAGAAACTTCAGGCAATAAAACTCCAAAGGAATTAAAACCCTCAATCAGCATGATGCAGCCATGCACATCTTATTTGCCCTGGGTATCATCTTTAAAACATTTAAAAAAGCAAATCTTTAATGCTGCTGTTTAGTTACTGTGCAGGTGCCTACAGCTGGCTCCCGATTGTGCCCAAGTAAACAGCTCTAAACACCAATGCATCGGCGAGCTCCTGCAGTTGCCGTTTAATGGAGCTGGGTCAAATCTTTCGTCTGGGGATTTTTGGGGGGTGAATGCATGTGCTTGGGGCCATCTGGTGGAGCAGCACTACAGTGCACGGAACGCGCTGCTGCCCATCCCGGGCACACCCACCCGGCCGCTCCCGGGCATCCCGGGCAGCGCAGGCGTCCCACCCCTACTGAGCAGCCAGCCCTGTGGGCTCTCCTCTGTCTGCCGCCCGTGGAATTTCTCCACTGAACCCTGACTTGTTTCAAAATGTGTCCTTTGTAACTCTTCTCGACCAAGAACTGACATATTTTCAGCCAGCACACCACTGCCCCTAATAATCAGCATCTTGGGGAAATTTGATTAGTCTAAACAATTAAATTCATGTATACATGAAACTGAGATAAATTATTTATGAGCCAATTGACATTTACAACACTGGTGCTGTTAGTACTCAATATACTGTGCATATTGTTATGGGGTTACTGTTGTAAAAGTATTCATGCTCCCATAATAAACTTGTGATAAATTCAAGTCTTTAACCTTTACAATATTTAGTGCTCTTGCAGTGTTTAACAGGACACTGTGGCTTAAAGCAGACATCTGCTATCTTTAATCTTGAGTAACACTTCATGCCAAGAATGGCCTTATTGACTTCAATGAAATTGTTGTGTAATTACTTTTTTTTTTCTTTTTTTCTTTTTTTTTTTTTTTTTGGTCTTCTAAATGTAGTAGAAACTTGCCAACCACTGCTGTAGTAATTTCAAATTGCTCTTGACTTGAAAGGGAGCACAACGATGCAGGATAATTAAATGAAGAGGTAAATGGAAGAACAAGCTCTACATGAGTAGAGGAAAACAAAATAAAATGGCCAATTGTCTTGGACAAGTGGAGTGAGCTGCAAGACAAATGCTCCAGAGTTTGAACAGTGCCTCATGGTTTGGTACTGGTAGCAATAAAGGACTGTCTGTTCATCTTTCACTTGGATTCTTGGAAACCACTAGCCATTTCTCCTGGATTCTGTGTAATAAAGAAGCCAGAATTTTGAAGCTGCTCACAGCAGGACTTTGTTCTAACCCAAATTTACTGGAAACAGCCCCAGGAAGGGTAAAGTAGGGTGAGACAGTGTATTAATACAGTTTCAGCTTGCCATTCATTGCTCTGCCCCAGGAATCACACACTGTGGCTGCACAGGGTCTGCATCCCCAGCCCTGGGAGAACACTGAATTCTGGGGGCTGTGCTCGCTGCAGGGGTACCTGAGCAATGTGCCAGGGGTTTCCCAGCAGGAGCCACCTCTTGCTGCTGTTCTGGGGGCTTCCTCAGCCACTGGCCATGTCAGTGATTTGTAGGAGGAGAAAAACAGGATTTTCTGCTCAATGAGAATGAGAGCAGTTTCTAAGTTGTAGCTGTGAGCGACTGCAAAAGCGATTTTCTAACCCAGGAAACAGCACCAGGGACATAATTCCTCTTTAAATTCTGTGATGCTGTGAGGTTGGGTGCATTGTGGCAAAAGGAGCATTTTACTTTTTCCTCACATCAGTTGCAGGCTGAAGTGCCTGGTCAGCAACTGCAGAAGAGGAAGCACCCTTAATTCCATGGCTAATAGGGATGTGCTGATGATGTTTTGTCAGACATAGCACAGGTCAGAGGAGAGCTGGAACATCCTGATTTAGAACCATGAATGCCACTGAAGGTAAATTAAAATCAGACAGGAGCCCTTCCTGCTGCTTGGAACTGAGGTGGCAAAACGTTGTTTCCCAACTTGAACCCTGGAATTTATTCTTCTCAGCACTTATTAAGTCATAATTTATGTGCTTATTTAAATACCAAAGTCATTTCTGTCTGGCCCATCTAGCATGTTGTAGGCTACTGTCAAGTGAAGATAGTTGGTTTAATTTGTATCATTTTCAATATGTAATAGAGGATATATTTTACCAGTGCTCAAGAAGATGAAGGACAGAGAAAGCATCGAGGAGTATTAACTTCTGGATGCCTGGAAAATGCATTCACAATTTCATTATTTGCTGAAAGACGGGCTTGGTGCTTATTTTTGCACTGTGCCAGCCTCATTTTCTTTGCCTTCTATATTATCTATATTTAAAAAATCAGCAGCTCTGCAACTTGAGTAGGCTAAGGAGCTGATTGAGTCTGTGTGTGTGTGACTGCTAATTTTGCACATTTTGCTGCAGTTCCTCAAAGTAAAGACTACTAATTAATTAAAGGGTGATGGAATCCCAGCTTACACCACCAAGCAGCCAGTGCTCCAAGCCAGTTTTGTCATTAATGTTTCCTAGCAGGGGAAGGGTACAACATTCCTGCAATAATCCCACAATTTTGGACACCAGCAGCTCCCTGAGCTGGCAAATGCAAATGCATTTCTCTAGGTGAGCCAGAGGCTGCCAACCATATCTAAGTGCAAAATGATAACAGCTGTTGATAACAATGAAATCCAATCCCAGGCAGCTGATTTAGATTATCTCCCCTGAGCTTGGTGCCACCAGTGTGGATGCTGGTTACTGCTTATGTCACCAATATTTAGGTTTCATTTTATGAGGCAACTCTGTCTCCCCTCAGAACTAGAAATAAGGAATTTCTGTTACTGGGCAACTTCCCCTCAGAAAGCTACAGGCAAATATTAGATATTTATTTGGCTTTTTAAACATATTATGCAATTTTATGCATTGATTTATAAATAGGGATAATTGAACAAACTCGAGCAAAATCAGTTCATGCATATTTTACTTTTTAAAACTGCAGACAGATTTTAATCAACTAGTTTTAAATAATGAGCTTTTATGCTGTTTGGGGCTAGAAAGGAAGCTGTTTAACATCACACTACACCAACACTGCTGTGTGTAAATATTGAACTGCAGAACTACTTTTGGCAAAATGATGCTTTTCTGCTGGGCAAGTACCCACAAAAGGATCCTGTTGTGGATTCAGCCACAAATTACATGGCTTTGAAAAGGATCTCGACTCAAATGAAATGAAATTGTGCAATTCCTATAGAACTCCTCACTGACCAAAATTAGTTCTGTGCATTTATCATAATCAGTGTGGAGTCACAAGGGCAGCAATGGTTAGCTAATTATTGTTGGGGTTTAGGGAAGAACCTAATATTTCCCTGAATGCTTAATTTCTGCAGACAGCAAAGAACAGGGCAGCTCTGTTGGCAATTCAGCCCTCAAATAAAACAGAATTTCTGTTGAAGTTTCCAAAGCTTTTAGTGGAAGGCTTGACATGTTCTGTGCTCTAATTTGTTCTAGAGGGAATATTTAACTCAACCTCTGTGGCAGTGGGCTACAAGAAAGCAGCAGGTTCTTAGCAGAGTTAAGTTAGAGGCTCTTTAACTGGGTTGGCACTGAAATTGCAAAGACATACATGAGCTAAAATGCTTTAAAATCTTCAGGAAGGCATTTAATTGAGCACTCTGAAAAATAAGGAATAAAGTTCTTTTTTTTTCCTATTAGGTTGACTTCCCTGATTATTCTGAGGTTTATTTTTTTTTCCATTTCCTATTGGATATTTTATTTAAAAGAATAGTACAATTAAAGAGAATTGCTACTTTTAGAGAAAGACATGAGAAAACCCAATATATTCAAGTGTCTATTTATACATTTTCTTCTTGAATAATTCATCCTTCTTTGGTCCCCAGTGTAGTTAATGATAATTTTTAAATGTGGTGAGTAATCAGTTTTGCTAGATTTGTGTTGGATATGACAAAAAAGGCAAAAAAAAAAAGAAAAAAAAAAGCATTAACACATCTGACTACTTTCTAAGTATTAAAATTTTTTAAAGAATTTCCTTTTTTAGGATCCTCAGTCTTCTCATTTTGTCTTCCAGTCTTGTAATTTTTGACTCTTAGGATTCATATTTTCATGTCTTGTTTTCTGCTAGTAAAAAATACTGAATATTTTCTGAATAGTGGTCATGAAGTATCAATGAGTACTATTTGGTATTTGTATATAACAAAATGGAAGTTTAAGTTTAGTAAAATAATTAAAAAAATAAAAAAAAAAAGAGTTTTTCTCTTTTGGGTGGTTCCAAAACTGTGGATCCCCATTTTGCCCAACAATCATGAAATGTGAACTTGCTTTTTGGGGAACTGGCATTCCATGCAAGTTTCCTACACTCAGATGGAATAAATTGAATTAATGCATCCTTGGAGTCAAATAAGTTCATTTATGCTTCGTTTTCATCCTCTGTCATTTTTTTAAATCTTTTTTTTTTATGTTTCTTTTGATTCTTTCTTCTTTCTTCTTTCTTCTTTCTTCTTTCTTCTTTCTTCTTTCTTCTTTCTTCTTTCTTCTTCCTTCTTTCTTCTTTCTTCTTCCTCAACCTACTTTGCTTTTTTTCTTCCTTCAAACTGTGAATACCTTCCCCCAGCCCCATTTTCTTGCTGTGGATAATCAAAACATATTTTCTGGGCTGCAGTTTAGGTCTTGGTGGAGAGAGGGGATAAATTGCCAGCTGAAGTTTCAATGCTGGTATTAACATAGTTAATAGGAGTGAGCCTCTTCCTGCTCAAGCACTGGAATTGAGACAAGTTTAGATTTACAGTTGTATAAAAAATCAAATTTTCCCATCAATATAATCCCAAAATAACCTCAATTTCTCATTACTTCTGAAGGGACTACGACTTGCCCTCATTTGTAATGTTCTGCAACTCTAGAGAGCAGCTGAAAAGCTCTAATTCCTGCTAGAGGCAGGGAAAAAAGGAGTTCTTTAGATTTAGAGTTTCAAAGAAAGGTTTTAGCACTGGAGTGGAGAAGGCCACTTTTGAATAAGGGAATAATCTTGTGATTTATTTCAGTGCTGCTTTCAGTCCATGGATCTGGGCTGAAAATTCCCATCCATGCTTTCAGGACTAGGTGCTTTAGATCCTGGCCTGGAAGACTTGTTTGGGTTTATTATTTCCTTGCTTTTGAAGAAAGCATCTGGATATCTCAGGAAGAAAAAAGAAAATATCACATGGTATGTTTATTATGGCATGAGTGTATAAATATCTATTTTTAATGAAATCTGCAGGTTTTAACTGAAGTTTGACAAGCTGTGCATGGGCACACCACTGAATCATCAGTGGACTCTGAAAGATTGGAATGTTTCCACCTATTAGTGCAGTTTTCTGACACAACAATTGTAAATTTTAATTAGTGACTTTTTGAGAAGGGCACTAAGATCTGAGTTTACAAGGTTTAAATTTAAATGTACATAGATGGAGAGATAAAAGAAGCATGATCTCTGATGACTTGAAACTGTGAAAATATAGTGATGGAACTTTAAATATAGTGATGGAACTTTAAATATGGTGATGGAAAGATTATCAAATATTGTAGAACAAATACATCATTTTATAGGTATAAAAGGTACATTTTTTTCATCTGCTAGTACTTACAGGTCAGGAGCACTGGATATTTGCTCAGAATTTTCCTTTCAGTAAATGAGGACACAATAGTTTTCTGCAATTGTATGATCTTCACAGACCTGGCAGAAAGAGAAAATTGTAACTTTGGTTTACCAGGGATAATTTGAAGGGGAAGTTCTGTGCTGGAGGACTTAAATCTTCAAAAAATTGGGAGTGTGCTACCTGTTGTAGTAATGGTGATCTAAATCATGGAATCATAGAATCATTTAGGCTGGAAAAGATCACTGAGCCCAAAAATTAACCCAGCACTTCCAGGCCCACCACTGCCCCTGTCTCAGACTCAGGAGGGAAAGGAATCCAAGCACAAGTTCCTGCAAGGGAGAAATCCACATTTCCTAACTGTGGCACAGAGCTGCTTCTCCTTTTGAATTTTCCATGGCCTTTCAAGCCATCCAAAGAATCAGAGCAATACTAAACTCCTGTCAAGAGAATGGAAAAGGAAGGCTAAAGCTCCAGGAGTTTTCCTTCTTGACAATAAACCAATTACAGCAACTTATTTTGTATCTAGAGATGGCAAATAAGGCTCAGGAAATGTATGAGCAGCCAGTCTGGTTGTTTAAAGTGTCTGATTCACTCTCTGAAGTGCAAAGTGCCTTGAATAAAGAAATGCCAACAGAAAAATGCAAAGGAATCAAACCCGGGTATTTCTTCAAAAATTGTAGCTCTGTATGGATATAATGATACATGCAGATAAAAATGAGAGAGTGAAAAAGGCTTAAGTTCAGCTCCTGAGCTGTAACTGGATGTTGCCATTGTGCCTTATGACTTTAATTGTGTCATCCAGCTCTTTTATAAAGCCCCTTCTGCAGCAGTCTGATACTTTTGATGTTCAGGAGATTAGACAGAGACAAAACCAGCCCTGTGCACAGTGGGCACCTGTGTTACACCAACACCTCGCAGCATTTACATCAATATTTTAGAAGTTAGAGCACTTTCTTGACTCAAAATAGGGTTTTTTTTCAAAACAGCTACAAGATGAAAGGGACAAAAAAAAAAAAAGCTCTTTTTCCTTTGAAGAAAATATCAATTTCAAAGATACACAAAGTCATCACAGTCTAAACTGAGATGAAGACAACAGTTCCTAACCAAAGCACCACAGCCTAAGAACAGGAGTTCTTAGGAATCATTAAAAGAATTGCATAAATATTAAAGAACTTGAATATTACAGAATGTATCATATACACTCCTCTGCATACATATTATGAAAGTATTAGCTCAAACTGTTGAATGACTCAAACTTTGTCATGGCATATGGGAAAGCTACCAATTATTTCATTTACTGTTATTTCCTGCAACATATCTGTACTAAAATAACTGCCAGAGCAAACATTGTAATGTGTGCTCTCAAAAACTTGCATTTCACATTGCCACTGTTAGAACAAAGGCAGCAATGACATTCAGTGCTATTTCAGACCAAAATTAAAATCCTTTAGAATTAAAATTCTGTAATAATTCCAGAAGATCTGGGTTCTCTCCCCAATAATTTCTGTGTCTTCAAAGTAAATCAAATACCTTTAGTGGGAGCCAAGAACCTCCCAAGGTGATTTTGAGCTCTGGGTGACCTTTCCCAGCCAGAAGTCTGACCTGTGAAACATGACATAAATATCCCCCTATTTTGAAAGTATTTACATCTGCTAAGCAATCTTGGAGCTTATGTCACAAGTGGACGTAATTTTTAATAAATTTACATGTCTATTTAATAGGTATGTAAAAATGTAAAGCAGAAGTTTTCATTCATATGTGGTCAATGTATAATTTCAGTCAATTTAATTGTTTTAAAACTCCTCTCTTTTTCAAGAGATAGTTGAAATAAGTTGAAGTGTCTAATGAGAACTGGAAAATGAAGGGTTTAGATTCAATTAATTATTTCACTGAAAGGATCCAATTTCTGGAAAATCTATTTTTATTTTCCACACAAGGCCAAACAGTAGAAACAATTTCTTCTCAGGGGAAAAAAAAAAAAAAAGAAAAAAAGAAACATAGAAATCTAGATTTTACCAAAACAGAGACTCCTCTATGAACTATCAGCTTCTTCCCAAGCTGGCAGGTCTGGGCATACACACAGGGAACAGGGGCAGCTCCTCTGCTTGCACAGCAAACGACCTCACAGCTAATAAAGGGAGATTACAGTGAAATATTCAGCTTTTCCTCTCTTTTTCAACATCCCCCAGCCCCTGCTCTGTATTTTGCCTTTGAGTGCCAATAGCAAAGCAGAGGGGAGGCTGCCCCTGCAGAAGAAGCAGAATTTTGAGTCATGGCAAGGTGATAAAATCTCCAAAGGCTCTCATAGGATGAGGAGAATAATGTCCCACATTATGGAGTTGCACAAAACACATTTTATCCCTGCAAAACAGTGCAATTAAATCTAGGAATCACTTGAAAAATAAAAGTGGGTTTCATGGAATGCTGAAATGATTTTGTATTTCATAACATTTCTTGAGGAGGAAAGAAGGAGGTGGCTCAGAAACTCACAAATTATTCATTTCAAGATCAGGCAAAATTGGAAAATCTTGGGGCTAAGGTGCTGTGCTTTCAGCTGTGATTATATCAGTGGAGCCTGGAAAAGAGAAAAACAAGTTCTGTGGTAAATAAAGGGGACCCCAGCAGAGCAAAACCTCGGTGTAACATCTGTGTTGATCTTTCTGCTGTCCTGGGGTTCTGTCGATGAGCAATGCCTGGGGAAGGTTTTGCAAACAGCAATATTCCAAACCTTTCTGGCATGTGTTACACGAGGATATGTGTTTGCAGGGGGCACAGGGCTCTGAGTGTGAGACTGTGCTGAGCACCCAGTGTCCCTATATTTGGGGTTGTTCCAGACTTTGCCTAGGCTGGTTCTCTGAACTAAATGTCTGGAAGAGCACTCGTTAGATGAGCTTTTAATTTAAAAAAAAAAAAAAAAAAAAA
>VZSE01007053.1:72146-280532 GCA_013398275.1 Promerops cafer
AAAAAAAAAAAAAAAAAAAAAAAAAAAAAAAAAAAGAAAAAGAAAAAGATAAATAGGTGAGTATCCAGTTGATGGATCAGGTGGGTCTTCCTGTTAATTTCATCCAAATAAAACTCGCTTTCTGTGCTCTGAGACACAACCACACCACCAAAACGTGGTAAAGGGGAGCGATCTGGAGATTCCCTCACCAAGCTGCTGCTAACACAGCTCAGGGCGCAGCTTCAGGCGCTGAGCAGTGAAAGATTCTGTATCCATTCGGGCTTTCACTTTTCCAAACCCCCGGGCAATTCATCGGCCCCCTGGCGTGCCCGGCTGATATTCGCTGGCCGGGCACATTTCACACCCTCTTGCTGTGACTCTGCTTCGCTGATTCCACCCACCCTTCCACAAAAAGCAGGCAAGGTACCCGAGAGGGAGATGATGGACAGTCCAACAGAGCTTGTTCATTCACAATCTACTTCTCAAAATCCCTTTTCCTGTGTTTATCTGTTGGCCAAATGAGAGTATGAATGCTAAAAGAGATGTCTGAGACAGCTGGAGTGATGATTTGAAGACTGTGAAAAACAAATGTTTCTCCTCATTTATATTATATTCCTATGCTTTGTTTTTACAGAGGTTCAAGTCTGAAAGGAGAACCCTGTTCTAGTGAGAAGAGCCAAGAAGCAGGCCAGGAAATGGGATATTTCTGTGTTGTACACTGTATTATATACAGGTTAATACCTGTTTTCCATAACCTTACGCAGACATCTTGGTTAGTGTCTGGCATTGTATCTGCACCAAATACTGAGCTGAATGACAAAAGAGGAAGGAGTTCTGAAGGATTTATACAGATCTTGTTGATAATCTAATTATTAAAAAAAAAAAAAAAAAAAACCAAACAAAAACAAAAACCCCCAAAAACAGGAGTGTTGGGCCAGTGACCTGTTTGAGAATGGCATAAACAACAACCATCATTATCTCTTCTGCAAAACTTAAGTGCAGAGAGAGGTTAAAGGGACAGGTCAGAAGGGGCTCAGGAGGCAAGAGGGAATCTTTCAGAGAGGTTTAGCTAAAGCCCAGGGATTTGGGGTCCAAATCCCAGAAAGAAGATGAGAGCAAATGCTGCTCTAATGAGCTCTAATGCCAATTATAAATGGCATCCTCTGCCTGGTCATGAAACTGGATCTGGCAGGTGCAAGCAACACGTGGGCTTTTAAAATCACCTGGATTTCTTCCACAGAGAAAAAAAATACATCCCTATTACTTCTTTTTATGAGATCCACCTCTGGTGCCTTCTGCTTAATGATCAGTGCAATATAAAAGATCAGTCAGTGCAACAAAAAGGAGCACAAACAAGCCATGTTCCTTGGCTGATTTCTTTCCTGTGTGGCTGCAGGAGGGAATGGAAATGCCTCTTCTTTGCCCTGGCAGAAGCTACAGGTTACAGTGAGCACATTTTCAATATTTACTCAGTGCCTCTTGGCTCAGGGCTGCTGGTGTTTGCAGGGAAAAGCCTCTTGCATGTATTCATAACTTAATTCCTTACTGAGACCCCTCAGATCTGTGTCAAGGAATGGGTTTTTAAGAGGCTGATACTATTTTTAAGAAAAGGCCAGTGACTTTTCAAATAGGAATCAATTTTTTTTAAATACACTGAAGAATTCTTTCATTTCACATTCATGGCACTCGGGGAAAGGGGAGGAGAAAAGTTATGTAGGCATTTTCTCCTCGGTGTTCCAACCTTTAGCATGTTTGAAAATGCACCAGTAAACAAAGCAACCTACCTAAAGTGCTCTAACAGTTGCAAAAACTTTTTTTCCCCCTCCTGCACTAACCCACACACATTTTAGAGATCTTTGTGATCACATTTAACAGCAAATGATGTCCCTTTTATGCTCTTTTGCAGGTTGGATTTCACAGGAAATTCTCTTCCCCTTGCAACTTCTGCTACTTTATAAATTATATTTGGCCAAACCTATTCCATTTCTTTCTACAGAAGTCCAGAGTTAAACCAGTATTAAACCTTTATTCAGTTTGTTTGGGGTTTTTTTTGCATTTCCATACTGTAGCAGATCAGAGACTGTACAGCAGTTAATAAGCTAATAAATAAAACATGAAAATTTGCCATGCACTCCATTTATCACTATTTATAAATTCTATTAGAAACATATCTTAGAGAATAAAAATTAAATCAGTGGTTTTGTCCTATATGGTGTTGATATAAAAAGGAACAGTGCTGGTCCAGAAATTTTATGTCTATATTGGCAGGTCAGAGAAGGAATAGGGAAGAACTAATATATGATGTCAGGTATAAAAAGAGTCTTTCTGAAAAGAATTTTTCATTTAAGCCCAGTTGACTTTCCTAGAAATTGGGATCTTAAACAAACCCTAGCTCTGAACATTTATCCAAAAATCTGAATTCAACATCGTATTCATTTCACCTTAACTTTGCATTTCATATGTTGTGTAATTTACGATGTTCATTTACACTCCCTTTGCAGTCAGTGTAGAAGAGCAGCATCTTCAGAGAGGAGCCCATCCTGTCTATTCTTGGTCTGTTCCATGATGGGATAAATCTCTTTATGAGGTGTCCATATGTGGTGATATGGCTGAGTGCAGTGCTATTCAGAAAAATAAAAATAAAAATAAAGGCAGATGAGTAGAAGTTAATTAAAATATTTTAAGGCTTTAGTTCCCATGAGGATTAAAATGCTTTCTAATTTTTTCTTTTTTTCTTTTATTATTATTTCACTTTTCCCTTGTTTTAAGCTAGTCTGACAACATTCATTAGTGAGGCTTACAAATAATCCCTTTGTGAAACACATTTAAAAATATACATGGATTTTATTCAATCCCCTACTTACATGTCTGTTTTATGGCACCTAGGCTCATGAGCTTGGCACTAAGAGTGACACTGCATTTGCAAGAGGTACTTTAAACTGATTTATAACATCTTGATAGAGGATGCAGTCAAACCTAGAGAATTCTGCTTTGTCACAGATTTTAGCAGATCCCAGATATTTTGAGCGCACAGAGCTTAGTTCACAAATCAGTGGGAATGATTCAATGTTGCTGTAAAAGGAGGTAGAATTCCAAAAGAGAGCTAAAATTCCCTTTGAAGATTGCCATTTTTAACACCAGCCAGCCTCTCCCGTGGCAGGGACACCATTCAGTTTTAAATTTTAGGCAATCACTGCTTCTCATAACTTGCTGCTCAGTTCACAGCCCTGATTTCTCACCAGGACCCTGAGCTTGACCCAAATGGGGAAAAGCCTCTTCCTTTCAAAATCAAAGCATCATAAATGGGCAGCAGCACCAGGCAGACTTTTATTTGTTACTCATTTGGAAAGTGTAATTTTATGATCTTTAAATAAGAAGGGAAAAAAATATATATATATAATACTGCCCATCTCCTTGTCCCCTTTTTTAAAAGTTTCAACTCCCCCTCTGTAATGTTCTGTAAAGAGATTCTTGTGTTCTGAGTGGCAGTCATGCTGTTTTCAGAGGTTCCATTCTCCTCTGCCAAAGGCTAAAAATATGTCTGGTCACCAGTGCATCCAAGGTAATCCTATTCATATGTTGATGGTCCTTGAAAAGCCCTTCATTCCAACCTGGCAATGCCTAAGAGTTACCTAATTCCTTTAGATTCTGCTTTTCCAGAATAGAATCTTTCCCTTGGTCCTGACAGCCTCAAAGTGAAAGGGCAAAATGAGCCAATGTTCAAAAAGATGAATGGGTAGGATGAAGCATATCCATCTTTCATGAGAATAATGCTAAAATTCACCCTCCAGTCCCACAGCTACCCATAAATTATGCCACTGGTTTAAAAATAATGTGGTTTTTTTTGTTTTTTTTTTTTAACTCAGAAGCTTGGATTCTTTTGTATTTTCACCACAGGCACCTTTGGTCCCAAGCAGGGGTTACAGGCTCTGCCCTGCAGTGGAATGGTCCAGGACACTGCAGTGAGGGCTAGGGAGGCAAGGGAGAAGAAATTTATTTGGCCCATGGAATATAAATTCCTGGAGCTTAATTCTCAGTATTTGGCTTTTAACTAAAAGAGGAAATTTTCCTCTTTCCTGGTGAAATGTGAGAGGTTTCTGAGCATATCCCCTCTGAAGGGGAGGCTCAGGGCCAGCTCCAGGACTGCCCAGTGGAGGGATGTCCCTCCCCACTGGGAGAGCTCCCAGACCCTGCTGCAGCCAGTCCCTGCCCTTGGGAGCTCCTTGGTGTTCAGGTCTGGCTTGATCTGCAGCACCTGCTGCTCCACAGCCACCCTCACCCCCCAGACAAACTTTTCCTGCAGAAAACATCAGCTTCTCTTACAAAAGAGGAGAATATATTGTGCAGAGATGCAATTAAGGGTATAGCTCTGAAGAAAACTAGATGTAGTACACCCATAACTACCTACAATCTCTTAGCTCTGATAAATCAGTACAGAAACTGGAGCTAAAAAACTCTATAATATTACCAGAATTACATATTGAACTGTCTAAAGGCTCCAAATGGGTTTTTGTCCTGCTCCTCACATATTGGCTTCCCCAGGAGCAGCTCAGATCTGCAATGTTGCAAAAATTGATAATTTTCCACACGTGAATTTCTGTTCTGTTCATCCCTCCCTTGCCAGGGAGTGAGATTCTCTCAGAAAACACTGGGATCCCACAAAAATGAAAGCAGGTCATGAATTATTGAAAACAAGTATTAATATCTACAGAATTAATAATATATGTTGAGGCAAAAGTCTCATTATTTTTCAAGCCTCTTTTTTGTAACCTCACTCATTGCTCTTTGCATGCAAAATTATACTCATGGAAGCTACGTTATTATCAGCTAAATATTGTTGCCACAAATCCAAATGTTAACTCGCTTTTTCTTTCAGATACTTCAGAATAGGTCCACGAGTTTAAATATTTGGCACGAATCCCAGGAGAAGAACTTTCCTAAGGCACTAAATGATGCAGGTGTGGGTCAGCAGATAAAGAAACACGTGTGAGCAGGGAAGAAGTTGCAATACATGAAAATACATTTGGATCAGACTTTTCCCTTCAAACGACATCATAATCTCTGTTTTCAAGATCAGCCTGGGGATTCCTCTGAATTGCTCTCATGCTCAGGTCCAAAGAAGGCCCCATGATGGGACCACCACAGGTCTGTGAGCCACAAGTCCACGTGTTTAAAGCAACACAAAGGCTCAAAAACCATCTCAGAAGACAGCAAGGAGCCAATCCAAGCCTCCCCTGCTACCAGGAGGGGCCATCCCATCCTTCCTCTTGATCACCCTGAAGTTATTGCTGGTGTTTCGTGGGCCCCAGGGAACCTTCAGTTATTTCACTGTTGCAATGAAATCAAACCATTTCACTTTTGGAGGGGACATTTCTGGTTTGATGATTCAGGCAGAGCTGCATGAACACTAGTGCTTGCTCAAAGAAGCAGCAGGGAACTCTCAGCAAAAAAACCCCGAGAGACAGAGAGCCCAGTCCTGAAACTGCACCCTGAGAGTCTCAGAAATGCCTTTGTTCTGAGTAGTAAAGCTTTGAAATATTGTGCATAGCAACCTCATATCCACAGAAAATGTCAGCTAAATAATTTCTAAAGAACAAGAGATTTTAACACAGAGATTAAATCATGACATGTTTCACTAAAGGAGTGGTAAGATACTCTGACCTGGATCACCTCACATCAGAGCCAGGCAAAACTTACAGCTGCATATTCAAATTCAGGAAGTATTCCATTTTTTATGTAGCTTTATTGCTGTTAAATATGTTATGAAAATGGGTAATATTTGATGGATATATAAGTTGATTTTGTTTGTGCAACAGCTGTGTAAACTCCCTGTAGAATAATCAAAATAAGTGCAAGGACCAATATAATTTCCTGAAGTGCAGTGAAAAAATAGAAATAATATTTCAAAGAAAATCTTTGCCTCCCAGCCTTATCTATGCTGGGAACAGAGAAAAATACAATAGTTGCTGCAGCATGCTCAAGATTTCTGTAGTCTGAGAACAGCTTTGAAATATCACTTTTGTGCTATCAAACAAAATGTTTCAAGTAAGCTTTCTCTCTTATTTTAAGCTCAAAATGCTTTGGTCCCTGTCATAAGAAGCTAGCTTTGGGTTTATCTGATAGGTTTTTTTTAGTAGCTAAATTATAAATTGATAAAATTATTAAATTGCTTTCTGGGGTGTAATGGTGAACCTCAAAAAATAAATTAATGTATTGAGCACCATGAAGTTCTAGGCTGCTCCACCTTTCTGCTGTTCAAATGAAATTACATACATTTATGAGCCAGCTTAGCCCTCAGTAACACCATCATTTGGTCAGTGAGATACAAACAGTGCATTAGAATAATACTAAAAGTTAATCCCATAGCCAAAGTTCACTGGTCAAATTCCAGGAGAATATTCTATATTCTGCATATGGAGCTCACAACACACAAGAGAGAACCAGATAAAATTGAACGTAAATAAAGTAACTGGAACTTTTTTCTTATTAACAAACTGCAGTTTAATAAATACGTATTCAAGGCCTTACTTTTGTATGTACAAGTTAATATGGAATGCAGATTTAGTCTGTTGTAACCAAAGTGCACAAAGCAATAAATGAGACCCAAAATCAGAAAGGACAAGATTTATTACTGAGATCAAATTGAAAGCATAATCAAACAAATCTGCCTATAGCTTTTCTGTACTGCCACACAACAGTGTGTGCAGCACCCACAGAAAATACTTTTTTAAAGGTCATTAAAATAAAACCCTTTTGATTTCCTCTGTTGGGAGCTCATTGCACTGTTCTAACAGAGATTAAGAACTCCAGCATTATGTTTAGAGTTAGCCAGGTCCTTGAAATGCATGACCTCTGATCATTTTGCCAGTATTTGCCTGTTCCTATTTTGAAAAACTCCTCTGTACCTTCTGATACAATTTTTCTTTGGTTCAAATAATTGATCCAGCTCCACAAAGATTTTCCTGTAGCATACACTTGTACAGTGGCTACAGATCTCCCTGAATCAAGATAAATGTTTTATAGAATCTGTTTCCAACCTGCAAATTCTTTTGAGAATTGGCAGAGTCAGGGACTTCATAGCAGCTAAGCAGGGCAGGAAAATCTCCAGTCACTGAAATCAGATTTGCATGTCTGGGCTCTGCAGTACAAAAGCAAAGCACCTAAGAAAAGACAGCAAGTCAAGAGGTGCTCCAGTCTCTGTGATGTACAGTAAATCACCTTTCCATACAAGGATAATGTCAGTAAAGATGGCTCATTTGAATTATTTGCTGCTTGGACTGAGTGGCTGCAACTCAAGATCAAGTGTGCTGGACTCCAGGGGACAGTGATAAATTATATTCCTGTGAAGAGGAAGACAAAACTCTGCCCCTTCCCATCATATTCACTTTCAGGTCTGTGCATAAAGAGGGTAATAAATAAAAAAAGCAGCTAGGAAAGAAGGGGTCAGTATACTGATAAGCACATCAGCTTTTCAGCATGGTGCCAGCAGGATAAACGTGAATTATCAGGGTTTATTTCATGGGAATTAGGGGAGTAGTTTCCCTCCAAGACAATATTTTGACAAGGCTCAGAATTTCCTTAGGGTGATCCTTCACCAGCAGGATTTGTGACTTTCTGTCCCTCTGTGACTTCCTTCCATGTCTGCAGGAGCCCCAGCTTGGCTCGGAGCTGTGTGCTGTGCCTGAAAGCTGAGCTGGTGCCATTTATCAGCTCAGACTTCCCTGGCAATTCCTTCAGCTCTGCAGCTCTTCTCTCCAAGTACCTTTGCCCCTTTGGGTCCCATCTGGTTCAGTGCTTATTGATTTGCTTGGAAGGCTTTGACTTAGCTCCTCACAGAACAGACCAGATATTCAAAAACCTCTCTTGATTTCCTGCTGACATACACGTGTCTCCTCCCAGCCTCAATTTTCATTAATCTGGCAGTTCATCTTGCCAGTTCTTCCACTTTTTCACTTCAAAGACTCTCCATGTAGTCCCTGCATTTCTTCACAAACTGTCTAACCATGATTTGATTTTAGGTTTGAGAGGATTTTGTTTGGCAGTTTTGATTTGATTCTAATTTTTTTTATCTGCAGTTTTGCCTTATCCCAGTCCCTTTTAGAAGGATTCCCACCCACAATGTGAATTTTAAGAGCTGATCATACTGCTAACTGTCTCATTTTCTCATTGTCTTCAACTTGATCCTTATGCTCTGCAACTCAGTAGAATCCTATATTTAAATATGTGTATTAATGCCCTTTGAAACCTTGGGTAAATTTTACCACCTTTTTTTTTTTTTGTATTTCTCTCTTTTTGACTGGCTTGTCAGTACCACTACAGAGGCTGTCAGGACCCACACAAAGCAGATGCATTTTGTGAATTAATATTTACAGAGACAGGCAGTGGGATGTGATTTTCATGAAAAAGGTTTCATGCTAAACACAAAGTGTTTTTGTGTTAAATCGTTCATCAACAAAGAGCTAATGCATCAAGGAATGACCTTTACTTGTTCATCTATGCCATCAGTCTTAATTTAGAAACCCAGCAATGCCCTTAAACAGGATAATTATGACGTTAAGCTCCCACATAAATCTTCAGTGTAAAAATTAGGCATAGGGGCTGAGGGATATTTTAGCTTTCAGTTTTCGTTCTATAGCATTTTGTTAGCCTAGCAAGGAGAAATTGAACAACAGCTTGTAAATACAGGGGGTCCTTTCTTGAATTCAAAACAAGGCCAAGAAATCTGGGACAGGAATACCTCACATTATTTCTTTAATTTTGCAAAAATCTGAGTGCAGGTTTGGTGAAGTCTCGTTGTCTGCTCTCGTGCTGTGGAGAGCCTGAAGTGTCACAGCAGGGTGTGAGTGACCTCAGCTCCCATCTCCCAGCATCTTCTGGGGTTCCTGCATCCATCCTTAACGAGAAAACTCTGATTTTGCTTCCCTACAGAAAAACACTTGCCTGAGAAAGGGGATCTAGAAGGAAATGAGGCTTCTTAAACAGCATATAAATATTGTAACATTTGACGTGTCCTACTCTGCAAGGATGAGATTGTCACTTGTGAAGTAGCTCTGTAAATACACATTACACCTAAAAATGCACCCCACCAAGGGCACTGAGGACAGGTCAGAGCACAGGCCCCGTGTGCAGGGAATCACTGCAAGTGCAAGCACTGGCAGCTGAGGGATTTGCACCCCCTCAATCTTTCTCAGCTGCCCAGTGTTTATTCAGCTCAGTGATTGCCATCTCCGTGCCCGTGCCTTTTCTTCTTGTCCAACAGGATCTGTTCACCCTTTTGTGCTCAGATTCAGAAATCATTCCAGAGCTGGAATCATCTACAGGCACAGTATTTGCACACGTGGATATTGCTGTGGCTCTTTCTTTCAGCTGCCTTTTCTCCTCAGTGAGCTTGAAGAAGTTTGTACTCCACTTACAGACTCTCATTTGGTTACAGGGCACTGGGCAAGGGTTCGTTTCAGAGTGACTCTGAGCTGATTCCTTTAAAATTGCTTTTCACAGTAGAAACTTTATCTTTTCATCCCAGAAAAAGTGATATCCCCCTTCCCCAGCTGAACCAGTAACACCAGTAGAATCATCCTTTCACTGATTGCTCCTGTGATTAGGAAAGGCTGCAAACACGTGTACCATTTACTCAGTAATGCAAATTCCATCAGATTCTACAGAGAGTGTGTGCTCCATCTGCAAATGCAGCTGATTGTGCTGTCCTGCACAGATCTGCCAGCTCCCCCTTTCAGACAGCAGATTTATTCAGCAAAACTAAATTGCTTGGGAATTAGCTTCGCAGGAAAAGCTGGCTCAAAAATGGATCAATTTTATTGTTTCAGAAAGTTCATAAGGGTACAATTTTTCCCCAGCAGGCCCATCTCTCAGAGAGATATTAACTGTAATGGAACAGGCTCAATCATTCATTTCTCTACAAGATGGGCAGGCTTGTCACTGTGTGGGATGGGTAAAACAGGTGAGCTGTGGAATCTGAGAAGGGTGGTCTATCAATGTGCTGGGTAACCTTCATAAGCATGCCTAAATGTCTTTGATTAAGGGCTTCTCTTCTGTAACTTGTGATAAATGCTGCAATGTTGATTTTCATAAGCTTGTTACTGAAGACAGAGAACATATTCCAAAATGGGATTTGAGCAGTAGCTAGAGAGGTAAAACTTCAAGCTTTCATGCACAAAAAAACCCCCAAAACAAAACAAAACAAAAAAAAAACCCAAACAAACAAACCAACCAAACAAAAAAAAAATTTAATTGCCCACAAGGGAGAAGAAAAGAAAGTTAGTTGTAGCAACATCATTATAAGAACATTGTAAATGCCTTGGAGGAAAAAGGTACTTTATTTTAAGAATACTAAATTAAGCATAGGATGTAAGAGGAAAATGTCTTTAGTATTGAAGTCTGTGGATTTCCTACAGCCCATAATATAAACAGGGACTCAGTCTGCTAAAAGAAGATATCTGCTACAAACATGATATTTCTTCCCTCTGATTTTGTGTAGCAAGTGTCTGTAGCATCATTTAATACAACAACAAGTTGTTTACTGAGCATTCATACCCTTTTAAAGATGCCCCTCTAGGCATGTTTGGAAAAGTTCCACAATCTGACTGCTGGTTTCTCCTTTTACTCCAGAAACAGAGGGATCCTGAGTGCTGACAATCATTGTATTCAGAAAATAAACTGATTTAGTTAAACAAAATAGAACACAGAGACACACTGAGGTTGCAGAAAAACATATTGGGACCTGAAATTATGCTTTAAAAATATCCACAAGATGTATATTCCATTTCTTTGCTCAAACATCTGCATGTTGCTGTGTCTTTTTTTATAGAAAACAGGGAATAAGCATTGATAGAAACACCAATATTTTCCATGAATCTAAATTTCAAAAGCAGACAGAAGAATTCTGTCATTTTTTTCTGTGCTCATGTTTATAACTTAAGAGGTCTCAGTTACCCAGTTCAGAAGGAGTATCATGAAATGCAGGTGATCAATTCCCCATCAAAACCAAGGCACGTGAAGGTTGGTGGTGATCAGCATTTGGAATCACTGCTGCTCTCCCAGCTGTGCAAAACCTTTGATTGCTGTTCCACCAGCTACACTTGGCTTTACTTCTCCTGTGTCTTCCAGAGCCAAGGTGAGATCTCACATGGCACTGATCCCAAAATCAGAGGGGACCTGTTTGTTAAAGCCTCATGCAGAGCCTCACAGCATCAATGGAAAGATTTCTTTTGATTTTGACAAGTTCTGTATTTCATCTCCAATGTATCCACAGAGACATCTTGTCTTCCTCTTCTGGCAGGTGCTGGTTCAAGAAACAGCTTCAACATTACCACCCCTTAAATATCAGAGAAACCTATTCCCACACAAGTTCCAAAATTTCAGGGTTATTCATTCCAAATAAATCCTTGACTGGATCTTTCTAGTATCAATTCTAACTGTTGGATCTTATACAATCCATTAAACTTCTCATTTCTTGTCATTACAATGGCTTTCTTTTTTATTCTCTGTTCCTTATGTATATATTGTTTACAAGATAACACTTTAATCTTTCCCCCATTTCTAGCAGTTCAGTCATGCTTATACAGTACAAATTTGATTTAATTTCTTAGCAAGGGCCACAGGGAAATTGAAAATGTGCTGTTCATTACCCTGTCTTGTAATTATGTTTCTAACTCTGCTTTCTAAAATAGCTCTTGCATGCCTCTGGTTCTGGGACTGTTTTAAATCTGATCAGTGTCTCATTATCTGTTTTAAACTGCTGAAACAGATAAACTAACCTAACTTGGGGACTGCTCACTGTGTGTCCAGTAATTTTAAGTAGGAAAAGGTGTGAGGCAACACATTCAATGATATACAAATTCCAGGCTGGATTTGGTTTCTTTGAGCTTTGTGATATTATTGCTAGCACAGAACAATCCACACAGATTAATCCACTTTTAGTAACACTGCTTAACTCCGTGGCATCCATCACAAGGACAGTATACACTTGATCATATTGGTAATGTATGAGTTTTCTAATAACATTTGAAAGAGATAATGACTGCCTGGCTAATTTTGTGGTATATGAGGGAGACTGAGGTATTTTTCTTAAAATGGTACAGATTTCCAGTCTTCCCTTTGAACATAACCCCTTGGGAAAGGGTTCTCTTCCCCACTGAGGAGCAAATCCAACTTAGAAGAGTGCACCAGGGCACAAAATCCTGGAATCTGTAGAGCTGCATAAGGAGATGACAAGCATTAGAAATAAAACCCCTTTGCTGTAAGGAAGAGTTCATTGCTGCCCAGAGGACTTCAAACTACAGAAGAGGGATAGAAAAAAAAAAACTCTCGAGGGAAAGAAAACCTGACCTCCTGATCTTCCTTCCTCTGGGCTGATGGAGAATCCTCTTGTCAATGCCATGAGGGTCCTGAGAAATACCTCAGCCTGGCACCCCTCAAGTCCCCCCTTGCCATGACACAGATTAGCTCACTGCCAGTTCTGCTATTTTCAAAAGAATTGTCTTTGCTCTCTATATCTGTACAACCTGTGCAATGCTAAAAATAAGGAAGGAGGCAGGGGTTGGTCAGTCCTCACATTTGTCTTGAAGCAGTCATCAAAACTGGCATTTATTTGTCTCCCTTTGTGCTACTTTCTGTAATGGCAAATCTTCAACCATCAGAAACTGGACTGAAAACAATATTACATTCTGCCTTGAGGTAAATTTGTCAGATGTATGGCACCTACAAAAGAAATAGTGGCTCCTTAAATTACTGACTCCAGGCAGTAATGCAGCTCCACAAGCAAACCTGAGTTTTGGTGTCTGTGGTGTAGAACAAATGCACAGTGCAGGGAGTATCTGCCAGGATTTGCAAAGACTGTCTTTGCAACTGCTTCAGCAATAGAAAAGTGATATCATTTCACTTATGCTTTCTCCTCTACCTCATCTGACCCAAACTCTCTGACAGAAGAAATTGTGGGTTACAGAGTAGAGTGAATTAGGCATATCTTATTTTTTTTTTTCCTATTGGAGCTATTCCACTGCATACCTGATTCAATATTCCCTCTATCTTTGAAATGGATCTTGGACTCAAATCTCTGCCTTGCCCTGAGAGCACTCTGACCTGTAGGCTGCAAACTTAATTGTGGACATCTTCATTTCATTCCAAATCAGTGAGTATTTAATTAAATTTACAAACCCCTGCAGCTATTTCAAATGATTTCCTATAACCCTTTGAGAGCACTTCCCTGGAATAGAAGGAATGTGGTTTAGACCCTTTCTCACAGGAATTAGAGGAACACCTTCTCTCAAAGCTTAAAGTGTTTTAAGAAATGTGCTTCATAAAGCAAAGGCCCCTTAATACACTTTAATGGGTAAACCACACAGAAAAAAATTCCTTAAATGTTCACAATCATGAATACTGAAAAAAATAATGTTACCACAGAAAACAATTCAGTAAAGCAAAGCATGACAAAGGACACTGAGTAAAACACTAGGATGGAAGCAAGAGAAATAAGGTGAATATCCTGTCCAGTCCCTCAAAACTTCTTGCCTGTGGCTATAACTCTTCATTTTTTTCCCCTGGGACTGTCCTTACTCTCCTGTTCTTGGCAAAATCTATACTCATGGTTTTATCCTGATGTTAATATATTTGAATTTAATGCCAAGAGCACTACAATGTGATAATATGATGCATTACTCAAGTGCTTTTGGAAAGGTATAGTTATCAATCTACCAGCAGTGGTAGCTGCAATTTTTTCATGTACTCTTTTGAGAGAACAAGGGAAAGTCTGAGTGAACAGCTTCAAGGTGAAACAGTCATTTCACTAGATTTTCACCAGATTTTTGTTGCTGTTCAAAAGAATCTTGAAACTGAGAGAATAAAAACTCACCCATCTGCCTGTGAAAGGCTGACAGGAAATTATATTCTTCTAATTAAATAATTTTCATTCTGTACCGGAAGGAAGCGTGCTATGCTAAGAACCACTCTAACCACTAAAAATGGAGGGTTTCTCCCCAGGTTTGAGTGGGAGTTTTACTCCTCAGTGGAGTAAAGGGCTGCCAGGTCTGTCTGTGGCCAATGCCAGGACGAGGTGCTGGGGGTGCTCCTGCCACCCTGAGTAATGGAACACCTTCATCAGCACTCCTGGCTTTGGGCAACACGAGGGAAGAACCTGCTGACGTTTGGAGAACAGCAAGGATTGCCTTTAATGCTTTATATATTTGTCAAACAAGTAATTAAGCTGTTTTGTAAATGTGCTGTAATCACAATAAATACTCAGTGGAAGGACTCGGGTAATGAGTGCTGTGCATTGCTGGGAATGGGCTGACTTGGTAACACACAGTAATTTGTAGATTAAGTCTCTAGAGTTCTCTCAGTGTAAAAGGACTGGCAGCTCTGGAATTTATTACCTCTCATGAGAAAATGGAACAGTAGCCTTTTTACTCCCTTCACAGCCACGTTTTTCCTGTGTTTTCTAGAAGGTACTCTAAATATTTCAGAGGTTATCCACATTCCATAAACTCCAGGCAGCTCCTGCTGATTTATTGGGAGGTTAACACCTTTGACTATGTTCTCAGTGATACATTCCTGAATACCTGGTATGCTTGAATGCAACTTTAATTCAGAGCTGCATACATTTTGAAGAGAGACATTTTCAAAACAAGGATCTAAAAAAGCTTGTTTGAGAAAGCAGGGCAGGAGTCTGCAGTCCTTGCAGTCAGGGATTCAGAACTGAATGAATATAGATGCTTCTCTAAATAAAACTGAATTTATCAAAACAAAACTATGGATAGAGCCCCTGAATAATTCTTGGTGTCTGGAAGAAAACCCTGCCTGGATATGGTTTAGCAGATAGGGAAGAAAAGGGCTCCCTTTGAAACCAGTTGATTAAAAGCTTTTCATATCATGATACAGAACTGAATTAATGAAATAATGCCTAAAGTGTGAGAGCTCTTAATATTACTTTAAACAAAACTGTCATATAAAACATTCATTAGCACACAGAAAATTAAAAGATAGTATCTAATTAATCTGTTTAGCCTCCAAATGACTAATTAATCTCAATATAATCAACATTTTATGTTAGATAAGAGAAATTAATGGCAGTTGTGTCCCCTTCTATATTTAGGGACAGCTGTGAAGTCATAGGAAACAGGTATTTTAAAATATCAACATTTCCCTGTGTTTGGATATTTCTGAGATGTCTTCATGAAGAAGAAACTAAGAGCAGCAGTTGCCTGGAATTACAAGGAGTGAGCAGAGCTGCAGGACAGCACAGCTGTAGCAAGCAACTTTTCCTATGGGTTTGTCACCTTGTTATTGAGAGGTCTGGAGCCAAAGATACGGCTCAGAGCTTACAAAAGCAAATTGGTTTTCACACTTCCCTTCTTCTATATATTTAACAGTGATTCTTTACATATTTTTCTGTCTAAACTTCAGCTGTGCTAGGATTCCAAATGATTGAAGTCTTTCTGTACAGCCCAGGCAGAAAGGAGACCTGAGTGAGGGTTTAACAGTCCTCACCATTATGTAGGCTACCCTTGCTCCTGCTGCTGTTTCATGCTGGTTGTAAGGAAAAAAAAAAAATATCAGAGATCCATTTAAAAATATTTTTTGGTAAGGCATTTAAAAGTTAGCCATAAAATGCAATGAAGCAATACATCATAAATCAGCTTAATGGGGTGCCAAAAATATGTGTGTACCTTGTAAAGACAGCTACCCAATGATTACCTCTTTCAAAAGCAGCTCCGTAATTATATCATGAAAGAGAAACTGTTGAATGTAAGGATGATTTGAAAACTAGGTGCAGTATCAAACTTTATATGTATTTTTACACATTAACATTTTCACAGACTTTATTCAAGTTTCCCAGACACTGTGTCATTACAAGAAAAGGACTGCCTTGGGCAAGAAACTTCAGAGTTTTCATGATTTTTCAACATTTTTTAACTCCTCAAAGATGCTGATTTGGCAAAACAGAGAGGATACGAGAAATTTCACAACTCAAAATACTTTGTATTATTCCTGCCTTATAATGATCCCTGAAACTGCTTGGTGTTCACTGTATGCCTTAAAAGAGCCCTTTTTAAAGTTCAGATACTTTTGCATTCTGGGGAGAAGGAAAAGAAGATGATTGTCTTAGGTGGAATCCAAAATTAATGCCAAAGTTTGCCCTCATTTACTACAGTTAAAATACACTCAGTTATTTCATTATCTCCAGAGGTGTAAGTAATGCCCTGCTTTGCTCTGGGTGGAATTAATTCCCACACAGCCTGGGAAGTGCTTTGGGTTCTTTGCATGTGCTACACCCAGAGCAAAAGCAAAAAGCAGAAATGCTGTTGTCTCCCTAAGAATCAGAGGCTCAGGAAACAATCAATTTCCACCAAAATGGTGTTGTTCTGCTGCAAAAAAAAAATATACTGTACAATTAAGGTGGGACATAACAAACCTTTCAATACAAACAAAATTTCAAGCAAGTAATATTATCACTGAATTCAGTGGAGTTATTAACTGACTGAATTAATCTATGAGTTAATGTGCTTTTTTTGGATCAAAGCCTTAGAAATTTTGACACACCTCTCTCTGTAGGAAGAAATCCTGGATTAGTTAATGTACCCTTGTTCTATTAAAAACAGAGCCATTAAGACATTTAAATTAAATATTATTAGTCAGCTCTGGTTTAAACCTCAGCAGATGTAGAGTTTTAATTAGAGTACAGTAAGTGAAACTCATATGCAACTTCTGTTAATGCTGCAGAGCTCAGTGGCCACAAGTGTCAAAACCCATGAAATGAACCTCTCTCCATGTGCAAATACTCCAGGAAACTAAACCAGGAGCAGATTAAACAAATGAAATTGTCTCGTTATTGAGCTGTAGCTAAAATAAAAAGGAACCTCTGTCATACCAACCAGTCTCTTCTCCTTTCCCCAGTAAGGAATATTTTCTGACTTTCTAAAATTACATCTGCTCCAAAGGCTAAACTCAGGCAACTCTAACACGGCCTAAAGAATCAAGGATGAAAAATATTTCTTAGAAAGCTCCATCTGTTATCAGTCCACAAGAGGACTTGTAATTTGTGAAAAACACCAGAGTGCTGTCTGGAAGGAGGCTGCTCATGCTCATCTGCTACAGGTTTCCAAACACCCCCTGGAAGCATTTCAGTTTAATCTGGGAAGGAATCTCTGGAGTGTCCTGGG
This sequence comes from Promerops cafer, assembly GCA_013398275.1. Classification (NCBI taxonomy): domain Eukaryota; kingdom Metazoa; phylum Chordata; class Aves; order Passeriformes; family Nectariniidae; genus Promerops; species Promerops cafer. Next base: position 89,300 of record VZSE01007053.1, read on the forward strand.
CTGCCCTTCAGGAGCAGTGATGCAGCTCGTGGCAGAGAAGAACAGAGACTTGTCTATTAACTGCTCATTGCAACCTGGCAGCTGCAGAGAGAAAAACTCACACAAGACAAAGCAACAAGATATGTTATTTCTAGTGAGGGATTTTAAAGGGGAAAAAAAGTTAGGTTTTCAGCAAATATCAATAGTATTTAAAGAAGCAAAGGAACCTAATGAATGTGGAATGCAGCTCTCTGATGCCAACCAAGAACTACCCAAGACAAATATTTTGAGGCAGTGGAGTGAGATGGGCCATCAGGGTGGCAATAGATGGATGTAATCCAAGAGCTGGAATTAACTGATAAGGAAAGAATCCATGAAAACCTGTAGAAAAATACTAAGATGTAAGGAAACAATTAGAACAAGGGCAACTTTTAAAAAAACTTTTCTTTTTGTGCAATGAGCAAGTGGCTAAACTAACTTGTTTAAAATAATATTTATTTTTCAAGTCACCTTTATCAGCAACTTCCCCAACTTCCTAGAAGCAGGAATGTCTCAATGCTCATAAATATTCACAAATAATATGAGTATTACTCACAAATAACTTACAAATTATATTAATAATATGAGCCTAATACAATTGAGTTCATTGGTTTGCCAGAGGAGAGAGAAAACACATTATCCAATGTAAGTGCTTGTGGCAACCTGACTGCAACCAGGGAGGGGTTATTCCAATAAGGCTTTTTTAACAGAGGTCTAAAAGTGCAAGCAGAGCTCAAATCACTGTGCCACATATCTGTTCCCTCAGGTATACCAGTTTTACACTGACATTTACAGTTTCATTAGCTTCACTGGCACAGATTCAGGTGGAAGAAGGGTTTCTTGACATTTGAATATAAAACACACCGCACTGAAAACAACTCTCTTAAATATTTCACTGCATCTATAAACACCTGAAAATGTTAGAACCATCCTGCCCGTGAACCAGGGGTGATTTAAACTTGGCACTACAGCCTGGTGTCTCCTGTGTCCTTGTGCCCTGCCCAGCCCTTCTGGTGCCAAAGTGCAGCCTGCGTGGAGCCAACAGAGCCACTGTGGAGCACTGAGATATTTGGGTTTTGCTGCTTCCACACCAGTAAAATATTGCTGACATTCGTGTAACTACCTCTGATTTCCTCTGGTAAAACAATACAGAACTGTGTGGAACAGATAGAAAGCTTCCAAACCAGGACACAATCCTTCCAAATTAAGGAAAAGTCTCACCATACTCATTTCAGACTGCACACCTTAGTGGCAGCTTATAAATATTTATGAAGTTCATTAACGGACATATAATATTTGAGCTTTAATTGTTTAAGGACATTAAAACTTAATTTTAATAGAGGTCATATAACTTCTGAATTCCTAGCATACCAGCTCCAGACCTTTAAAATTTAATGGCAATGATGGGTTTTCCATCATGGGGTTTTCCATCGTGGGGTCAGAGGCATTAGCAAATGTAATTTTCCAGACCCATCTAAAATATCATTAATTCTGTCCTGTGCATGTAAAATGATCTGAGTTATCAGAGTCATGGTTTGTTTAACACAGGGCAAATCCTAGACTTTTATCTCCTATTCCTCAAATAAACTCCTCAAGCTGATGAAAGCAATTAAACTGGAACAACATGAAGTCACATTGGGAAACTGTTGAAAATCAAAAATGAGGTTAATATTCCATCATAGTAATGGTTCCATTAAACACCCCTAAGCACTGTTCTGTTTTATTGTACACGTTAGGGAACTTTGCCAGGTTCCAAACCAAAAGCCATTTTGCCATTTGTGTCATTTTACATTTACAGAACTCTACTACTTGATTTAGCTGCATTTTCTGCTCTTGCAAGTCAGTGGATTCTCTTCAGTTCTTCCTGGGAAAATAGATCTGCTGTGGTTTATTTCTTCAGCTGGAGTAGGTGGAAGAAATTGTGATGCATTTGCCCTGTTTCATTTGTGCCACCAGTTAAAGGAACACATTCCCTGGCCACTTTGGAGAGCTTTTGTTGCAGCTGGCTTAAAAAGTTTTAGAGGTGCTGTTGCTTCGAGGATGTAGTTTCCACAAGAGTAAAACAATATCTAGTTTCTTTCCACCCTTTGTTGTTGTTTTGCAGTGCAAAGAGGGATGAAATTTAGCAAGCTCTTATTTCAGTCAAGAGTTTCATAAAGAAACCCTCCCAAAGGGATTCTGTGATCTTTGAAAGAAACCAGCATGTTCATCACGTGATATTTTGGCTGTTTCCCAGTTTTGCAGCATTCTGCAGTTGTGGCAGCACACCCCTACTTTGACAGCAGCATTTCAAAAATCACTTTGTACTCCTGTTGGAAAGCAGAACCTGGTCTTCTTTCTAAGGCAAATCCTTTCATGTCATTAGTGGCATTTTTTACTGGACAAATTCTTATTGAAACAAACTGTCTCTTCTTAGAACCTTTTAAGATCTGTGGGTCTTTAAATAAACCCACGAAAATCTGAAAATTTAAATCGGTGATGGGAGAGATGGCTGTAATTGAAATGCAGCTATGACAGAAATAGAATTGGCACTGAGATTTTGAATTTTGAAGGATGGCTATATACTAACACACTAATGTTAATTAGTCCATTACCAATTAAGTAATATACTGACATTAAAATAAAATTAGTGAAGTAAACAGTGTCTGAATAAATGAAGGTGGTGGAGAAAATTCATGATCAGCCAGTATAACAAAAAGTCTGGCAGAGATCAGCTGTCTGGGGAAGGTTTCAGTGGAATGAAATTCACTGATCAGCAAAATATGGATTACAAAGGACCCCTGAAGATCATCTGCTCCAACCTTCTAGTAGAAATGGGGTGGTTGCAAAGAACAGGTGGTGTCCACCGTGGCTTTGTCAATCCATATCTTTAAAATCCCCATGGATGGGAGATTCCACTACATTCCTAGAAAATTTTGGTTTGGTACACCAACACCTCACTAGTGAAAGGGTTTTTCCAACATGTCCATTCTGAACCTCCCAAATTGCATTTCAGGGCTGTTCTCCTGTGCTGTTCAACCACCACAGAAGAATTTGGCTCCATTGCCTCTGGCAGAGAGGCAAAACAGAGAGGGGCAGGAGTCTTCTGGCAAACAGCTGAAGGTTGTTCTCACCTCACAAAACCCCCACTTCAGGTTCAGTGCCTGCTCTAGGTCCCTGAGCAGCTTTTAGCCCTCAGTTGCACCCTCCCTGTTTTCCAGCAGGGCTGGATTGATGCAAAGGCTGCCTCACCCTACATGTAAAAAACATTTTTGGTTCATCTCCACAAGGTTCTCATGGTCCCAGTCCTCAAGACCCCTCTGAATTGCCTCCCAGCCCTTTGGCAATTATTCCTCCTGCTTTGGTATCACCCACAAACCAACAGAAGGTACCCTGTGCTTTTCCAGCTGTGACTCCCTGAACACGGAGCAATGCATGGGTCTGCCCTCTGCACATCATTTACCCTGGTCACTGTCACAGAGGGAATTGTCTTGCAGTCAGAATCCAGTCACCTCTGCCAGCATGATCACAGCTGAGTCAAGGTTCCCTCCTGTACCCAGCAATAAATGCTGAGCCCGGGGAGTGACAGCACCGAGTGACACTTTCAGAACATTTTGTTAAATTGTTTTTAGTATAAAAGGTACCAAAAAATATATTGCATAATTAAAAGTGAAGCTAAATTTTCAAGGAATTATTTCCTTTTCTTCATATAATTAGTTTAAATTGTAATGAAACTTTAAAAAATGTAAGCTCTCCGTTTCAGTCTTTTCTAGGTGAATCAGTTTCATTTTCAGTTTAAAGCCTATGTTATAATTTAGAAACTGACAAAACAAAGAGTCAAAATATAGATGTGTCTGTTTAGTTAAAAATCTATTTCTTTCTTTTTTAAAGGAAAACTATTATCCCCAAGCTGATGATTCTACTACTGGTACAAATGCAGTCCTGACCCAGAACTGAAATCCTATCAGGGTAACCTTCAAGATTCTAGGAGATGTCTAAGACACTACAAAAGTCTTTTGTAGCCATCGTCCACTGTCTCTTGTTCCATCCTAGTTCTGTGAGTGTGATTTCTGTATGAAAAAGACTGATACAAGTCCATGGTGTAATAATGGCAGATTGTTTCTCTCAGCTGTAAAAACCTCTCTCTGTTTTTAATAGGTTTCCTGTTTGTTTAGCCAACCCTGTACAGATTTGTGCCTTTGTGTCCATCTCACACACTGCACAGGGGTTCCAGGGCAATCACCCTTTGGGAGGACACGAACAAGAACCCTCAGGGAGGAGGAATCCAGGTGAGAAAGCAAAAGCAGCGACTGAGCTGAGGCACTGGAGCTGCCAGACCCCAGATTTCACAGAAAACCAGTTTTATTTCTCCACACAGCCACTGATTGTTGTGCCTGTTTTGAAACATCTCATCCCCCTTGCAGATGGCCCTACCCAGAAGGCAGCTTTGCCTTCCATACTGAAGGGCCAGTGTAATTCAGAGTGAAGCCTGGCTGACAGATAAGAAATAAAAAAGGACAGATACCGTCCTGAAAAGTAACAACCATGATTAATTTAATGGAGCATTTAAAAAAAAAAACCTTCAGTCTTTACTATAATGGAGCTACTTCAATAAATGCATTCAGGGGTTGTATTTAATTGAACTCTTAGGATTTGTCTGCATTTGGAAGTTTACCAAAATATCTAGTCAAGAACAATTACCAGGCTAGGCTCTCTAATTGAGATTTAAAATGTCTTTTTTCCTGTTTAGTATAACCTATGCTGGAACTATGCCTGAAGAGCTGTTTGGAAGGATTATGAGAGCAGATAAATCTTTATAATTACGAAGGAGCCACATAATATATAAGGACCAGGCAAAGGTCATCCATCCCCCCCAAAAATTCCAAATTTCTAGTAGAGGTTCAAATATGAGTTGTGAGTTGAAAGAAAAACTGAGATGTGGTATCTCACATATCTCAGGTCTCTAAAGAAGTTTTTAAAAACTATTAGTTTTGATTTAACAACAGGATTTCATTAATACTTGGTAAATGCCTTAAGATGACTGGGCTTTCACTTTGGCTGCAATTGCATCCGTTGAGTTTGGCTGCTAAAGTTCATGTCTTGGGATGTGTTAAATCAAATACCTTAAAGTAGTTCTATGCTTTACACTGAGAACACATCCATGTGATGTCTATAGATCATTTTTCCATGACTAATGCAGTGTTGTGTCAGTGAAAAGAAAATTAAGATAAAGTAGAACCCATCCCTCAATCTCTCCTGGAGACAGAATAGCAGAGGCCAGTGCAGGAGAAGCAAGTGCAGGACTCAGAAAATGATGCAAAATATCCAAAGAATGCCTAAATACTGGCAAAGCAACAGAGGGCAGCAGTTTTAGAGCATTTTAGTTCTGTATCACTCACATGGACCTTCTGTGCATGCCTGAGAGCACCAAGGGAAGTTCACCCTTGGGACACCCATGGTTGCTCTGGCTGGAGACTGATGGTGTGAGAAGCAGCAAGAGCAGACTGGGAGAGCCAAACCTCTGGGAACAGTCCTCCAGACCAGTGAATTTAACAGGCACCCAGATGCTGCTTTAGGAAAGAATAAGGAAGGGTGTAAATCTGTAAATATTTCAAGTGCTCTGTCACTCTTGCTAATTTTCTTAACATTTTACTGGGTTTGGGGAGTTCTATAAAATAGTGAAGAGGTGTAGCAGGATTATATCTGTGTGGTCACTCCATCAGCTCAGGGCAGTGCCAGTTTTAGCAAATTGTGTCCTCTGAAATACACATTACACACCATTGTCCACACAGCTGAGCTTGGTGCTTTGCAGGATTGGCCCAGCTTTAAAGAAGGTAGCCAGTAGGAACTCTGGGTACATATGTCCCTTTTTATGGATAATCAAGGGGTCATTTAGGCTGAAGGAGTTTAATGCATGAAGTCCACCTTGGAAAGAGTAGTGACACTAACAAAGGCCCAGAAAGTGCTGCCACTTTCTTCTAGCAGGCCTCTACAGCTCTGAAATAAAAAGTGACCCATTTCCTTATTATTTTACATACCTTCTCCTTTTCCCTTTGGGAAAATCAAGCCCTGATGAACAGCCAGAATGAGAAACAGAAGCTTTCTAGAAACTCTGGGGGTAATTTCCTGCAGCTGAGTCTCTGCTAAACATGACCAGCCCTAAAATACTGCCCCACCTGCAAACTGGATGTGACCATCTCAGTTGATCCCAAAACACATTGCATCTGCTACATCTCTAACACATCTCTAGCTCTAGATAAGCCTTGGCTGCCTATTACTTTTTTTTTTTATTTATTTTGTCATACTGCAATGAAACTATGCAGGATCTGTCCCGACCATGCAAAGGAATAGTCTCAGCTAGTATAAATCAGGGTTATTTCACAAAAGGCAATGAACTGGAGCTGGTTGATGTCTCCTACAGCTGTAGATCAAAACAGTATTAGCGTGAAACCTTCTGCATGGAGCTATTTAGAATTATTTGTGAAGTGCCCAATCCCCAGAAGCTTATTTTCAGGTTATTAATCACAACGTGCTTGTTATCCTGGTCTGCTAATGGAGCTGCTGGGTAAAGATTGCAATCCTAGTACAGAATTCTGCCTTGCCTTTTCAAATTGTATATTGTTTTACTAGTTAGCTTCACAGCAATAAAGTGAAGTCAAGCAAACCCCACTTCAATGTTGTATCAAGGCAGAAAGTGTTGGACATCCTGTGACCCACTGGGGTTCTAATAAACCATTGTTTATATATCTGCAAATGTGTGACTGGAGATGTTTGACTGGTCACCTCTTGTTTTGACCGCTCTAACATTCACTCAAGAAAGTTCACACAAAAAAGTTCAAATTTTTCAGCTTTCCCCTTTTTAAAAATCTAGATCGTCTCGGGAACGAGGTCAGAAAATTCTGGTCGTTCTTGGAGTCACTCCTGTTTATAAAATGCCAGATCATCACAAACTATAATGATGGTTATGGCAGCTGACTGAAAAATAATTGAAAGAAATAACTTTGCAGACTACACAGTTGATGGAACTTGACCCTTGAATTTCAGTGTCATCACAAGATTTTGTGAGAGTGCAATCACTGCCGGGCAAACGCACTCTCAATGCTGGAAAAGGACATTTATTGTCTGGCTTGTGAAGACATTTCTGTGTGAAGTCCCAGCATCTTTCATCTTTCTCCCACAGTGCTGGACTAGTTGGATTATTTGAAATTTCTTCCCTCTAAATGGGATGTTCCTTTCAAGTAACCTGGACTTGTATTTCTTTGCCTGTTTCATCTTTTTTTACAGGCCAACAAGGAATTTCTTAGCCTATTTCCATCTCTTTTGCCAGGAGCCTAAAAACATTTATTGAGGAAATAAACTGATGTTCTAGTTCAATCCTTTTCTTTCCAAAATTGCCTGTTCCTGGTTCCTCACAGCCACTTAGCACTCTATAAAATTTCTACTACATCCTATTGTACGCAAGTTACAACACAATTTCACAAGTGATACTTCATCAGTTACTACAGCAAAAAATAAAGTTTCATTTACTGCAATTACTTCAATTTTTTTATTATCAATATTTATATAAAATAAAAAATGAGATGATTCTAACCCTTGACTTTTTGCAGCCTTATATAACATCTTTCTCTCTTTCCCATTTGACATCTATAGTTGAGCCATTTCTCTTCTGCAGATCTGTTTCCAAATATTCTTCTTCCATCTAATTCAAACCAAATGACTGGTTTGGGCCTAACCATTCTCCCTCAATGTCTTTAATGATGTATGGATTGCATTTGGTTTTTTAAGCTTCCCGTTTCAATTTGCATTCCTAAGCATAATAAAATATTTCCTCTTCTTAATGCAAAGTCCTGCTCCAGGCTCCTGATTTCAGAATATTAGGATGGAAAATACCCAGAACTCCCAATTCTCTGCAAATAAAAAGAAATTTCTAGAGCTTGAGAGTAGCCAAAGTGATACAATTTTGTTTATATAATCTCAGTTGCCCTTAAATGAACATCTTACATCCTATTTCATCTTTCTTTTGAAATTTCTATTTGATCAAACACTTGATTATTTTTGATGGGATACTGTAAATAGTTTCATGACATCAAATGAAGATGTGATTGATACTGCCAGCATGAGATGAATTTCATGACTATTTAGTAAAAAGAAGACTTTTACCTTAGTCCCTCTACAAGCAAGACATAACAAGTGTAGTTAGCCGTGTTAATATTGTTATAATTTAGAAAAATGTCTGATTAAAAGAAAGCATGTGTTCTTGTTAGCAGGATGAATATTGAAAAACCACAGAGCAAGTTGCAGGGATCTCCTATTTTGTGTGAGGACAGGTCAGTGAGATCTTGAACTAAAACCTATTGCAGTTTACCATTTGTAGTTTATGTTTTTTTCATTCCTCTATTTTATTTAATCTGGCGATATATCAATATATTTATAGAGATATGTATAAAAATCAGAATGAGTTGGGATCTTCCTTAATATAAGTGGTTTGGGGGACTGTACTCAAATCTGATTGGAGTGAGTTCTTCATATTTTTTTCCAGGATATTTTCTGATTATTTCCTTCTCCCCATCACTTACCACCTCTCTGCCCATGTGCTCAATGCCATTAAAACCTCACAGAGCCACCAAACTTGCTGAGCTGTTTGGCCCCTGACACATCTGTTTATGGCCCAAAAATCTAAACTGAAAAGGAGCCCACACAGTACCCAAATACATCCTGTTTGTTGGAAAAATGTTCAATTCTTCTCTCATAGCCTTCAGTCTTGACTATGGATTTATTGATATATAGGAATGTTTCATATACACTACATTTTCTCGGATGCTTGTGAAGGGGATTAACCAGAGGAGGCATTATTCTTAAGCAAACTCATTTAATGCAAGGTTAAATGTATTTGTTTCCATCTGCTCCGTTGGCAGAAAGGCTTTATGGCAGCTAAGCCAGAAAAAGTCACAGAGCAACCATAAAATCTCACTGACACTAACAAGGGTGAGGAGTTTCACGGGACTGGAAATCTCCTGGTACCTTTCACACAGCATCATGCCACTGCTTCAACAAACAATCGTGGTGTGGGTTTTGTTGGGTTTTGGTTTTTGGGTTTTGTTTTTTTTTTTCCCATAATATAAACCTTAATTGTTTTAATTTATTTTAGGAGTGAAAAACAGGCATCTGAACAATCCCATTTGCAACACCCAGGACTCAGTATAAATCACTTTTCAAGGAGGGAGCTTTCCATTTTATGCATGCCAAGAGACACCATTAAAACCACAGGAGCTGCCTACATTCGTGGGGAGCTGTAGGAGACCACCACAGAATATTTTTGGCTCATTTGCTGGCTCTCAGGAAGGTGATTAGCTCTGAGAGCAATCACAGTGGAACTGGAAAAGTGCATTTCTTTATTCCCTGGTCTTCACCATCCTGCCTGTCAGGGAAGTCCCTTGGCAGTGATTGTCACTCAGGCTGGGCTGAGCAGTCAGAGGGGACCCCAAAAAAGGTCAAAGCTTTGACCCTGGCACCACAGTCTGAGGGAATTAATAGGAAAAAAACCATCTGCTGACCACTCCACTAATTAGCTTGGAGTGATTATTGTCCTCACCTCGCTTCTGCATGCAGCCAGAGTGCTCAATATTTAAATGCGTTTTCCTGGAAATATAATTTATCTGTTGTTATCTGTTTATCTGCAGAGTTTGGCTGCTAAAATGGGTGTCAGAGCTTCCAGATTGCTGTACTGAGCACTGGCTCAGAACTCATTGGTGCTTCTCCTTTCTCAGTGTATCAACAACAAGAATTTGGTTCACTGCTGCTTTGCCTTGGGGCTTCTATTCCCTGGGGCATTCACAATTGCCTCAGAACTCACAAAATTTTCCCTAGTTTTTTTCACTTTTGTGTGAAAACCAATAAAAATGAGGTATCTCATGAACTATTATTTTTAAAATCCTCTTTCCCGAGAAATCAGATGTTTTCCCTACTGCAAGCAAGTTTTTTACAGGACAAAAAGAACTTTTAGGCATCTCTAAGGATGGGGTCTTTTCACAGTAATAGATCCCCATCTGCTTGTGTAGGTTATTTTACATCTTTGGTGTCTGTTTAGCCATGGCACAGTTTAAGAGGCTGTATTGTGCTATTCTCAACTGGTTTGCTGGCCAATAAACCTAAAATGCCCAACATCTTGGGATCTGAGAGTGCTTATCAGTTTATGCTTGAATTTTACAATTAAAAAACTAAAATAAATTGCCTGAACAACTGAGCCCACTATTTCAGTGCTAATGCCAAGAGAGATGGCAAAAATGGACCAGTGACTCATTTTTAAGGTGTTGAAGTTTCAAGAACAAAAAAGTCCTCCAGATTTGTGATTTCTTCGAGACCTTTGTAATTTTTACAATGAAAAATTTCTGTAATCAAACTGAAAGGCAGAATGTTAAATACTGTGCCATATTTTGAAACTGTTTTCAAGTCTGTGCACCCATCCTGTCTTTTATAAAGGACATTTCTTCCCATATCTACCACATTACTGACATTAAAGCCATGGCCACAAGCCTCCATCTAGAACAAACTGGATAACAACCCAGTTCTGCTATTGACTGAAACTTTAAAGCTGGTTCTTTTTTGGTTATTTCTGAGCTTCTGTTTGATGTTGTCGTCCCATCCTTGAGTTCTTATTTGATATTATTGGGTTAGTTTGAGTGTGTTGTAAGTGAATTTTGCTGGGTGGCACAATCTGCCCTAGAAATATCAAGAATATAATAGCTGCAGCAAAAATCAGCACGTTATTCTTGCAGTACTTATGAAGTAGAAACAAGTGATTTTTATGTGCTTTAGCTAAATATAAGTTAAAGAGGAAAGCACCCCTTTTATTTACAGGGATATATAAAAGAACAGACCACGTGCTGAGAAGTTCAGCTGTAGCAAGTGATGTGCATATGTGCAAAAACCATGGCAGGGACACTGAGTGTTTCTCTGATTGGATGTATTCCCTGGGGAATATCTCTTTTTCTTTTCTTTTTTAATTAATATTGGCATTAAATCTAAGCAGTGTTCGACCTAATGGGGTGCCTTTGGTTGGCTCTGTGCCCTTGCACAGGAGGACATCAATGTCACTGCAATAAATATTTATTTATAATAAATAAATAATAATTATTAAATAATAAATAATATTTATTTATAATAATATTTATAATATTTCCAGTGAAGCTGAGGAATTCCAGCCCCAGGCCAAGGCTGTGCTGTGCAAAGCACTGTAGGGACAAAGAGAAACAGTGCCAGGTAGCACTGCAAACAAACAGGCAAACAGTNTGGCATTAAATCTAAGCAGTGTTCGACCTAATGGGGTGCCTTTGGTTGGCTCTGTGCCCTTGCACAGGAGGACATCAATGTCACTGCAATAAATATTTATTTATAATAAATAAATAATAATTATTAAATAATAAATAATATTTATTTATAATAATATTTATAATATTTCCAGTGAAGCTGAGGAATTCCAGCCCCAGGCCAAGGCTGTGCTGTGCAAAGCACTGTAGGGACAAAGAGAAACAGTGCCAGGTAGCACTGCAAACAAACAGGCAAACAGTGGGAGTAGGAACAGTGTAAAAGCATCAAAATGATTTATCCAGCATCATGCAGCAAGGTAAGGAACTCTACTGAGTAAGATGCAGGTTGTCTGACTCTCATTTTTGTCCCCTCACAACCACATGCTGCTTTTCCCAAACCCACAATCTCTACCACATCACTCTGCTTGTTTGCCAGTTCAACATCTCATCCATGAATTACAAAAACTCTATTTCCATTCTCCATAACTATGCACTGCTAAACTTCAGAGCTGTAGATGGACTACGGGGTGTGAAAATAACTGCAGCAAATAAAAAGTTAAATTACTTCTAAAAACAGGCCTGTCTGAAATTCTGAGGACATAATGGAGCCCCCCAGATTTATGCCAGCTGATGGTGTCACCACACAGCGTTTCAGTTGTTGAAATTGTGGATAATGCCAGATCATTTGAACTGAACAAAGAATTCACAAGTTTCTCTTTCATGCACCTTAGCTACCAGAAAGTCACAATTCCCTTGGCAATCTGTTGCTGAATTTCACTTGAAATCACACAGAAAAACTTCCTAATCTCTATCACTGTTCAGACATGACATAGAAAGTATAAAAGAGTTTTCATTTCCCCTGTAGGATGTGAGATCCCAGAGATCTTAGAACAGGAGATGAAGATGATGGCATCCTTAAGCTGCTAAGACACAGTTTGCTTACATCAGTCCCTCAGGTACTCTAACCTGATATGTGGGTCAGAGGAACTAAATTTTTTACATCTCTCATTTGCACTGAAAATATTTACACTAGTAAATAATTAATTTAACATCATGTTAATTAATAATTTAATTAATTAACATGAGATCCTCCTGGCAATTTTCATTATTAAATTAGTTATTAAATTATATTGCGTGTCTTGACAAACAGCAAACAATTAGCCAAGGGCAGGCCAAATTTCAGTCTGAAGAACTTGGGGTTTTTAAGCCACCACCAGAAGAGCTGCAAGGTAACAGAATCCATCAAAATAATTTTGCTGGAGGGAGGTGTCTCCAGGTAGTCCCAGTTTGGCTGTACATCCCACTGCTGCTGATACCAACCTTATCTCTGCTGTTTTACTAACATATACATAACAACTGGCTTTGTTATGCTAAACAATCACTTTATTCTGGTAATGCAGGCATAATTCTGGATTAATTAGCTCAGCTTAATCGCACCTCAGGGAACAAGCAAACAGAGAACACACTGACAAACAAGCACGAGTGAGGCTGGAGAGTTGCAGGAATTTGCTAATAATTGAGTAGCTTGACTTCCACGACTGCTGGTGCTTTTACACTGAAAAAGCAATTTTCTGCCATTTCTTCTGACTTCCTGTGCCTATCTTTCTGAGAGGAAGGGTAAGGAATTCAAGGAATCCTTAAAAAAAGAGAAATTGTTGTGAGTTGCCACATTTAGCTCAAACCTAAAAAGAGGGTCTAGCTGTGAATCTGAACCCAGACTACTTTTTCAGTTCTGGAGACCGGTTCCAGTTTCTCTCTCTGCTCTGCACATCAGAGTTTGCTAGATGCCAGCTTTTTCTAAGAATCAACTATTACAAAATCCACCTCTGAGCTGCTTCCAACAATTGCTAAGAAGTGGCAAAACTTTTCTCAGTGAAAGAATTCCATCACACTTTGAAGCCATTTAAAGAACTCAGTGCACTCCCTGTTGCCTGCCCACCTGCTTTCTTCTTCCCCCCACAGTCTTTAAGTCAGTGCTTAATTCTTCAAGGTAAGCTTTCAAATAAGCAAAAGAAAAGTAAATTACCTGCTATGAACACACTGAGACTTTTCAGTGCTTTTTATTTTGGGGTGTTTTTTTACCACAACAAAAACTAATTGCTCCACAGCCCAATTGCCTGGAGCCTTTCCACCTTGTGGAACCTCTGTTATCAAGAGGTTCAGTTGTCAGAAGGATTTAATCCCTAATCAGTCTTTGCAATCTGCAGGCTGCCAGACAAATGCTTGGGTCTAATTCACAACTTTTGGTGTTGGTGTGTGTCTGCAGCAGATGCAGCACACGGGGAGAGAACAGAGCTCCAGCTGGGACAGCTTCCTGCATTTCAGCTCTGCTGCTGCTTCAGAGCAGACCCCGGGTTTGTCTCCTTCTGCTCTCCCAAATGGTGTTTCCACAGGTGCCCTAATTAGTAGATGGGCTTGTTACTAACTTTGATTTCACATGATTTTAACTTTCCTGGACACCTAAACAAAGGCATTGTGTAACACTATTTTTCCAGCCAAAGTATAACATGCTATTTGAAAAGCTCTTTAACTTTTCATTTGTGCTGCCCTTGTATTTTCTATATTGGTCACTGCCTGTCAATAAACATCATCATAATCCCCCCACACATTTGATAGCATGGACTGGACTATTTCAGTATCCAGCTGGGTGTTCTGGCTTGTCTGCCTTTATGAAATTCTTAAGAAAGCATTTTTAATCAAGAACGTGTGCTTCACCCTCACTCAAATATGTGTTTTTCAAATAGTGTTTCTTCTTCAAGATCTTCCAATTCAATTGGCCTATATCATTAAATTTGTCTCTCCTGATCCTACAGCTTGCTCTTGAAGTTAATCCCTTAAACTTTCTTTGAACAGTAGAACATCTGAGTCCCCAAAAGGATCTGAAGGCAAACAGGGAGATGAAGCCAAAGAACTTGCACAGCTCTGTGCCACATTTCCTTAGCTCAGATATTCTTAGAAATGGGCTGGGGCGTAAACATTATGAAGAGTATTCTTTGGAATTCAGTCATATGAAGGATTTAGATTTTATGTAAAACTGTTTCTAGCTTACTTAAACTAAAAAAGAAAAAAAAAAGAAAAGACAAACAGGAAAAAAAATGATAACCGATCCAAACAAGCAAAAGAAAACAACCAAAAAAATAACACTGATGTGCAGAGAACCTGAAGAGATCCTGATGAACCTCAGAAGAAAAATTTCTTTTGCATCAGATTTTTCAAAATTGCTGCTTTGCCAAGACCAGAGGCATCCATGAGGTGAGTGTGATTCTACTGGATATTTATTGTACCTTTCACTTTGAATTGTTTTAATATAACCTACAGCCCTAATTCAGATGCAATTCATAGTCATGATGATGATGATGAACTGTACAAGTGTCAAGCTACTCTAAAAACTGAATCTGGTTTACTTTCAATTAGTAGAGTTTATTCTTTTCCTAAATCAGCTTCAGCTTTGCATGGGGTGATTGCCTGTTATCAACATTTGAGATATATATATATATATATATAAATATATATTCCCAATCCAGTGTGTCTACTCAAAATTCATTGAGTCAGTCAGCAAAACTATATATTTTGTTTTGAATTATTTCTACAAAAAACATGTTTACTTCTTTGGAACAAAAGCAACTTCAGGGACACCTGTGATTTACTACACTGTGAGATAAACAGACAAAAAATACTGCATCCAAAAAATCAAAAATAGATGAAAAAGTTTAAATCAGTGGAAAGCAGATCAAAAAGTCTATACCAGATGTTCTCAAGGGAAACAGCCAGAAGTGCTTTAAAACCTAAAGGCTCCACTGCAATTTAGTGTCTATTTGAAATTCATTGTGAACAACAGTGAAACTTCCACAAATTTTACTCAATATCAGATACAAGTAGACAAGGACATGTAATTGCTTCTACAGCTGACTGTGGAAATGAAAGGAACAAATCATGCACCTCATCCCCCCAGAGCCACTGAGAAAATAAAGCACTTTTGCTCCCAGACTTCAGCGTTAGTTATGAGCTACTGGCCCATCCTAATGGATATCTGGCACTGTTTCCTCACAGGTGAAGCTCTTTCTTACAGAGAGAAAAACAACATTTGCTGCAACTTCCATTATTTCTGATCATTGAACTTATGTCGGGGCAAAGGAAATTAATTTAATCCTCGATTTGAAATTAATTTAGTACTTTCAGATTTAGAGGAAAGAGATCCACAAGGCTGTAACTGGCAGTTCATGCTATTTCCTTGTGCTTTCTCACACCTCTGCTACAGCTTAATCTGAGCTTCTCTCTGTGAAAGTTTCTCTTCCTTAATAAGCATCCGTGACATCCAGTCTGCTCTGGGGTGTGGTTTGAATACCAACCTTCAGGATGGGCACCTACGGCCCCCCTGAGCTGAGAAATGAACCAGACACAGGGAACAGCTTTTCTGTCACCCTGGCATGAACCAAAAACCCCTCAGCCCCAGCTGCTGGCAGAGACAATTGGTGCTGCAGAATCTGGAGGGAAGGTGCTGGTGAGCACACAGCTCTGCCTCAGGAGCCACGGCACAGCCACCACGACCGTGGCACCTCAAATATCAAACTTCCCACTCAGGATGCTGCTGCAGGAAGCAGGGGGAGGATGTTGGTGTTTAAACTTCTGGGAGGTGGGAAAATTCGCTTCCAAGTTGCTGCTCATTATAACAACTGCTGGCAAAAGGCAAATTTCTGTCTGGATTGGAGTGGCTGGGTGCCAAATGTTGTGATGATGGTTCCTGCAGGCTGATGGGCATGAGGAAGCAACAAACTGGCAGAGTTGCAGAGAGTAGGCTCAAAACCACGTCCACATGAACAGCAAAGCCTTAAGAGCTTTTCCCTGCTGCTTAACCCTGTGCTTCCTTAATTTTAACCTTTAAAAAAGGCAAATTTGAAAGATTCCCCAAACCTTACTGCATAATTGCCTGTGGATGTATCATTTTCTTCTGGGTTGTCTCTCCTCCATCCATTTTTTTCTTAAATCTTTTGAAGCCCCGTACTTTGAGTCACTAAGAGATGAAGAAAAAATAAAATAAAGTTATTTCAGAGAGAATAGAGATTGGTGAGAAAAAGGGTGGGCTGCATGATACATTTATGGACCCATGAAAACGTGTGAAATGAGTCACTGTTCATGAAAGTGAGTGATCATAAAGGGATGAGATACAATGAAGAGAAATCGAAAATGTTAGTGTGTTAACTGAAACCTGTTAAAAAGCTACTTTAAAGCAATTAACAATGACTACAAAACCAGTAACACTGTGTAATACTGTAACTTTGGAAAAATTTTCCCTCACGTGAGTACAGTCATTATATGATCATAATTTAGTAAGAAAATCACCACCAGCAAAATTCCCAGAGGAACATAAAATCACTGCCAGCTAACAGCATGCAGGCTGCTCCTGGCAAAAGTAGAAATTGGATGCAGGGAACAGAATGATTACAGATTCACCTTTCAAAAAGTTCACGGTGATCCCTTATATTTTCTCAATTTCTATGTATTGAATGTTTGCTGCTGCTCTTTAATAATCTCCAACACACAATGCTTTGGGGTTTTTGAGCAATTTCCAGAGCTCAGTTGTATTTACAGGCTACATTTACACAGCTCTGGGGGACTAAACTCAAGCATTAATCGGTTTTAATCTTTGAAACCTTCTCCTTCAGGAATTTTGACTAATGCACAAACTGTTCCTTGCTTAACCAGCTTCAGATGTTAACTTCTTTTTTAATAAAGAGGGACTTCAGGAATGTCCACTGAAAGCACAACATTCCCCAGTTTTCTCTGTAAGGACACGGACTCTGCTGAGGAAGGAGCCAGCACACAGAACCATTGGGTGAGGAAAAATGAATATATAATCTCGTGAATGCCAGCAGAAACCATCTGAAGAAAAGTTCTAAACTCAGACTGAATTTGGATTTCTAGACCAATTTAGGGGGAAAAAATGCCAATTTGTTTTGGTTTTTGTTTTAAATAATAGACAACCAAGAATGGGCAAATTCAGTATGGTGATTTGGCTCCAATTTTCTTAATAAAAAAATCCATTAATGGAGTCTTAACCCTGTGTTCCTCATGTCCCCATGCCTGGGCTCTGAGACACAGGCATTTAAATATTCAAATAATGGTAAATTTGCTGTATCTGGAGAGAACCTAGACTACACTGAGCTGCTGGGAAACACTGTGCTTTCCTGGGTAAAAATCACTTTATTTTTCACTGGAATTGCCAGATCTGTGGTCAGTCCTTGCAGAAAAATTTTAAAACCTCGAAACTCAGTCCCAGCTGTGCAGGTTGTTCCAGCTTTTAATAGCCTCCAACACTTTTACAGGGCATCTCCTGTATTATTAATGCCATCCATCTTTTAGATATTCATGGTTACAGTGACTGGTTCTTTCCATGACACTTTCATATATCCTGTTCTACACGGGAGATAAGGAGGCTGCAGCTCAGCCGGGTGTTTACACAGAATAAAGATATTTAAGACCATCTGTTTTTCCCTAATGCTGATGAACCAGAAGAAACAGAAAAGGGTTCAGGGGGGGTTTTAGGCTCCTGCATTCAACCCACACTCTCACAGGCAAGGAGGAAGTTTGCTCCAAGCCTACAGATGGGTCAGCAAGGCCACAGGGAGACGTGGTCTGTGCTCCATGAAACACCAGAGGATGGCTCATGACATGGAATGACAGGGGAATCAGGCACCACCCTGGCATTTTTGTGGGATATGGAGGGGATCAGACACCCCCCTGGCATTTTTGTGGAATATGGAGGGGATCAGACACCACCCTGGCATTTTTATGGGATAAGAAGGATATCAGACATCCCCCTGGCATTTTTGTGGAATATGAAGGATATCAGACACCCCCCTGGCATTTCTGTGCACAGCCTGATCTGTCACCCTGGGACAGTGTAGCCCTGAGGACATGCCCCCAGTTCACACATCTGTGCCAGACTAAGTGGCTGTAATGTGCTTTGAGCTTTCCAGTTCATTGCTATTCAAAAACTCCAAGGATGACAGAACTGAGGTGATTTCTTTTGCACTTGTTCTCTGAGAGTCTGAGGCAGAGCATCCCTCCTTCCATGCAGCTCATCAGGCAGACAACAAATCAAGTTATGTCCCTTAGACTTGAACACAGAAAAGCACAGAGAGCACATGGAGCAGGCAAAAATGGAGCTTTGACATTTCTGCCTCCCAAACAGAATGATTTAAAACTTCCAAAACAGCCAGACAAAAAGCAGCAATTACAATTGCTAAGCTCCATCCATCAGTCACTTTCTGCCCTGACTTCACTTGCCGTGGGCATAAGTAGTAAAGTCCATTTCTCCAACAGGAAAAAATTCTAGAAAATAGGGGGACAAAGATGAAGTCTTGTAGTTGGCTCAAATCCATCAAGATGCCTAATGAGACTTTTCTAATGTTCTTTGACTCCCCCATCCTTACAATCAGCTGCTTAATAAAGCACCTGGGATCAGCTTCCAGGCACAATCTGTACTCTGATTTTATCCAGATTGATGTGTTTACTCAGCACACTGAATTAATTAGAACTTAAGTTGCCTAATTTCTTCTTCAGAAACAAATATGACTTCTTTCAAGGCATTTTAGAGCCTAGTGGAAGATTTTCAGTATTTCAGTTGGTTAAAAAAGCACCTCTCCTAGGTAAATGATGTTCCTCTGTGATGCATAATGAATGCAGTGGTGTTCACTGTAATAAACCATCCAGGTCTATAAACTGAATGTTGCTGAAATGAATTATTTTAAATTAATTTCAAATTCTTAAATCAAACTCTAGTATGTCTCCAAACACAGGCTGTGTTGTAGAGACTTTAGCATACATCAGTATATTTAAATATCAGAGCAAGTCCTGTTACAACTGCCTTTCCATCTGTCGTGGTTTCTGCTGAGAGGCAGAATATTAATAAATGACAAACCAACCTCAAAAATGTTTCTAAAACACACACGCTCTCAAAAGGGCACTATCAAGGTTTATTTAGAGATTCAGTGACAAGACAAAGCAGGAACTCTCAGTTTTTCCTAAGCACTGAGTTTTATTTCCCCTGGGGATGCTTGGGAATGCCTTCAGTGTTCCAGGCCTGGTAATAACCCCAGCATATTCTGCATTTCCACCCTTCATGGGCAGGACTTTGTGCACTGCCAATAACAGCTTTGGGGACTCAAACTCCAGGAGTTCTTTGGTCACTGGTGTGTCCCAGGCTCAGTGGCACCCAGGACCCAGGTACAGCACACCTGTTGCCCAAATCCTCCATTCTGCAGCAAATTTACTGTGCTAGTAAAGGAATGTGCAAAGAAACACCAGGAAAAGATGAGCTGAGGTTCTTAATCCCAAAGTCCTTTAGTGTTCCAGGCTAAGGATGAGCATCAACCTCTCCTCCACAAACCCCTGTTGCAGCTGGGCATCATCAGAAATGCTCCACTACCCCACAGCCATATTTCGCTTTCTTAAACTGATAGAGAAGTGAATTTAAGGCAGTATCAGTGATTTTTATCCCAAAGGATTGTACTTTTTTTTTCCCCCAAGGAATTCTACATGAGAATTTTCATTTTTCATCTGTAGCTTTGTAAAGGTGACATTCTGGAGATGTTTGCAAAATAGCTACTTGAAAGCCACTCAAAACTCACTCTGTCATATACTTTCTGTCATTAATCTCATTTAAATGGGGAAAAAAATCCATTTCAACTTCAAAAATTCCTTTCATGCAGGAAATATGCAGGGTTTGGGAATATTTTCTGCCTCACAAGGCCCAATCCTAAACTCCTGATGAAATACAAGGAGAGCTTGAGCCATTCTTCATTCCTTTTGGAAAGTTTCCCTCATATGCACCGATTTAGAAGGTGAGTCACCAGCTAAACTCACTAGCAGAGCTAAATTTCCTTGTGATTTCTACACCTGCAAAAGCTGGGTCTGTCCACGTGCATGAGCCCTGTCCAAACATCTTTGTCCTACCTGGCCTGTTCCCTCTTGAAGGGATTCAACCCTTCCACAAGGGACTCAGGGGTGCTCAGACACATTTCTGTGTCCCACACACATCCCACCCCACCAGGATTTATTCTGGTTTTATTCTGAGCACGGACACACTGGGCACCAATACCTGCTACTAAAACTCACTCATCTCGGTGCCAAGATGTTTGGCAGCTTTTGGTGCTGTTTTTCCTTTGAGTTTTCAGACATGGTGCAGCCAAGTTTCAGAGCATTTGCTAAATTGAGCACTTACTCTCATTCCAGGCCCTCTCCCTTCTCATCTTCAGTAGTTTTCTACTACGGTGTTGCAAATCTCAGTTCTTTATTCACAGTTCCACAGAACAACAAAACAGATATTGACAGAAATCTCTTCTGCAGACATATGTGTTTTCCACTTTGCTAAATGCAAAAAAGCAGCATTTTAACTCTGCAGAGCTCAAGTGGTGCTTTAGCTATTGATTTCTATACAAAACACCCCCCTGGATTTCTCACCACAGCTCAATCTTCTCAAACAACATATAATTACATGTTGCAGACAACACCCCTCCAGTGTGGCTCCAAATAAAATCTGGTTGTGTGAGAAATCCCATACAAAATCCTATCTCTGTATTAAAAAAAAAATAAATAAATAAATAGATAACTTCTCACATAGCCATCTTTTTCTAAGCATTCCCATATTTACTCAAACTGGTTGTAGTTACCCATTACTTTGAAAAAGAAAAGTACATGAAGGGATGCAGCAAATGCATTGGCCTAATTTGATTTCTTGTTTTAGACCAGAGAAATGCTACAGAGTTCAGTGGAGTTGTTTTTAATGAATGTCACTATGGGAAGAAATAAGTAGGCCAAGTACAGGTATGTTTTATTAGAGCCTCTGAGCTCCTAGGCACACAGCAGTATTAACAGCAGTGTAAAATGATCTGTGAGATTAATTTGCAAAAGAAATTTGAAGAAAATATATGAGAAATGTACAACCAAGTCCACACACTAAAAACAGTCATGATTTTCAAGCTGAAAAGTTAAGGATGTTTCATGAGCCTGTTTTTAGGGAATGGCATAATAACTTCATAAATAACCAAGAGAATATACACTATTACTGTACTTTTTATTCTCAGTAAGTGTAATGATAAAACCAAAGTACAAGAGGCCAGAAGTAAAGTAACAGACATCAGGAAACTGCTTAGAATCCTTAAACTTTCAGAAACTGGATTTGCACTGTTGGATAAAACTCAGTACTGCTGAGGGGTAAAGTCAATAAAAAATAATTAACTTGTTCAGGGGACAAGGGTACATCTTTTATCTGGATCATTAGAGAATGTCCATGGCAGGGCAGAACAGAAATAAGCTGGTAGGTGTGCCTTGATGAACAGCTACAAGAGCACAGCAGAAATGTGCTTTACCTGCTCCTTGCAAAGACTCTCTGCCTTTAAAAATATGACCCAAACTTCTTCTCTCAAAGTGCAAAGTTATTGTAGCAGTTCAAGACAGAACTGAAAAGAGATGATAAAGAGCAAGTTGGCACTACAGAAGAGTAACAAACCCACAAACTGCAGGAGCATTATTTTGACTGTACTGCCACAAGTTCACTGGCTTTCTGCTGTCAGAAAGTGTTGTAATGATTCCATTTTCGCTTTATCCTTGTCTCATTAAAATGAGTACTGAAACAACTCACTGCCCAAACTCCTCTGGATCTTGGTCACTATCTCTGTTGTTGCTGCCCACTAAATGTACAAATTCATTACCACCTTTTCAGCAAGAAATAACAGAATCATCACAGAATCACAGTACGGGTTGGGTTGTAAGGAAACTTAAATCCCATCCAGTCCCCCCCCTGCCATGGGCAGGGACACCTTCCACTGTCCCAGGCTGCTCCAAGCCCTGTCCAGCCTGGCCTTGGGCACTGCCAGGGATCCAGGGGCAGCCACAGCTGCTCTGGGCACCCTGTGCCAGGCCTGCCCACCCTCCCAGGGAACAATTCCTTCCCAGTATCCCATCTACCTCTTCATGTCTGTCAGCCAGCTCAAGGTCCTTGTCGTTTTCCAGGTCCTTTACATTCCTGCACTGCCAGAATTTGTCCCTAGAAGATTCCAGCATATTCTGGTCTCTTTGCTGTTCAGTTGTTGCACACTGTGCTCTTCCCTGATTGCAGAGCTGACAGGGAGTACTCAGTGCCAAAGGTGTCCCATTAATATGATGGACTGTGTGATTGCTATCACTGCATCCTGCAGGCATGCTCAGGACGAGTGCTGCACACAGGCTCACAGGTCAGAGGCTCTCCAGGTACATTTTACTGCTGCTGGGTGGGACAAATAAATGCTCCAAGGCCAGCAGTGAGCAGGAGGTGCTCACCAGCCTGACACTATCAGCAGAGCCCTGGATCACATTCAGCACACAATTCTATATTTCATGATAAACTGGTTCGCTTTCATTTTCTGGCTTAACATTACTGGCAATGGTTCAAATACAAAATATTCTCAGAGACTCCAGCAAATACTATTTTAACAGAATAAATACAATCATCATCTTTGTTAATGACTGCTTTTCTCTGACTCCAAAGATTCAGATGTGATCTGCTATTGAAACACTCTTTTCTGCTCTGCCAGCACAGCTTCTGTTTCATCCTCCTGGCTCCAAAAACTCCAAGGTTCATTGCAACACAAATCTTCTCACAGGCAAAGCTTGAGAGGTCCCCTCAAGGTTTTCTGGCTGGCAGAACCTCAGCATTTGCCAGGATGCTCAGGGCTGCCTCCCAGCCTCCTGTTTATTTACCAGGGATTCCTCTTTCAGTATACAGTGCTGTGTTTAATTTGCTTCAGTTCTCATCTCTCCCTCTAAATCATTTAAAAACAAATTTATACATGCATGTGTATGTATTTTGTTGCATAAGGCTTATATATGAACAGGTTTTGAGCAACCTGGTCTAGGGGAAGGTCCCTTGCCCATGGCAGAACGTTTGGAACTAGAGGAATTTAAGGTCCATTCCAACACTAACCACACAGCAATTCCATGACAGATGTGTGAATATTACATAGCATATTATATAATATGAGAATGCAGAGGTACATAAAGCTGACATGACCAAATTTCAACACTAAAATGTACCTAGGCCTGTGTATGTTGCTGCACAGGATTTCTATATCAAATCCTACCAATAATTTTTTAGTCTTTTCAATCAGCTTTGCTAAATTTTTGCCTTAAGGAAGAGAAGTTTGACACATACTTTTTTTGCCATATGAATTATCCTCAGTCCCATGTGCTCTTCTTTGAAACCTGCCTGCGTTCCCAGTATAAAAAAGAATACCACTGCCATTTAGGATTTATTTCACAGTGAGCTCTCTGACTTTCCTGCTCAGGGAAGATGCAGCCTTTCACAAAAATCTTCTGGAATTCTGCATCCAGGTCCCAGCACTAGCTTCAAGTAGTAAAGGAAGCCCATAGAATGGGACTAGCCCTTATCCATCAGTCCTGAACAGTTTAGATATGCATATACTTATATAACTGTGTGTAGAAGTAAAGAAGTAAAAGTATATCAGAAAGAAAAAAAAAAAAAAAAAAAAAAAAAAAAAAAAAAAAAAAAAAAGTGTAAATCTGTAATTTCCAGATTCCTAAATTTGAAAACCAAAAGCTACAAAATCCAGACTGGTTTGAAACTCAGATATGTGCACCACCAGAATATGCAACAGGCCAGTGTGGGTTCAGACTGGTGTGTGACAGAGACAGCTTTATTCCCTCCCCTGTAAACCCCCAGTTTCTCTGAAAGAAAAGCAGCTCTTGGGTTTTATTTCCTCTGAAAAGAAATACCTGTACACAGGGGTCTAGATATTACGGAGCAAACTAGGATTAAAATCTGTTTGGGAGAGTACTTCTGCACCAATTCTCTCCTTCAGTATCTTTTTCAGTGACAGAAAGTGTTTAAATTATTATGATAGTAAAGCAATGGTAGACAGAAGAAACAGCTGCTCCTGTTGGCACACTTCACTGAAAGTGTGCTCTGGGATGAGTATTTGGCACTGGGGACAGAGAGAAGCATTTGTCTTTTCAGTGGGTAGAAGCTGGCCATTTTCTGCCACTTTTCACAACACTGTTAGTCCTATATTGCTGCATTTCCTTTCTTTCCATTGCCAAATAAACAAGGGAATTGCTTACTCACAGGCAGTGAGGTAAGGGCTCAGTTAATTAATGCGTGAAGGGTGCAGGTAGATTTCACACATGATGAAAATGAGGGCGATCTTCAAGTTGCTCCTGCTCATCTATTTGTGAGGAAAACAGAGAGCAAAGCAGCAGCATATTGCAGTTAGCAGGAAAGCTTCCTTCCTTCAGACACACACGGTTCCAACACAGACCAGCAGCAGGGCTCTGTAGTCTGCTCCCACTGCAAAGCAAAAGCCAAGAGAAAACTAAATTAAAAGGTTGAGTGTTCTGCTTCCCCAAGGCATTCCCTGCAGCTGAGAACAAAAGAAAATCTCATCTTTCTTGATGTGAGGTATAATATTTTTTTAAAAAGAGAAAAACATCTTATTTTACTCCACTTTCCCCCTAAGTGGACCTTCCTGCCTTGGACATTAAACACAGTTCTGACAGTCTCAGCCCTCCCTGCCCAGCACACCACGGTGCTGCTGCTGTGCAGACAACGAGGCAAGAGGAGGAACAGGTGAGAAAACCTCCCTGCTTCAGTCAGCAGCACTGGTGCTGTTCTGTAGGGCCTGAGGGAGAGCCCGGAGTGAGGCTGAGAGAGCTGAGACCTGCAGGGGACACGGCTCAGCCCCTCCTGAGCAGCACAGGTCACATCCACGCTTGCTGTGAAATGTTACCAAGACTCAGTAGAATCATCTCCTCGGGTTGGCTTTTTTTAGGTCAGAGTTGAAACATTTCAGATTTGATGACTTCTGAAACTGAAATCCTGCTTTCTGTGTGAATACCATTAAAATTCCTGTTTCAGCTGATGTCTGGGTAATTTTTGTGGGTCTAGGAGAACAGTGTTCCCAAAGTGCTGTTACCAATTTGCAGACACTTCACCGCCCAGTTGTTCATGGAATCCTTGAGACTAAAACAATTGGCCTCAACCCATCAATCCAGCCTGTCCAGACCCCTCTGCAGAGCCTTTCTGCCCTCCAGAGGATCCACACTCCCACCCACCTCGGTGCTGTCTGTGAGCATCCCAACCCTGAGTACAAAACCAGGGAACAGCAGGTGGGAATTGGTTCAGGAAAGGCGACCAGCCTGATATTTTTCACCAAGGAATGTGATGGAATAAGAAGATCCTCTGAGCAGGACAAAATTTCCAGTGGAGGGCATTTGAGGATAATTATGTTGTGAAACCAGGGCCTGTTTGGCTGCTGGTGGGAAGGGTAGTGGGGTACAGCTGCTCAGCACACAGATCTCTCACCACCTTACTCAAGAGACAGCTTTGTACCTTTAGAGAGGAGCAAAGAGAATTTCTTGCTTCTTAAATTCTCTGAGCAATACTTATAGGATAGAATATACAGAAAGCTGCTGAACCTAGGGAGCAACTTAGGTCACTTGAAATTTAGAGCTGCTTTAGGGCTGCTCTGAAGTGTGCTAAGTTACAGCAGCTGCTGCAGAGCCATTTTATCAGCAAAAATGCCCAAGTGCCTGGTATGCCTTACCCACTGGTACCTGTTCTGCACTCCATTCCTCCCTTCCTACTCCTCATCCTCTCTCCTCTTCTCTTTGCTGTCCTGGAGGTTGTGCAGGGACCTGGCAGGAGCCATTACAGAGGCAAAGGATGCCCCAGGGCCCTGATGTGCTGGGAGTTTCAGATTAGAATTTTGGAATAGGATGCAGCTCCTTTGCCACAAAGAGCTCTCTCATCCTAAGCACTCAACTAATGCAGTGATTCCTCTCAGGCAAAGGATCTATTGCCATTCTGTTCTCTGAATATGTATTTCAGAAAAATCCCATGTTCCTGTCATAGCCAGACCTCAGTGTGTTTGCTGAGTGTTTCCTCTGCAGTAAAACACTTATTTGCACATTTCTTGGGTTAGATCTGGAATAAACACTTTGAGAGATGAAAGAGCATCAGCAGAACAATATACTTGCTGCCACCTACAGAAAGCAAGATGAGACTAACAATGAGACTGGAAGCACTGAGACAGAAAATAACTCAGGGCTAAGGACAGAAACCTTCAGAACACTGGCAATATCCGAGGCCAGCTTGGATAAAATATTGAGAAATAAGTGATTGGCTTGAGATTAAAAAAAAAATAACACTCACAGTAGCCCAGAGCTAAAGAGTTATGAAAATTCAGAGGGTGGAACTGGCCACACTGTAAGACACTCTTTGTAAAGAGCAGTTGTGTCAAACAGGGAAGGCATTTTCAGTAATGAAATCCTCATGGCTGCTTCAAAGGGTGTTAAAAGTTATTTTAAACCACGTAGAAATGTTTGTTCATTTAAGCACTGCTTGGTTTCCTAAATTCAGATGGAATTGCAAGACACCAGATACATATTATATTGTGTATTCAATGCAGCACAACAGTGTGAAGGATCTTTGAGAAAAAATGGGAGATTAGCAACAGATTTTCAATGAAGAAAAAATAGACACTATAAAAACATCCATAAAATCAAATAAAAAGCTGAAGATTTTAAAATACAGAGCACATACACTTACGTGTTTACAGGAGGTACAGCTCAAAGGAAAACACTGAAGAGGCGTGAGGAGTCAAAAAACAAGCAAGTGAAGATGAAATATGATGTCTTTCTGATTTTTATAAATATCTGCAAGACATCAGTACAGACAGTGAAGAATCCAACAGGAATTTTTACAAACAACTTGCTCTGAAACCTGAGAAAATTTGAAGTCACATTAATGGACTTGAGCTGGTCAAAACCAAAGAGAAACTGGAATAAAGCTCCAAGGAGAAAATATCAACACAATTTTCAAAAGAAACAGTGAAGTAAATTTGAAGTTATTTTTAATGGGTCATAAGAACAGTGCTCAACAGGGACAGGGACACAAGTTGGGTTTGACACACATCAAAGAGGAAAGGTGAATTTTTTCCCTAGGTGTTCAGCTATGAGCTTTGTGCAGAGCACCCATCATTCATCTCACAGTTTAGAGCCCATAATTTTTTCTAG
The DNA here is from genome assembly GCA_013398275.1 of Promerops cafer. Classification (NCBI taxonomy): domain Eukaryota; kingdom Metazoa; phylum Chordata; class Aves; order Passeriformes; family Nectariniidae; genus Promerops; species Promerops cafer. Next base: position 116,671 of record VZSE01007053.1, read on the forward strand.
AGCTGACAGAAACATTTCCAATAAGTGATTTTCTCACCAAAATATCTTTTCTTCTAATGCAGCATGAGTGTTATACACATACTGGACCCACCACAGGTTTTTTGCTCAGGAGGATTTTTTTGATCTAAGATAGAATTTCTTATCAGAACAAGTTGTGAAGAAAAATAATTCCATGGCAGATTTTAAAAAACAAACACCTTGCTGTGTATTGTGGATAAACAGCATTTCAAATGAAAAGTGGGGGATATTGATTATAATTACCAGTGAATAAGAAAAGTCCTACTCTCCCTCATTATCTACTCATAAGAAAGAGTCTGTAATCAGCTTTCACTGGAACCTCAAAAGATGGTTTAACAAATCTGTTGCTTCAGACTTTTCTTCCTGCAGGAAACAACTCCATTCCAATAACAAAGTACTGACTAGAACACGAGCCCATCACCCACAAGATACACTTAGATCAGAAAAGTGTTATTCTTCTGATCTTTAATAGGTTTTATCAGCATTTTATAGCTTAAAAGAACTGATTTTCTCTGTATTGCATTTCTAATAAATACATTTTATGGCAATACCTAGTCAATGCACCAGCTGAAAGATCCACAGATCACAAAGATAAGCATACTTGAAGCAATCATCTGCCTCCTCTCACAGACTGGAGCCACCTTTCATCATTTTAATTCCTCAGAATTTCAAAGAACCTCCATGAGAAAATGTCCTTCAAAAGGAGCTTTTGAACTCCCCCTTGTACCAGAATTATTTTCCAGGCAGAGCCCCAGCTGATGTCAGACACCACCTGCACCTGGCTGCTTAAAACTGCCAGGCCCAGGAGGCAAATGGTTTAAATCAATTAATTCATTTCCACACTTTAAAAGGGGGAAACAATGGTGAAACAAAACATAAGCAGAATTACTTTTTTCCTCCAGATATCCCAGACTGGCAGTATTTTTATTCTGTTCCAAATCCCCATGAGGTACAAACCATTGTAATACCAATTATCAGACACATTCCTACTGACCTGACTCAGGAATCAAATGTCCATTTTCTGGCACCCAGAACCATCACTGAAAGAGCAGTGGGGGCAAATTATAGAAACAACAACTTAAATTCATCAAATCATTGTCAGAGTACCACAGATCTGTGCTGAGTGGCATGAACAAAGCCTAGGAACAAACAGAAAATAGATTTCTCAGGCAAAAAAAGCCTCAATTTTCTATTTTCCAATAGAAATAAGGGCAAATCATTTTTAAAAAGATGATTTTTTTTTTTTTGGTCTATTTTCTTCTCCAATACAAGCCCAGTCTTGGCCTTGCTTTGATCTGTTCATCATAACAAAGAGTGAGCACCACTAAACTGTGTTGTAAAACCAACAGAAATAACAGCCAGAAAGATGAATTCTATGTAATGCCAAGATAGCTGATTGTCCAGGGAAAAGTAGGCTCCAGAATTCACACATTCTAGCTGCTCCATTAATTCAGTGTACCTGACCTGGTGATCTCTTGTTAACTGGTTAAAAGGACACAAAAAAAGTGAAATCCCTTTTCCTGAGGAAGCCAATCCAGCTGATCAAGGGGCCATAATCAGCACTGGCAAACGAAGACCCATCCTCTTTTGTATTTGGAAAGTGGCATAACTGAATTTGGCTGGAACCAATCTTTCCAATTTAAGTCAAGGAACCAGGGTCAAAAAAAAAAGAAAAAATCTCAGTAACATTGCCCTGCACTTTGTTTGGCAGGTGCTGCTTAGCCCTTGACAATCATTTTTAATTTAGAAAATACCCAAATCCCCTTCTGACCTGTTGACAACAGTGTGTCTGTTGTCTTCTCCCTTTTTGTATTCTTTGAATTACAGCAATAATCATTACATTATTGCTCTCTACATATAAAACTGACCCCAGCTGGGGTCAATGCAAACAGAATGGAGACACAATTTCAAACACATAAATCTACTGCCCACTAAATTTCTCTGTTACTATTCTCTGAATTACTATAATTTCCTCTTTATTTCTGCTATCATTTTCCTTCAAAATCAGGAAATATTAGGTGCAGCTTTTTCCCATTTCTCTTCCTAATATTGAAAGTCATATCTTTTGTTGATACTGTAGTAACTCTAAAACAAAAATTATATCCCCTTTAGGGCAAACATGACAGCTGGGTGTTCACAGAACCAAGTAAAAGTTAGTGCCCACCAATCAGTTTTCTGAAGACTGAGGGTATTTTTATCAAAATTACACATCTGCAGTTTCTAAGAAATAAAACAACCCATAATATCATGGCACTAGTTAAAGCAGCTGGAAATGAGGGCAGAGACAAAAAAAGAGTTTCTTTGGGCCTTAGGTTGTCCATATCAACCTACAAAAACAGACTGTGGAAGTCAAACTCCTTGAGCATCAGTTTACTCTATTTTTCCTGTGGAAAGTCTGCTTGGAGACAATCACAATGAATGAACCTAGACATAAAATAGCCCAAAGCAGTAAGAACAATTATTGCAAACAGAAATTTTAGAAAGTATTTTCTCCTGTTCTAAGATGTGAAAAAGATCACAGAGTCATATCATAGTCATAGGTTCCCAACCCTAAATGAACTATTTATGGAATACAAGTACAAAGCAATAAAATACTTTTTTCCTTTTTATCATCATTAATAGTTTAAATTTGTATTTTGCACAATAACCCCAGAAAAGCCTGTCCACTGAGAGATAACAGTTCAACTAAAAAAATTTCACCAAGATTAAAGAAAGTTGATAAAGGTAGGTTTGTTTCAGTGAACCTGGATTTCACACTGAGGGACCACATCTCATGTCAAGGGCTTAGCTCAGTCATAAGGAATGTGCCAGTTTTATTTGGAAAAGAATTTTTTAAAGCAAATTACATTTATTTGATCCCTCTCAGTTGACTGAAAATCTATGAATAGAAACATTTATTTTGCTGAATACAGGAGGTTTAGGAAATGAGAGGTTTTTTGTTCGCAATTCCAACCACAATTTTCATCCAAAAATTCCCTAAAAAATAAATCCCATCTGTAGATTTTCTCCCAAGGCCATGACACAAATTGAGTTTCTTATTATTCCTCTGGTTGCTTTGCAGTTTTATTTTTGCTTCCCTGGTTTTTCTCCTCTAACCACTGACACCTCTTCCACAGAGTGATGGAGATGAGGGGTGGGAAGGGAAGAGGAGATTGCAAAACTATTAAATTCCAATCCCAGCATTTACATGATGACAATCCCTTAGCCTTTTTCATCTAAGACCCATTTAATTGTTCCTTACTTTCAAGTAAGTGACAGATATCCAGTATGTGCACCAGCTTTAAGGAGATTTGTGGTCGTCAACAGATCAAAAAATATACATGCTGGAGGCCACCTAACTCTGGTTTAATATATTTTAAAAAGAAGATTTATATGGAATTTAGGATATCCCTGTGAAATACAGTAAGAGTGATGGGACTTTGGCTAGGTAACACCAGATTATGACAATAACAAGCCAGCAGGATGTAATAAGAACAAGTTAGCAGGAATAACTGCAACACTCACTGAGCAGCAATGTGAAATTTGTCACAGTGGTGATTATTTATATTGCAGCATCACAGTAGCAGCACTATGATTAAAGTCCTGTTACAGAATTCAGTTTTAATAAGAGCTTTAACCTTTAGCGCGTTGGGAAAAAATATCATTAGAATGACAAAAAGTCAAAAGATAGAATAAGAACTATGAGTGGTATTTTAAACTATATTTTTATGGTGGTTGGATGAAAAACTTCTTGGGACACCAAGCGTTAAATATTCTAAAATATTTTTAGGTTTTTCATTGTGTTCATTAAAAATAGTTTTGTACAAGGAAATCAAGACCATTTTGACCATCAAATCGAGACCAATCAAGATCAGAAGTCAAAGTTTGGCTCCATGGAAGTTTCCTCCTGCAGCAGCAGTTACACATCACTGTGTTTTCTGTCTTGCATTTTAGTCACAAACCATCATTTTAATTTCAGAGATCTCAGCTGTGTTCAGACAAAATGATTTCACAAACGTGTGGAATATTGTGGCAGCCCTGTCAGTGAAATTGGTACCTAGAACAGAAGGATGATGTTAAAGGTGAATAACAAAGAGCAAAGGTTGGAATGTAGTCACCTTCTAAAGAGGGAAATGAAAGCACTGCTGGTCCCACTACAGGCAATACAAACAGGAAGGGGTGCACAAATCTTTCCTTTTTAGCTTTTATTTCTACACCTTTAGGTATAGAAATGTTCATTTTTTATATTATTATTATATAGTAACATCACACCCTAATACTAATACAATTAAGTAGACCTTTGATAGTTAATTGTAATTTGGGCTACCATGCTGGGCCAAAAAATAGATAGTTTCCACAACCTAATCAAACAGCACTTGGAAAAGGTAATATTGCAGTGATATGGGTGGAAACGATAGGGGAACTATGGAAATAGTGGAAATTTTGGAATGTTCCAGGGTCCCAGTTTCAGCCCACGTGGGAATGAGTGCTATTCTGTTTTTTGCACAACCTTTCCTTCAGTGTCCTTCATGATTAACAAAAGGGCCTCTGCAGCTGGTGTCTCTCAGCAGAGAAAAGAGACTGAAATCTCTTTGAATAAAGAGAAGAATAGCTTCTCTCCATTAAATATAGTCCCAAAACAGGGGTAGGTGTTAAGGGGAGAACACTGTGACATTGTGACATTCAATAGCATGACATTAAATTGAGGCAGCATGATGAGACAGCCCACAGACACTGGTCACTGCCACTCTCAGAAATGACAGTGGAAAAAGATTTCCAAGATGTATTTTCATCTCTCACTCTCAACAGAGAACAGTGATCTCAACTCCCACATACCTGACACTGTGCTGGGTGATGATTTGAAGAGAAGAGAATGAAATAATATTATCTCACTTTGAGAAATTAGAATTACTTTTGAAAATGTCATGGTTTGCAGCAACTATACATTGATTTCTTTATTACTGTGAAACCATGCCTCCACATTTTCTAAATCAAATTAAAAGCACTACAGTGGAAATTGCTTTTCACCACTCCTAATAATTTTAGACCCTGGGTCAAATAAAATAATTTTTCAACACACTTTTCATAAGACATTATTTTTTTACTATAGCTTTTGTTTCTGCGGTGCTTTACATCTTTTTCTCAAAATAAGAAAAAAAGGGAGTTATCATAAAACAAATGTGGATTTTACAGCCAAATTCTGGGGATAGCCCAGGGAATTCCACTGACTTGGGAAAAGGCAAGCTGAAAACAATCCTTCTGTGGGTCAAGCAGGGTCCTTGCCCTTTCCTTTCTCTGTAACAAGAGCTCATTAACTGCTTGTTTTTAATCAGTCCTGCAGCACCTTTGCTGCTCTGTTTCCTACCACGTCATCAGGGCTTGGGTGATGCAGCAGATCCTGGAGCTTGAACGGAGAGCTGGCCCTTCCAGGGGCTGTGAAATTCACCTGATTTTCCCAGTTCCAATTAGTGTTTGATCGATGCCCTCGTTCCCAGGTCTGTTTGGAAACCCAAGGTGTGGAAATAGGTTCAGTCAGGTTTCAGGGTAGGGCTGCAGGCACTGTTAGGACATTTCCAGGGACATAATGAGCAGCTCTGAGCTGTCTGCTCTGACTGGCCCTGGGAGTCATCTGTGAACACCAGCTCTTTATCATTCCCCTCAAGCCCATTTGTGAATCCTCTTTTTTCTTAGTCATGGTTCTATTTGCCAGTAACTCACCCTCCTTCATGGAACAAGGTGACTTTTAGGGATATTAGAAAGAGATTTGTTTAAAACTTTAGTAATAAAGCACAGAAGCTGGTTATCCATTCTCCCCCTTAGAGCATGCTTAAATAAACAGGGCCCAGTGAAGTCAACAGCATAATTTTCATTCACTTTGACAGATTATGGGTGGGGAACGTTAATCACTGGTTAATCTTGGGAGATATGACACAAACCACATCACAAACTTAAAATTACCACATCACAAACTTAAAGTCTTAGTGCAGTGCATACATCAAAGCATTTACAAACCTACACCAGCAGACAGTAGATGAAATAAAAGAAGAGCAGAAAAAAAAAACCACAAAACAAATTTATTTCCAACTTCAGACAAGTAAAAGGTCTTGTATTCTCATTTGGTTTGAATACAGCTCATAACAACAATAAATATTTCATGCCAGGGGCAATAGTTTTACACAACACTTGCTGGAGTCTCTCATTTCTTTCCTCTTGACCCATGGTCATATTTGCAAGGCAGATACTTCAGGGACTACCCATGTCTACCAGCTATAAAATGATGTCAGGTTTACAGCAAACATCCATCTTCCTTAAAAATGCTCTCACTATTCTTCAGCAAAGCTTTACAGCATTTTGGTTGCACTGTGGAACAGAGATGTAAAATTATTATTTTCCCAAGAGGATTCATTCCCATTAATGATGTATTTACTGTTGCCACCACATGCATCAAATCTTCATTTATATAAACCTTCCCTTGCAATTCAAGTGTTTGTATTCAGCATCCCCCAAGGTGTTGCTGCTGTCACTGTGAAAATAACAAAATGAAAGGATTCTCCTGGGATGCTCGCTCCTGGAGTGGGTCCAGTGGTGGGCTACAAAGATGGTGAGCCTGCAAATTCTCTATTATTTGGGTGAGGATATAGAGAATGATACTACAGATTCACACCTGTGCAGATACATCCACCTCTTGGCAGCTCCATCCAACTTTGTCCTGGTTCAGAATCTGCCCATAAAACAATTAACAATTCTTTACTCCATTAAAAACAAAGGGTTACTTTGCACCCAGTCTATTTAAATTAAAAAAAAAAAAAAAAAAAAAAAAAAAGACAAAAACTTGCAGGAAACTGTACAGATATTGAAAATCCATCTAAACAAGAAGGTTAAAAGCAGCTGAAATTTTTAAAAAAATCCCCATTTTGTCTCATACAGCTTTTCAACATTGCTTTCCAAGATATTACATATTACAGCTAGCCAGTATTACTTTAATTATATCCTATTACAAATGGCATTCTAATTTAAACATCTGCAAGGTGTTAAGCATCCTTAGCAAATTTCTGAGTAAGCTCAACTCCCACCAGCTACAGATGGAGAGGAGGGGGCTGAGAAGTACATTGCAGGAGTCATTCTTGAGTACATTTAAATTTAATTCCATTTTGACAGGTGTTGTGCTTTGGGGCCACCAAATCACTCTCCACATTTAGAAGGCTGACTCTCACAGCAGCTGAAAGCCACACTTCAGCCTCTCCTGAAGATCTGCATTTCTCTGTACTTTGGCACTGTGACTGCTTGAGAAGGTCCAAAGTATAAAATCCACAAAGCCAGGAGAGCATAGCACAAAGCTTTTTTTAAATTTGTTTCTTCCAGGTTTGGCTTGAAAGCCACACAGCTCCCAGCTTTTGGAATCTGATGGCCACTTGTGCCAGTTGGGTGGATTCTACATGGGTAATGTGGATAATTCAGATTTATGCAGAACATAGGTTGTTTCCCTCTACAACTCATTGCTTGTGCTTTCTGTTGGCTGAATAACAATGTGCTCCTGCTGCAACAGATTAGGGGTTTAGGCCAAATAAATTATCAAAATACAGACTTTTGTTGAACATATCCTTGAAAATTCGTGAGAGATGTCTCACAAAGAAACCTCTGTGGCTTAGTAGTACTAAATTACAGGAGGAATTGCTGTACAGCCTGAAAAACAAAGTGAAAAATTCACCTTTTCCATTAACTCTGTTTAAACAGTTAGTGCCAGGCCAGCCCAGTCTAAGACTAGAGCAGTAACAATATTAACACTGTGAGCAACTTCTTTAGGAAAACACATTTGTACTTGATGAACCTGAATAGACTTACAAGTTTGTGAGCCACTGCAAACCATAAATTATAACTGTAATATTCCTCTCTGTAGATTTTAGCAATTTATGGAGCTAAAATGTCATAGCAGAAGCTTTAAGGTGCACTCTACAGTACCAAGCACATCCCAGCCCTGATCCCTGCCTGGGGAAGAAGGCTGTGCTCATTAAAAAGATAATAGAACATGAAAATCTATCTTGTAATGTTCGTAAACAACTCCATGAGTTATCCTCGAGTTAGGAGCTTTCTAGAGATCAAAGCAGCTCGAGATATCAAAGCTTCTGATGCACAAGGGAGGTTTAGAATATAATCCAAATTCTGAGCATCAACACAAAGGCTCAGGAGCCAAAATGCCCCTTTTTGCTCTCAGATTGCTTGGGCTAAATTTACTCTTGGTAATTATTGAGCAGAAGTGATTTGGGGTCAGTTTGGGTTTGTTTGGGTTTTTTCTAAAGAGTTTGGGTTTTTTCCAGAGAGTTATATTTTCCAAAGAGTTATATTTTCCAAAGAGTTATATTTTCTCACTACAGTGAGAGCAGCATGATTTCAGAAAAAGGTGTACCTTAAAAACACCCTTTCATTAACATCTTGATTAGAATACCAGTAATGTACAATTAACCACTTTTAAATTTAAAATTGTTAGGAGCCATTTTTTGAGGTTGTAATTGCACCTCAGAATCCAAAGCAGCTTAAATAAGCGCTGCATATACATCATTAAATAAAACAAAATATCCCCTGGTTATAAATCTCAAGATATAGAAAAAATATGCTTTATATGATGATAGACTAGGCAGATGTAGTATGATTAAGTCAAGTTATCTCAGCAGGACATCTGAAGGCTTTAGCATGGTTTGAGGGTATGGGTTTGTTCTGTGCAAAGGCAATAAAAACCTGCATTTGGGAGAGGTCTTTAGAGAACCCAATGGGATTTTATGCTGTTGCTGTACTTTGTGTTATTATCTTTTAGCAGAACGCTGCTAAAATACTTCATCAAAAATAAAAAAATAAAATAAAAAATACTAAACAACAAAACCCAAAAAATCCCCATCTGAGAGCTGACGCCAAATTCTTTCTGAGGTTGTAGCTGCACTGCAGGCTCTTCCCATAGGCAGTAACTCCAAGATAATGACTTTGATATCTTGAAAACCCAAAGCCCATGAAAACAGGAGTTATCAACCATCCTGAAAAGCCACACTTCAAGGCAACACTTGGGAAAAAATAACTCAGCCTATATCCAGTGATTTAATGATATTATATCGCTGTTAGAATGCTGGTAAAACCTTCAAACTGCACAGGAGATCATAGCCAGTGTCTTCTAGCTTTTCTAGCAAACACACAGCGTGCCTTTGCTCCAAGGGGCTTAAAATCAGATGTAGAGACAGCAGAAAGGAGAAAATGAAGGGCTGTGTTTCCACTTTAATGATGCAGAGCTGGGGCACTGGGAGTGCAGTGCCCTGCCTGGGTACCACACGGGTCTCTGTGCACTGGTAGCTCCCTGCCCTGAGCTCCAGCCAAGCTGCCTTTTCTGCACAGACATCGTCTGCAGGAGCTCCAGGGCTGGACCAGCACAGGTTCCCTCAATAAACAGAAAAAACAGAGACAGATGAAGACGTCAGTAGTTTACACCAGGTATTTTAATCACCTGATTTGAAAGACTCTAATTAAGCTCCAAGAATCACAGAGGATTACAAGAGTTTTTCACAACACTAAATCATGCTAAATATTACACAATCACCTAATTTTTTTTTTTTTAATACAATTTCCTTAGCACGTGCAAGATGGAAAAACAAATAATGGGCAATTCTAGCACGTGGCTCATTAAATCTTAGGCAGAGTTCTAATCATTTTTCAAAAAGAAATGTCAATTGCAACACTACTTGTTAATTTAGCCACTGAAGTGATGTATTAAGAGCAACATCTCTGGGCAGAATGACAGTAATTACCCATACTGCAATGAAAGCTCAGCACAGCACATCAAGGAAATCTCAAGTATGGTGAAGCAAAGCCAATCTGCAAAGATTTTTGCAGGCTTAATTCTTTTGGATGTTCTTTCCTTGGGCAACTGATGATTATTCTGCACAGAGGTAATTACAAAAATCACACTGTGAAAAGAGCAGTTTGTGACAAATTCTGTGGAAAAGCTTTCCATTTATTAAAAAAAAAAGTCTTTACAGTTTTCCTGAAATTCAACCTTCTGTTGAATGTACATTCATAATCATAAAACTCCTCAGTGTCCACTTTCTTCTCAGTTTAAATCAAATGAGTTTATATTTTATCTGAGTTTTCTGCAAACTCATAAAATATTCATTTATCTATCAACACATCCGATCTACCTGCCAAAATAAAGGTTAGGCTACATTTCAATATATTTTTTCTGTTCAGCTGGTGCATTTCTCTTAGTCCACTAAATGAAATGCTTTTGATTTTTCTGAATCACTCTTTGGTTTAGAGAGGAATTTTATTTGCCTCAGATTTAGGGCTCTTTCCCCTCACATCTACCCTTCTGAGGACTTCATTCTTCAGTGGCTTCTATGATGGCTTTTGTATTTACACAAAAATATTTTAGCACTCTAGTTCTTACAAAAATTACCACATTTGAAGGTGTGTGATTACTGCCCCAGGTTGTGATGACAAGTGAACCACTCCTTTAGTTGAAACAACCTTCTCTTACACCCACGGTGTGTTACAGGGCTGAAACTTTCAAATGTCTCAGCTTTGCTGCCCACACCAGATCTTCTCCATTCTCACTTTGAATCCAGCCCAGTTCCCCCGGGCTCCATTCAAGTCACCAAGAATCAGCACCTGATCTCCTCCCTGGTCTTTTAGCTTCTAATGACTTGCTGCTCATTGCATTCAAGTCAGATTTTCTAGTAACAGAGTGCTTTTCCCAGTTTGAGAATCCCCGAAGCATTTAGGAGGTGTAAAAAACATTTAAAAGCACAATTAAAAGGCAAAGCAATGAGCTCTGCCCCAGCCTCAAAGGATGAGGCAATAAACCCTAGTGTCCTAGGACACAAATTTACATCATAATCCCTGCACATCCCCAAAATTAACAGTTTCTGCAAGGATTTTCAGAATCTTGAGCATGATGTGTGTTATATCCTCACACACAGCTGAAGGAAGGATAGATTTGAAAAGAAGGTTCAGCTAGAGCAGATCCCAGGCAAAAACCCCCAGGGTTAAAGAAGTGTGGTTCCTGCCTCCTCTGCTGACTCAAGTCTCCAACTAATAAAGGGAGGCCCAGGGTGGTAATAAATGCAGGAGCTATTTGCCTACAATGTGCAGGTATCTGACAGGATTCATTTTAGTCCCTTTGTTTTATAGCAGACACTTATCAACAGTCCAATTATCTTAATGCCAAGTCATAAAAATTAAGAAAAAAATCAGAGAAGACAGAAATAACATGGCAGTGATGATTAGAAAAGCACTTCATTTGCAGGAGGTACTTTGACACCCACAAGAAGAGCAGTGACACCAGAAGCAGCAAGAACTTCATTAATCACTAAGGAGTTTTACACAAAAAGCCAAAGGCATCACCAAACAACAGAACCTCCTGGTGGAATGAGGTTGGCCCCGGGTTTTTCATCATTTCCAGTGCCACATGGTCAAAAATGACAAGCTTCTAAAGTGACTAATTCTTGAGAGAAGTGGAGTGAGCTGTCTGGCCTTGTACAGAGAGGATCCTCCAGGTTCCCTCTCCAGACACCTCCCTTGCTCAAAGGGGTTTCAGTAACAAAATCAATATTTTGTTTATTTGTGGCAAAACTTTTTCCTTATAATTTTGCTCACAGACCCGGGTGTGTAAAACCTACCCCTTTTGTCCCACTCGTGGAAGTAGCAAGGGAAAGGAAGAGATAATTATTGTGGTTCCTTTATTTTAACCACTGAAAATGCTTAGGTGCTGGTAAGCAGTGGAGAAAGAGCTTTGCAGAGATTTGAAAGAGGTTGAAAAGGCATTTTAAAGACCAGTTAATTGCTTATAGAGTTGTGAAGATCAACTGAGAGTGAATTTAGTTGTTAAGACTGCAGGGATGCAAAGGGAACTCGAAATTGCAGCTGCTGAGGTTGTCCATGGTCCAAAACATGTTCATCACCACTGGGATGGCCTAGGAAAGTGGGTTTGAGCTCTGCTTGTGTGGAATATGGAGTTGCTTGTATGGGCAGCATACAATCACAGACTTGCACATTTTTCAGAAAAACAGCAGGCAAAGCAAGGAAAGAAGAGCAGAAATGTCCTGTTACTAAACCAGCCACAGAAAAACACCACAAATCTTTATTTTTGGCAACATTTTCGCGTTAATGATATGCTAGTTTCTACCTTGGATCACTCTTGTTCATGGGTAAAGACAGGGAAACTCCATTTCCTTGTGATTCCCCCCTTGAGCCAGGATGAGCTTTTGCTCCTCAGAACAAGACCACTTCACCACAACCCTCATGCAGATGTTCCAAGCACTCGGAAATTTATATTTCACAAAATAAAAGACCTATAATGCCTCAGTGTCAGTCCCAGCAGGTCAAAGCCTCCCTGCCTGCACCACACACTTGCCCTTCTACAAATGTTTTTCAGAGGGAAGCCAGCTGAGAGCCCTCATTCTGCTTGCTTTCATCTGCCCAAGGAGGCAAAGGTCACCCCTCTTCCAAATAAATGATCACTTTTAAGGCAACCTTGGGATCAGTTGCTGCAAACAGTGGAGAGCAGCCCAGCATTGTGTGCAGCCAGAGCCTCTCCTTGAGAGCAGAGGCACAGCAGCTCCTCTCCTTGGCAGCTGGGGACTTCTGCTCCCTGCTGCTTGCACAGACTCGGGAGTGACTCGCCCAGAGATGAGACTGAGTCCTGTCTGCATGCTGTGGTGTCAAAACAAACCTGGCAGATTCCACACAGCTCCAAGGGCACGAGTTCTGACTGCAGAAGGGCTGAGTTCTGAAATATCTGCTGAGGCTTCACTCAGGATTTTGGGTTTGTCCACTCTAGGTATCACAGAACGCAGTATCACGGGAGCATTCACGCCAAAAAATTCACACATTTGAGAATTCACATATATGAAAATTAGACAGACTGTGTGTGGTCAAAATTCACAGCCTGTTTATCTGCATTCAGCTTCAGTCATCAGGCTGACTACAGCACCTGACAGTCTGAATACAACAGCTAATAAGCTGAAATACAGTCACATTCAGGAAAAAAAGTCACAAGCCAGGGTTTTATATTGGCCTGCAATGACAGAGAAAACACAGAAAAGGTACACCAACTGTTGAGTACATTTTTTAAAAAATCATAAGGGAATGAGCAATAGCCCGCATGATTGACTCAAGAATTTACACCAAAATACAACAAATGCTCTAATTCACTCATCTTTATTATATGATGACTGTTGTAGCACATTTAAAATATAATACAATTCTGGTAACCAAATTTATTTTTTTAATGGATATATCTGTATTCAGCTGAAGGTATTATATTTAAGTCAATTCTTCCCTATGATTGGGGATATATGGCAACAAATACACAATTCTCTATATCACCTTGTTTTCATGTCAACACCATGCACACAGCAGAATTACAATTCCAAAATCACATGGAATTAAGTAAATATTTGCTATTAATACCATTGCCCTCAAAGTATATGGATATGGGATTTCTTTTTATGATTCTTATATAACCAATCCAGTCCAATATGGTGAAAGTGTAAAAATGCCAAATCCCATGTATAAACAATATTGTGCCCTCGAGTTAGTCAGTAGCTGCAACACATGGTTATGTTTTGGAACATAACTGAGCTGAACCCACACATTTCTCTTTTTAGCATGTGTGATTCCATCAAATATGTTCAAAGCTCAATTTCTGGTTGTGTTCTGTACTGACAGCTATAAAAGCTAATGACTGTACTGCAGGGTGGAACATTTGGGTCACTTATACCAGCAGAAATCAAGAATAATTTTGCCATGGTGCCTCAGTACCATCACATTGAAACCTCAGCTGGCAATTTCTGTGAGCACAAAACAAATCCAAAGCAGGACTTGACAGCTGGGAGGCACATGGAATTTATACTGTTGCTTCTTTTAATAATGACATTCATTAACCATTCTCACAAATGACCAAAGAATGCAACACAGGGGCCTTTCTGAAATCTCCTATTAGGTCCATATGGCTTTTCTGCTTTCAAAGATCCCTCTGGTCTGGCCAAAACAACACCATCACCTTTGTGTTGCCAAATTTGCCAGGCACAATGTACAATCAGTATATTGTTATATTTCTCCTTCTTCATTGGGGGAATCAACTAGCTTGTTCCAAATTTTTCCCTGAAAAATATGGTTTGAAAAGGTTTTCTTTTACGTCATTGAATTTTAAGGAAAAACTATCACCTTATTCAAATTCCCTGTACTGTGTTGTGTTTAACAACATGGTCGTGACAATGAAAATTAGTAAAATAGCAAAATCGCAGTTCAGAATTTCTAGGGATGACTTAGGAACACTGTTAATATCAGAGAGGATATTCTGCTCTTGTCCCTCAATAAAAACCACAAGCATGCAGCTCCATGAGGGTTTAACACCAGTATTTTAAAATGCCAAACCAGTTTAAATCAGTCTCTTTGTTTATAAGCAACTTCTCCAAGCACCATGAACGAGTCAGCTCCCAGTGCCAGCTCCAGCTTCACAGACTGAGCAGAATTTTCTAACATTGCTCTGCCAAATTATCAGGGCTTGACCAACACGCAGATCTGCAGGCGTGGAACACCACTGGGATCAGGACCTTGGAAGCAAAATACCTGCTCTCTGCAGCTCTCACTTTTACATCTCTGGACGAAGAATCTTCTAACAAAGTGCTCCTGATGCAAAGCTAAGAGCACTCAGCATTTCTGTCACATCCAGAGACACCCAGGGAAAGGGCTCTGGGCATTCCCAGCTGTCACAGCCTAATTAACTTCTGTCCTCCAGGCAGGAGCAAATGCAGGCAGTTTGTTTCTGTGTGAACACTGGAACATTTATCCAGACCCCACATAAAGTGAGGTGATGTTTTTCCACAGTGCAGTGGACACTGGATCAGGTTCTGTGAAAAAGTCTCTCTAGGTGGGCAACATTTTACAAAACCTTTTCATTCCCTTCACTTTTGTTCTAAGGCCCAAATAAGGCATTAGCCAATAATTTATTACCAGTGCACTGTTAATAGATATATTTTTACATATGCAACACATCAATAATATATATGTCCATAAAACATATTTCTATACATGCCTATATATATTTAAAACTATACCAGTCTTCATTGAATTCAAATGCCCAATATAACTTCACTGAAGCATGTGGTTTTTTGGCTGGGATTTATTAACTGTTAAAGCAGCAAGAAGTAAATTTAATTTAGGAACAGAGCATTGAAAAATGTGCTCATCTTAACAGATAACATTGAACTCATAGAATCATTTTGGTTGGAAAAGACCCTTAAGACCATAGAGTCCAAGACTTTAAATATAAGTTATTAAGACTGGAGCTGTAGTTTTCCCAGGCTGCCAGAATTCAAAACTTTCTGGCCAGATTCTTCTAGACATTCTACAAGTGCAGGGTGTGATGTGTAATATCAAATGTATTTATTTGGTTATATTTTGTGGTTTGTGGGATTTCTTATTTGGCAGAGTGGTACTGCAATATCCTAAAATCACCGTACAAGTGGAAGGTAGGAAAACACAGGAATTGCAATCCACAGTTCAATCACAATCCCAATAAGAACCCCACTGTACAGCACATCTGTAAGGAACAAAACAATTATATAAAATGGCTGTTATTCAAGCATGACTGTAAACATCAACTTTTATTTGTCTATGGTAGACCACTATCAATAACTGCTCTATTTTACAGACCTCTAGTCCTCCCTAAATCTCTGTTTTTCAGCATCTCTTTCTTTTCTGATGGGTGTCAGGAGAGCTTTCACAGGTCTGCAGTGCCTCTCTGCAAATGTGGCACTTTCTTGTCAGACGTGCAGGTGGCTGTTTAGTGAGACAAAATTATTATGTGCATTTTCATTCCTTTTGGTGATGCTGTTAGGGAGGAATTGTAGCATTTTCTAATGGACTGGATAATCACCTCTTGGCCTTTCTGCAGTAATGAGAAGCAGAGGAATTTCCAAATGTGCCCAGAGTGATTTCTCAAAGAAAAAAAAATAATCAAGAGGTATTTAACATCTGTCAGATCTCCTATTTTTGTGCAACTTACAGCAACCTGACAGAAATCAATATTCTCTATATGTTCTCTTAATAATTATCCTTTGACATGCAGCTGATTAATAAGGAGTAGTAGGAAAGGTGAACTGAAATCACTGCCTCCTTCCCTAATAAAAAACTACTTGCCAGTGCTTTTTACATAGGAAATTAGCCCAGTTCTATGTTGCAAGAGTATTTTGCTTCATCATCTTTGAAGGTCAAATTTCCCTGACTCACAGACACAAGGAAAACTTCCTGCACGACTTCCACCTTCTAAAGGCACAGCATAAGACAACGTTGATTTTTCTGAATCAACTAGGCATGCAGGTAGGACTGTAGAAGATACACAGAAAGTGGATTTAAGAAGGCTTACATTAATTAATTTTAAAGCATTTCAGTTTAGTGTGTATATATATATATATACATATACATACATATATGTGTTTCCCACTATTCCCACTCTGCCTTTTCTGCTCTCAGGATCTAGACTTGCAGAAAACTCTGCAGCATTGCAATATTTTAGAGGAGGTAACTTGGAAATAAAGGGTGAAGTGGAAAAGAGGAGCCAGCTGATCCCCAACCCAGCTGTGGTTCATTCTTCTTGAGCTGAGCTATTTACCCCTGTTTGAACTGCAGGAAGTCAGAGAGGCTTCACAGAGAGGCTTCACTATTTGGACAACTTCATTTGGTTGTCCAAATACTCTGCCAGGGTAGAAGAGCTATTAATTGCTCCTACATCTTCATCCCTCCTACTCTGTGCTACCCAGAAGGGATCTCCATCACCACACAGTTGCCATGACTGAAAACTGCCTTTCTGCTCCAAGAGAACACCAAGATGATGCAATATGCTCATTTAAAAAAAAAAAAAAAAAAAAAAAAAAAAAAATTCAATCTTAGAAAGTTTGTTGGAAGGCTTTGTAAAACAAACTCACTCAGCAATTGTCACCTTCATTGATCTGTCCAGCATCTTAAAAAAAAAAAAAGTCAAATTATTTAGCAATTTGTGCCATATTGAAAAGCCTGATTAAAACTTAAAAGGCAATTATTAGTTTTCTAGCTCTCAAAGAAATAATGCTAATGTAATTTCGTCCAAAATGGGAGTTCAGTGACTAGAACTATGCTACTGAAAACAAAATTGAGGCTCTGCAGCAGTTCTGCTGAAGTAATAAAAATCACTAAGAAGAAAGAGAAAACCCTGAAGGCCAGATGGTCTCTAAAAATACCATTTCACACTTTTTATTAGGAAAGAACAAAAACACTAATCTAAAAACCAATTTATATAGTTAATACCAATTCTCTTGCCCTAGCAAACAAACATGAATTTAAGTGATAAAGCCAGTAAGGTTTAATAGAGGAATTCAAAAGAGATTAAGCACATTTATAACATGCAGGTAGATAACAAATAGAATATGAGCCATCAAGTCAGAAAATAATGCCATGAAACCCAAAATAAAGCAAGGAAATTCAACTCATTACAGCAGTGCCCTCTACTCTAGGCTGCAGATTTCTGCTGAGACCCATTCCCTCTCATTTCCCACAGGGCACAAAGTGTAACAAAACCTACTCCCTCTTAAACCAGGTTTAAATTTGCTGGTCTTGGCAGGGACTGCAGTCTCTGCTGGAGACGAGGGCACGACATAAGCACTAAAGGTCCCAAAATCTCATTATGTCAGATCAATGAAGTGGATCTTCACCCACATATTCACACTGTGGCTTCCTGTGTCCCTACTGATCACATTCCTTCAACTGGATAATGTCCTATTAATCTTTGGGGGCATTTTGACTTCTTCTGAAGAGTGCATATTTGAAGTGGAAGCAGGAAGACTTAAACGAGTGTCAAAATCTTCCGGTTTGGAAGTGCCTTTACAAAATACACAATTATATTGTGGTATAATTGCAAGAAAAGTGATTTTTCTGTCTCCCAGCAGCACCCCAAGGGCAGTGCTGCAGGGACAGCAAGAAGCTGCTGATAAGGACCAGCTGACAAGGTTTCTTTCAAATCTTGAAAGAAGCCTACCTGTACCTTTCATCACAGCAGAAATCATGAGCTAGCCTAGAAAATATATATAACATCATAACCAACCCTACAAGCAACTTCAAACCACTTCTAAAAATAAATAATGTACGTTAAACATAACAACGTAGTAGGAAAGTCTAGAATTAGAAGGTGGTATGAGGAGTTAGGAAACAAGCAAAAATAGTCATGCTCAACGCTCTGTCAGCTGAAGAAAAAACTACAATCTTCTTCTAAAAATCTTAAGGAAATTGCACTTGTGTTTATTACAATTAACAGATTTTGAAAAATGGTAATACTCAAATTTTCCAGTGCCAAAACCAGGTTCAGCCAACCCCAAATTAAAAAAAAAAAAAGCACCCTTCTGTTTGAAATTGCCAGAAAACAGCAATTGCCAAATGTTNGCTCAACGCTCTGTCAGCTGAAGAAAAAACTACAATCTTCTTCTAAAAATCTTAAGGAAATTGCACTTGTGTTTATTACAATTAACAGATTTTGAAAAATGGTAATACTCAAATTTTCCAGTGCCAAAACCAGGTTCAGCCAACCCCAAATTAAAGAAAAAAAAAAGCACCCTTCTGTTTGAAATTGCCAGAAATCAGTAATTGCACAATGTTATAAAACCTTTCACCCCTTTTCCACGCTGTCCTGCAAGGTTTTGGTCCAGCCACCCTATTTCTCTGTAGCCATGTCCTATCCATCCTTTTGCTCTGTATCCAGGTCCCACCTCCCTCAGTCTCTGCTCTGGTTTAGCACTGAGCTCAACATCTCAAACAAAATAAATGTCAAAACCAAAAGAAACACTGAGGAAAAAAAAGGAAAATTAAATATTTCCACTTTTTTCCCCACAGGACAATTTATTAGTGTCACTCCCATGGATTGCTCAGTTGAATAAATTGCTTCTGCCCAATGGAGAAGGAGATGATTACTACAAAAACCCAAACCATTAAATCTGTGGTAGCAACAATCATTAATTTTGAAAAAAGTGATTAAAATATGCCAGTAACATATTTATATTCTCAGCAATATTTTACTGACAAGGGACCCAATTCAGGAATGGGCACAACTTCAGCAAAACTATTCTAAATATTATTTTTTTACATGCTTAAATGGAGGCTTTACTGAAGAAAATTTCAGTAACTTACAATGTGAAGTTACACTGTGAAATTCACTCAAGGAGTGAAGTTCAGTACCACCCTTTTTGTATTTTTTTTCTATTGTTTCTGGATGTACTCAGCTTGTAAAACATTAAATAATCAGAAAGTCAAATCTTCTTTGCTTCAATTCAAGATGGAGAGCTACCACTCCATCTAATTGCATTTTTGAAAGAAGGTGCTTCACAGTCAAAGGCAGCTCTTACACGATTTAGAAATTCTTAAGTTGCAAAGTGGTGTCTTTTCACTTTTTCTCTGGCTGTAATAAACTGAATGCTGATTTTGCAGGGAAAATAAAGAGCAATGTCAGTGGGTGCAGGCCCTCAGTAAGCACACTCTGCTTCTGTGCCAGCCTAATTAAAAACAGGGTAGAACCAGGGTCTTTCATGGTGTAACCTGACTTGTCCTTTCTACCAGCCCAGCTGAGCATCACCTTTCTTCACCTACTGAACTGGGACACTTTTTGTAGTTCAAGAGAAAAAGGAAAACACGGTTTTAACATTTAAAATGAACTCTAATTAACTCAGCCTGCCTTTATGTTAATGAGTACCCTGTAGCTCAAACATCACTCAGTCGTGCCATTCATTAATTCATCTCACAATTAATTGCATGAAGTAGTTTCCATATCTGCTCTTATAGAGCTTCACTTTGCAAAATAAGTTGATTCACCTGTGGGTGCTGTGCACATGTTTGGAGACACAAAATAGAGCACCAAATACTGTGCATTAACCTCACTACTGCAACTGCTCTTAGGCTCTTGCCAAATCCACCCTACAGACTTTTACACTGAATATTCCCTCCAACGAAATAGATCAGTGAGATGAGAAAACAGTTATTAAATTATTCCTTTTTTTTTTTTTCTTTTTTATAAAGGCCAAATAGAGGGACAGGCAGCAGTTTTCTACAAACAGTAACCACACAGGGAGATCAGTTGGTGTAACTCAGCCTAACACAAGTGAAATCATGGTAAGCAAGCCTGTTAGAAGACTGAATGATCTGCTTCAGGAATTCCAGAATCTCTTGCTTGGTAAATAAACTAAACCAATAGCAATCATGTGGTGGATTAGCAATTCCCACTTGCCTTTTCCCAGCACTTCACAGGCAGTAATTGGCTCTGGCATGGTCCATCACCCTCACTGTCACAGCAGCAGCCACCCTGCGTTCCTAAAAGGAGCCAGTAACACCACTGAGCTCTGCAATTAATCATGGCAATTAATCACAAAACTCATCACCTCCACAAGAGCTTTCACTTCTGCAGTGCCTTGTAAACATGCACCAAACACAAGTACAGGGCACTGAGGTAAAGGAGCAATAATGATTTTCCTGTGTTTACAGCTCAGGGGTTCTGCCAGGCAGAGCCTGCACAGGACAATTCCTGCTCCCCATCCTCAGCCCATCCTGGACCTCCTCCTCCAACCCTCCTCTGGCTGGGGAATGTTCATTCCCACGTTAAACATTCAAGGAAAACGGATCTGCTCTAGTTTTTCAAAACTTGGACTTTTTTTCCACTCCAATTTTAACAACACTTAAGGAAATGAGTGATTAGCTGCCCATAGAATCAGAGAATACTTGGGTTTGAAGAGACCTGTAAAGTCTTCTAGTCCAACCCCTGGTGTGGGCAGGGACATCTTCAACCAGACCAGGTTGCTCCAAGCCCATTCAACTTTGCACACTTCCAGGAATCTCAAAATATAGGTTATTTACTGCATTTTTAGGGTTTTCCTGGCACAACCAGGTCTGCTGTACTGTCCCTATACTGCTCCCAAGAAAATGGAAATAGAAAAGAATTAGCTTGTGAGTTCCTACTGTTTCATGTGTTTTGAAAAACTCTTCTCTTTATTCCAAAAGAGGAAATACCAAAAATCAAACCAACAAAACCACAAGCAGCCAAACAAACAAAAAACCAAAGAAAATTAAATTAAAATAAAAAAATACAAGAGCAAAAGCATTAATCCTTAAACAAAATTAAATTACTGCACTGAAAATGTCCTGAGCTTGTGTCTGTACCCTGCCCATGCTCTGCAGGTGCACACACTTGCAAACCAGACATATGGCACAGGTAGAAAGTTTTGCTTATTAATTACCTTGCAGTAATTAATTAAAATTTTCATCTCCAGGTGCTGACTTGCATTTCTCTGTTTAAGGGAGGTCAGAAGGTTCAGGGACTGAGGAAGTGATTCTGTCCCACACCAGCTGCCTTGCTGGACATACACAGTCCTACAGCCTTTAGGTCACAGCTGTTCCTCTCCAGGGCTTGGAAAGAGAAACCTCTGAAGATCTGCTCCTGGACAGCTCAATTATTTTTTATGTCTGATGTTAAGTGCAGAAATTCAATGTGAATTTAATGGAATATAGATTCTATCAACCTTCTTGTCAGTACTCTCTCTGCTTTCTCAAATAAAATCCCATCCAAAGCTGGGCTCCTCCATGCTGCATTGAAACCACCTCAGCTTTCCCTCCCAGCTCCAAAACAAAATTCTTATGTGCAACACCACAAAATAATTCAGGCAAGGTAGAGAGCTAAATCTTTTGGAAAAGGGGATGTTTGGGACAAAATAATATGGGGGTTCTCCTTAGCACAAACACTAAATTAATTGTAGGAGTTGCCAGAAAACACGGAACAGAGAATACAGAAATTGATAACAACCTGGAAACTTTAAAGGGCAGAGGAGTAAAAGGGAAAAAAAGCAATAATATTTTTGCTATTTTTGCCTGGCAGAAAGCAACAAGCAATCACATTTCATACTGGGGGGTCTGGGGAGCAGACAGTGCCAGGTGCTCCTGTGTGAAATGGAAAACAGAGGATGGAGAAAAGCACACAAAAAATGGCCTTTGCTGGGGTAAATGTGAAAACTCAGACATGTTTGGGCTAAGCATTGCCATGGAATCGAACAGAGGAGCTGAAACAGAGATTTTTAAGGATAAAATGTGTCCATTGTCCCCATTGCAGCTGGGAAGGAATCCCAGCCCAGACTGGGACACTCTGGCTGGAAAGGAGCTCTGCAGGGCATGGCCTGGGCAGCCCTGGTGGAGCCACCAGTCAGAAAACCTCTTGAGCAAACATGTAATAATAACAAAAAGTAGCTCATTTGACACCTGGCGCTCTAGGAGCCTAAAACAAAGCCTAGAAAACTGAATTACTTCTTTTGGCTTTGTAAGGAGTAAATAGTGAAGAACTCTGCCAAAGCAATATTAAACTTGCATGTCTGTCACTATCAATGTGCACCCTCATTCCTTACCAACGTGTGCATCAAATTACAGCTGATCAAACAAAGCCCTGTAGATAAATGGCTTAATAACTCCTTAATCATAATTAAGAAAGTCTTAAAATCTCTAGAAGAAAGTCTCAAGGGATTTAACAGAATGGCAAAGTGAAAATGAACGTCACAAACTGTATCATAGCAGCTTACAGGCATATTCATGTCTTCCAAGATTTTAAGTTTAATGGTCTGCATATCTAGATTGAGTGATAAACACTTATATTAAATGACCAAAAACTTTAGTTTAACTCCCAAAACTTCAAGAATGCCTCACAGGGAATTAGCTTGGAGGATCTGGTCCCCATTTACAATTCTCATTTAAGAGAATTAATTAGGAAGACTGAAACTGGTGGAAACAAAGCAGATTCAGGAGGTTTAATCCTGCTCCAGCACTGTACCATGAGCCCTTCAGGGGACAAAGCCCTCCTTAGGGCAGAGGGACACAAATAATGCAACTTGCAGTACATATTTGCATAGGAATCTCAGTGGCTGTGGGATCTAAAGCTCCTTTTGGGGTTGTAGTGCTGAAAGGAAGAGCAGAGCTGAAAGTCTCTCCTGGTGAATTTGTTATGTAGTCTGTGAGAATTAAACATGCTCTCTGGATTCCCAAAAATCTCGAGGTCGTCGCTGTCCCTGTGAATTCAGAGTGGGCAGCACTGGAGAGGGAGGGCACCAACAGCACTCCTGGGCAGGCTTTGAGGCTGGACAGGACTCAGAGGCACATCAGGATCAGGTGAATTTGGAGACATCTTGGGACTGCTCTGGCTGCTTTCCAGGTCAGAGCATCTGTGGAGGTGTGGAAAAGTCATCTTTGGAACAGCCACCAGAATAGGAAACTGATCCACTGGTGTATAAAAAGAGCAGGAGCAAGGGTTTTATATTGAAATAAATGAAAGGGACTTTATTTCTACCCATAACAAACTTCAGCAATAACAATTTTGCATCTAAACTTCTTCAATAACTCATTTATTTATTTTCTTTTTAGAAGGAATGGTGATCCTTTCTCTTAAAGTCGTCCAGGAATTAAAAACAAACATAAAACTTCAGCTATACATCCTCTTCCCTGGGTTGCTGCTAGTGGCATTCTGAAGAATCTTTAGAAAAATTCCCAACTTTTTATGATATTTCTTGCTGGCTTTATCAGCAACAGTA
Source organism: Promerops cafer (assembly GCA_013398275.1). Lineage (NCBI taxonomy): Eukaryota > Metazoa > Chordata > Aves > Passeriformes > Nectariniidae > Promerops > Promerops cafer. The sequence continues at coordinate 140,280 of VZSE01007053.1, forward strand.
ATGTTTTTCTCCTTCAGCACTACATATATATTGTATGTGAAGAACAGGTCAGAGAGATGTTAGTTTATTTCCAGTTACTCAATTAAAAGGTCATTTTTACTTTATTGTTACTCTACTTCTTTTCAGCATTTTTCAGATAGTAATATATAAGGAAGTAAAAAGAAAGCAGGCAAAAGTTTCTGGACTGTGAGGAAACTAAAGCTACTGCAGAAAATAAGATATTCACCAAGAAATATTGGGGCTTTTTTATTGTTGCTATTATTAGTGGTTTTGTTTTTATTGCTACCATTACAAAACTCAAACATAGTTACAACAAAATACAATTTTTTTCACATGCCTTTTTGTAGTAGAAGTAACATCTAGTAAAAGTAATCCATCAGGCAGTACCACCAGCCATATTCAATGTCAGATCAGTTACAGTTTAACTTGTGGCACCAGCAGATTAATTATTTCAATGAAATATCTTCTATTTTTTGTTCATTCTGCATCACAGCAGCAAGTCAGAACTTGGCAAATCAACATTATGGGTACCTACAGTGCAAAATCAAAGAAAGAAAGAAAGAAAACCTCTTGCAGCAGCAGATCTTAGATGAAAGCAAATAACCACTACAACAAACAAAACAAGAAAAGTTGTGATATGGTGATCCTGTCTGTACAATATGCCCTGATGCTGAGAAAAGCCAGTCCCAGTGGAAGTAAAATTAATGAATTTCAAAATAATCTCTTTGGTCTAGAGTCTGAGCTCAAACAGGCTGCTCAGACCCTCAGAAATCATTAATCTGACAGTCTGAGCTTGAATTTTCTGCCTCGGTAGCCTTCCACAGAATTCAGGTGGACTGACAAAGGGAGATAACCCACATCATACAAAATGCTTTTCCTGCTGGAATGTGGGCTGTAGAGGGCCAGCTTTTCCCTGACATCACCACCAATTTCCATACAAAGCCTTGGCTGTGACAGGGTCCCAGTTCCTAATTCAGAGTTATAAATCCTCTTACATTTCTCTCCCACACTTCAAGAAACCAGTTTAACAATGAAAGCACAATTATGTAATTCCATGTAACTACACCCTGTTCTTCTAAGTGTATTTAAGAGCTTGCATTTCTACCCTAAGTACCAAATCAGTCTCACTCATGGCATCCATTACTCTAATCCCAGCTCTAAGAAGCTTTCCATGAACAATTTGCTTGTTCCCAGCCATTGCTACAAGCCTGCCAATATTCTAATTATGAATTTCATTTCTTTTGGTCATGTTACCCAAGCTGTTCCGTGCTATTTAATGGGTACTTTCACTGATTTAAGTTTTTGGGTTTAGTATGAGGGGTTTTTTTCCAAACAGCTTTTCTATAAAAGCCATGATTCGTAACTGCTCCCTGAGCCAGATGTATAATTTGTTTGAATTCTGAGAGAAATGAGAAACTTTATTTCTGTTCCTGAATTCTTATCTTTCCAGACCATAAGAGCCAGAGAATCTGCTTTCCCACCCTAATTGATTCCCCATAAAATTCCTATTAGTTATGCTGTGTAGTAGACACTTATAAGCTAATGGAATTGGGCAACTTAATTACAAAAACATTTTAAATAATCATCTACATCTGTCTATTGCAGCATTCCACATTGCTGTGGCTTGCATCATCATAATGCTGAACATAAAATCATTCACGGGCAATATTGCACTGGAGTCTAAACTTTTTACTTTTGGGAGCAGGAAAATGGAGCTCTCTCAAGTTTTCCCACAGCTTTGAAGGACACAGACCAAGCTCATTCACACTCACCCTGCCCAGGCAAGTGCACTCGCAGGGGGGAACCTCGAGTGCCACTTTTGACAATGTCATGGTTTGTGCCAAGGGTTTGAGGATCCTGCTGGTCTCAGGTGACAGAAATCTCTCACAAAGACTGGGGCAGTTTTGTTTGAAGCCACCACAGCTGCACGTCAGTGGATAACATTTGGCAAAAGCCAGGGAAGAGCAGCCCTGCACGTCACAGGGTCTTCCCAGGTGAGGACCAGGAGAAACAGCCCATCCCAAATCAAGGCATCAAGTGAATGAATGAATCTATTCGATTTTTCAGATTCTAAATTTGCAAAATTTTATCACAGAAAGCCCTTCAGGAAAACAATCTGATGAGCAAATCCATACACCAAAGGCTAAAGTCTGCAGAAACTGGACAAAATCTCAGATGATGCCAACCAGAAGAACATGGAATAACATCAACAAACACCAAACAAGGATGCAACTATTCCCATGCAAAAAATCCCAATACTGATAAAAAAACTCATTATTAATGACTAACTTGGTGTTGCCTGCACGGACATCAGAGTTCTATTTCCTGTACATTGTATTTTCAGATTCAATTGCTCTGCATGTACCCAATCAATTTACAGATAGAATGTAAGATTTCACCTACTACCTGTACAGCACAGGTACCTGATGCTCCTCTTGGCAAGTGATAGTCTAATTCTGTATTCTGTATATACAACTTTTATATGCATACACACACACTGGAACAACACTTCATCATGCTCCAGATATATCTGCAAAGAAAGGTTGCAGCCTAAATTAGAGAATAAATTGAGGCCAATTTGGGCACTCCTCCTCTTTGTTCTTTTTCTAACAAAGAAATACAGATTAATTGTAAGCATGGAATTTCTCACATTTCAACTGACTCTCCTTGAAAACCTAATTGTAATTCATTAAACACTTTTGCTCAGAGATTATAATAACCTATTCACATCCTTCTAACTACAGCCTTGTACACCAAATGTAACACTTGAATATGAGAGATTTCTCAAATTTAAATGATTCACTTATGTCCATTACACTTAACAAAGTGGATTCAAACCCCATTCACTTTTATTTGTGGAAAGATTCTAATGGTGCTGCATGAAACAGATACAAATTAATTTGTGGTTAAGTTCACATTCTCAACTTGATTCATGTGAGTATTTTGCTCATTTACACATTCAGTCCCCATGACTACACTTTCTGCATCAATAAGGTGAAACTGTTTCTTAGTCCAATTCTTTATCATTCTGAATATTGTTACAATCTTAGCTATATATAACCTGCTGACCTTTAAGAAGTCAAGTACTTAATTTTATTTAGTCAAAGATGTTCCTCGAGAACACATAAATCCTAAATCCATTGAAACTGGAATTTCAGGAGAAAAAGATTGGGCTGTCTGTTGTGTTGTCAGACCCATTTATCAGTGGTTATATTTTAAGATAACCTTTTTCTATAAAAAGCAAATTGGGTGAAAGTTACCTTTCAAGAAATATCCAGCACAAATATAATTGCTTCGAATGCTATAAAATTTAAAATACCATGTCAGTGCCATAACCAGCAAAAGAATTTGAATCAATGGCACGTTAAGTAATTTTACGTAAATAATTAAAATTCCAGTCCTTTCAAATCTTTGCACTTATTTGGCATTAGGGAAGTTTTGTACCAATCTCCATATCCACATATCAGGAGGGCAGCTTTTCATGGTGTTTTGTTTTCCTGGCATCTGTGAGGATCAGAAGTTCAGTTTCTACTTTGAAACAGTCCTTAATAACAACAGCAATCCCCAATGTCAAACTTTTGAATTATTAACTTCATGCCTTTTTTTAATAATGGCCATTATAGTCAAAGGTGGGGGGGAATGGAAAAAACAATTAATCCCCCACTCTGTAGTGGAGTTTAAAACTCTATTTCCCTCAAACCTTTCAGTAATAAAAATGACTAAGATAAATAAGACACCAAAAACAGCAATCCTGGGTCAAAATAGCTTTGTCCATGAAGTCAGCTGGGATGAGAAACTGAGGGAGTCCATGATGTGTGTACTGGAATAGCTTGAGCTGAGGTGCTTGCTCCACCTGCATCTACTACTTGAGTAGAAAGTAAATATACAAAGGGCTCTGAATCACCTAAAAATTATCACATATCACTCACTTCCATCTACAACTATGTATTTTTTTGACACATTTCTATTTCTCTTCAGGTAGCAGACAAAGCTGCTGTGCTTTCTACATCACCTTTGGAGCACGTTGTCAAAAACCAGGATTATTGGCAAGGAAGTGAGGCAAGTATTTCTCTGAGCCCTCAGGAAGAGTCAGGAGAAAAGCTTCAGTCTGAATTCATCAGGGTGTTCACCTCCCAGAGCAGCGCCTTCAACATCTGCCCCAAGGTTTGTAGAAAAAGACAGAGAATGTCACTCATTCAAGCATTAAATTTTGACCTCCCTGAGAGAGGAGAGCAGCTTGGCTCAGGGGCAGAGCCAAAGACAATAGTGCCTAACAACTGAGATGCAAGTTGAGCCTGCACATCCCCAACATGCAGATCCCCAGAGATGAATATTCAGAACATGCCAACGATTCACCTGCAGGAAACCAGACACTGCTGGGAGAGGGGCAGGGGAAACTGAGGTTAAGTCTAGATGGACACACGTAAGCAAGTGCATGTGTGGTGCCATATGGCCTCCAGGTCAGAGCCAGAATTCTTGCCAAGCTGGAAAGGCAAAACCAGGGCAGGAAAATCTGCTTCAACCATATTAACATCCTACCCATACACCACATATACGCTGAATTTAAGGACACCCATCAGAGCTGCTCCCTCACGCCCCAATGCAGTGATAACTGCAAATTGCACAGCTCAAGCAGCCAGAGCTGCCTGGTTGCCCCTGCAACAAGCTGATTTTATACATCTGCAATGCACTAAACGTAATTATCTGGTAATTTTCCTAAATGAAAAAATGAATTTAAATTACAGAAGCACGAAGTGCCTTCTGCACACCAGCTTGCAAAGACCAAGCTTGCCACATCTAGAAAACAGCAGTGCTTTATTCTAATTATGCCTAAAGTAGATGATACCATTTCAGAAATAAGCTTTTATACTGGTAAGACTGAAGAAATGGCTTCATAATGTTTGCGGAACTTATTTTCTCCATTTTCAATTCCAGTGAAGCCAGAATTTAAATAAATAAGCATTCCCTTTGAGAATGTGCAGGGCAGACCTCAATTCCACACAAGCTTTATTCTGTTTCTTTATTCATATGGATAATTCTACCAAAGGCCATGAAACTGCTCCCAAGAACACACCACAGATTAAATCTTAATCTCAGTTGACAAGGTGGTGATTGGTTAAAGGTTGGACTCACTGTTCTTAGAGGTCTTTTCCAACCTAAATGATTTTGTGATTTTGTAATTTTTACTCATTAACACCATATAAAGATATTTATATTACAATTAAATGGAATCCATATCCTGATTTACAAGCAACAAATGCAGTATTAACTGCTTAAAGGAACTAAAATGCCTCAGCCTTGTGCTGCAGATGTTCCCATATCTTCTGATCCCATGCAGGAGTAAGAGATTATCTGCCAGTGACACCCCCCTGTCCTGCTGACAGTGAGAAGGACACCTCGAGCAGCAGCAGATCCATGAGAGAAATGTTCAGACTGAATCAGGATTGATCCACTATTGACCCATTCAAAACACAGCTCCTCCACAGCAGAGCACAATGTCACAGATAAATCAGGTGTAATAAGGCTGCCATTGACAGATTTATAGCAGCAAATGCAGTGTGAACAAAGAATTGAGTCCACTAATCTATATTAAAAAGCCACTTTGGTTTTGTAGAAATAGTAATTTAATTTGCTCTATGTAAACTCTGCAAAGAAACAAGGATGAGCTGTTTAACATAAGTATTTTATGATTTGTATCATTTAACAGAACATTTATGCATTCATAAGGCTAGTTTTAAAAACTGGAAATTTAACATACTTATGCCTTGTAGCTATTTTTCAATCCTTCTGGTTTTTCAGTTGTTTCTTTGAAGCATGCTGACTTCACATGAGTATGTAATTACTTTACAAATTAATGAACAGAATTAAAATCTACTCTGAAAATTGAATGAGTTACTCAGCATTCAGTCTTTGGGAGTGTGTCAGGGGAATTTACTTCTTGGGGACTCTGCCAACATCACGGCTAAATGGATGGGCTATCCTTTCACATTTTGGAGTGTGAGTCTGTCAGGAGAGGTTCTCAGGAACCAGGGGGTCTCTGTGGCAGAGAATTTCTGGATCAAAGCAGACATCTGGAGGGAGGGAAGCCAAGTGACCCTGCTGTGTGACTGAACTGTGGAATCCACTGATCCAGCCCTGACATGTCGACCCTTCAGCCCTTTGCCCCTCAAGCCAACACACAGATGAGCCCAAAGGATAAGGAGAATCAATTTAGAATATCACATTAAAATCTCAGATGGAAAATGGAGCTAAATGCCACCTTAGGGCTAAATCCTGGGGAGATGGACCACATCCAGACACTCCTGCTCTAATACAGCGTGGAATGCAAGAGGTTTTCATCTTCTTTAACACAACAGATTCAGGCACTCTTGTGTATGTCCCAGAAAACTAAACTAGGGACCTAAATTAGAATTAACTCTTAAAAATAAATAATTAGATTCTGTAAAGATTAGGAGAATTTTCCCACCTTCATAATAATTTGAAACACTAACCAGTTTTAGGGCAGCACAAAGTCACCATATCTGTCTCTACACTTGATTACGTTTGCAAGCTTCTCTTTCCTCCTCGGAAAACTGGAAATGCAATTTTTCCTTCAGAAGCTGAGCCTGGCTCTCGTGTGCTCACAGCACACGGGGGTGCACGAGCAGTGTCCCCACTGCACTCTGCCCTGCACGTTGCCTCCCTCAGCTGCAGGGGGAAGGCTGTAAAGCCTGGTTTCCCCACGGATCAGGTGTGACTTCTCCTTTCCAAAGCTAAACATGAGGAAGAACAAGGCTCTAAGATTTCACATGAAAAGATTCAGCTTCAAAGACAACTCCAAGCAAAGGAAACACTGATGGAAACACTTCTGATGCAAGTGGTGCTGCTGGAGGTTCATGCTTTGATTTTGGTCTGGGTTAAATACCTGTATGTTTAATGATTTACACTGATTTCTGGAGGGCACAAACACAGCAGAGACAAGTGTGGGGGGGGATGTTGTGGATTCAGGTTTCCTCCTGTGCCTCTTCCCAGCATCACACACGAGCAATTCCAGATTTATGAGTCTCAGCATCAGTCCCAGGACAGGACTTTGCCCCATTTATTTCTATTTTAAATCTTTGAGGTTTCTACTCCAGTTTTAGGTTTATTTTGGTTTGTGGGGGTCTTTGCTAATAATTCACATTTTTCATTCCTCAAACATTCAATGAAACTCCTTCAGCACTTTTCACTGTGATTAATCTCACCCGCTAGCTCTCTCTTTTTAACATAATCCATTATGTTTGCATAATTTCTTTTCCTGGACCTGGATTTATTCAGAAAGTTGCATTTTTAAGTGAATTTTCAATTACCATTTTGTTTTCTGGTTAACAAAGTGATTGCTCCTGGCAGCCTCAAGAGATCAAGCAAAGAAAAGCAGTTAGACAGAAATGTGGGGTTTCTTGATTAGCTAATGTCTCTGGCTTCCCCAAAACAGCATCTTTTATGCTGCTCATACATCTGTTTGACTCTGAATTGTCTATTTCGTCTATTTCCAAAATTTAAAGCCAAAATAGCCTGCCTGCTACTTTCTCAGATGTGTCCAATGAAAGTGTCACATGAAAAATTAAAAATAAAAAGAAATGTCACGCTGTTATACTTTGATGCTTGGTTTATCTGCTCCCCAGGAAATTGAAATCTTTTCTTAATAACAAGCAGAAGCAATTGTAGTTTCTTGTTTTCTTACAATCAGCTTTTAATTTCTTGAAAAAGAACAGGGGTTTATAGGAAAATTACCAAAATTAGTGGGAGACTCATTTATTTCTTTTTTCTTTTCTTTAGGGGACTACGCTGGGTTTAACTTTCATTATCACTTGATTCATTGGGTTCCTTTTGGCCCCACATTCACTCAGCTCATTTTCCTTCTTCATTGGGTTAAACAAAACTACAGAATCATCGTTACATCCTGTTCTTAATTAGCTACCAGAGCAGTCTCCCACCTTTTCACCCATATGGAATAAACACCTCCCTGACTATACATCTGCAGGAGCCCAAAAGCTGCCCCAGGAGGCCAATCAGGGCAAAGCACTCCGTGGTTCTTAAACTGAAAATGTTCATTTAGGAGAAACCACAGGAGCCCTTCCAGGGAGGAACTCTGATCCATCTTTCCTCCTCCAGGATTTTTCCTCCTAGAGTCTGGTTTTATTTCCAAATTCCGTGCCAGCTCCTGTCATTAGATCACTGTTACTTCCCGTTTAACTTTTTTTTTTTTTTTTGGCAGAGTTGCTGTTAATCAACCTCTGCTCTCCAAGGAGTCAGGATTTTCCATTAATTTAATGTTTATTTGCTCTGTTTCTTCAGCACTGAATTGTCTTTATATTCTAGGCAAAGTGTCTCTCTGATAGACATCCTATAAATCTGTGGGTCACCCTTGGGCAATTGTGATGTGTGTGGAATGATCTCAACCTTCCTAAACATCACAGGCCCATTCCTTTACAGCTCGTTGGGATACAGCTGCAAGCAGCTCCCTCTTTTTTGTGTTATTTTTTAACTGTTTTTTCTAATCAGTATTGGTAAATACATTATTTCATATCCTACTCTATAGTTCTTAGTACTTCTCCTGTTCCATTTAATGCCTATTTTCTTATTCATATGCTCTGTCATATCTGATAGTCATGTAAGGATATATTTTTTAGGATACCATTCTGTTACTATCATTACACAATATACTTATTGCATATCCCTTTGCAGTGAAAACAAATAATTCAGGAACTGTGGCTGTTTAATCTAGAGAGGAAAAGGCTAAGAGAGACATCATAAAGGTCTTGAGTGTGCTAAATCACACTAAAGAAAACCAGGGCATTTTACTTCCCATATTTATAATGAACAAGCATTTCTGTTGAAAGCACAGAAAACTTCTTTCTGTTTGTTTTTTAAAAGAATAACAGAACATACCTAGACCATCAAAAAGATAAATACCTTTCTACAAAACACTGATTGTCTCCATCTTTCATGAATATGGAGAGCTGGAGGTCTCACTGTATAGGAAAACTGGAAAGAAAGAAAAATATTGTTCTACAGTAAGATTTTTTTCCCTCTTTTTTTCCTTTTGCATGAAATATCACTTCCACACCCACTCAGAAGTTTTATTTTTCTGTGGAATACATTAACTGATTTTTGTAAGGAAGTTAGATGCGTGGCTTTGATCTGATTGGATAATGAAGTCAGGGAGAGACTGCACAGGTATAAAAATTAACCAACACCAGTAGTTATGATAGTCTATGTAACAATAAATAAAACAGTGGTGTTAAACGTTTAATTTAACTTATCACAAAGGTTTGATTTAGTAACACACTGTAGGCAAAGTTCCCCTTCTGACCTCACTTCTATTCTTAATTTATATGAAGAAAGGGCTGGGGTGAGCATTTCTGTCTACAGGCTTTGTTCACTCACCTCTAGGAGAGGAGCTCAGTCTCCTGCCTTCAGTGATGGCCACGGTGATGGAGCTGCTCCTGTGGCTGTTTATAAAACCATTGCATGAGGCTGCTCTGCTGTGGGGATGCTCTGTGGGGATGCTCCTACTGCTTTTCTCACCTCTGAGGGTAACACTGTGCCCTAACACCTCCAGAGCTCCTTGGAAATTCCTGGCACAGATCCTTCAGAATGCCTGATCTGACACACTTGCAACATTTCAATTAAAACTCGCTTTTTTCCTTTTTGTATTTTACTATTGAGGCTGCTTATAAGGTAACCTACTGCTTCTTGACTAATAACTAACCACAGTCCATGGTGCTGGCACAGAGAGGGCAAGGAAGAAAATGAAGAAATCATAAGAAGAAGTAAATTAAGAAATCTTTAATTCACACAGGCTGCCTGAGAGACAATGAGAACTGTATGATTAGGTGGACTGTGCCAAATTCACTTTTCTCTGGACACAGAGAGCCTTGGAGGCACCAAGATTGGCTTAGCACCCACCAGACTGAGCCAGCCAGTGGTGATTTGGTCTTCAAGGATTGATTTCCTTTCCTTATCTAAGCAGACTTTATAATGATTGGTTAAACTGGTAAGGACATGACAGATTCCCACCTCAGTAAAACTAAGAAAAAACAGTAGAGAACTTCCACAAAAGACTAAAACTACTCACACAGCTTTCGATAGGGAAACATATCACAAGAAACCGTGTTTGCCAAGCAATTATTTTTTAAGATCTGTCTCAAAGCATGAGTATTCTGAATGAGGTCATAATGAGCAGTGCTCTTATTCTGATTAAGCAACTCTAATCACAGACCAGCCCTTTTTTATTTGCACAGCTGAACCATGAGCTTGATGTAGAATTTTTCATAGGCTTGGAGTTTTCCCATGTATCATTTCTTAGAGCCAACCTTTTACTTTCTTCAAGCCAACTTTTTATCTTCTTCAGAACAGTAGAAAATTAGAGTGATACAAATCTTCTAAAGAGCCAGGCCCAGTTCTTGAGCAGGAGGCTAACCCTGCAGTGAATGCTAGCAGAAAAAAAAACCTTGAGAAATTGTCAGCTGCTGTCTCAAACTCCTCAGGGAGTTGCAAATTACCATTATACACAGTTGATAGATGCCTCTGTAGGAGTTACCTATCATGAAGTCCACATTAAAGACTTATTTATGTCCTTAACAGGAGAAGTCTTGCTGATCTGAATGTCTTTAAATGAAGGATTAATTGCCTCTCCCTTAAATATCTGATTTTGTTCCATCCATCTGATTACATCAGATTCCCTGTCTACAGCACAAAACTTCATTACAGCCCAACCCCTGCAAGCAACTCTATTACCATGAGAGCAAAGCCAGCTGTGATTGCAGTGGAGCACCATTATTCAAGGTGATTTTAGCTCTCTCACTTCATCCCTCATGTTTGCTTACCTCTGGGGTTTACAGTCCTGCAAACAGGGTTTAAATCTTCCAGGACAGGGAGTGTGAGCAGCAGTCAACCCACATAACATCAGGCAATGTGTCTCAAGAAAGGGGATCAGTCTTTTTCTTGTGCCTGGTAACTGGTCACTCATTTATTAAATGTGGGAACTGGGCTCTCACCCAGATCACAACAGAGAAAGGAAAGTGTTGTGCTAAAAAAGTGCTCCAAAGCCCAGCACCTGCCTACTCACTGCACAATCCACTAAATTGTTCAGCAAAAAAAGGGTTAAATGTATCCTGAGCTGGGAACTGCCTGGCAGCAAGCCTGCTCCACAAAATTCTGTTTCTTCCTCTAACTTCTAATGAAATATTTTATGGAAATACGTTTAAAATATGTGGAAACTTGTTTAAATGTGTTCTGCCCCATCCCTGGAAGCGTTCAGGGTCGGGTTGGATGGAACGTGGTGGGACAGGGGAAAGTGTCCCTGCCCATGGCAGGGGTTGGAAGGAGATGATCTTTAAGGTTCCTCCCAACCCAAACCATTCCATGATTCCTATGATATTATCAAATTTCTACTTCTCAGAGCTCCAATTCCCTTAAAAAATTAACCTATTCAAGTTCAGTAGAAGATACAAGAAACTAAGGAGATCCTCCCTTTGCTTTCCTGGTCAGTGAAAATACATTTATTGCTGCAGGCATACCCAAAATCTGATCGTTCTAGAGCAGGGATACCTTTATCCAAAGTTTAGCCAAAAGTAACACATTTCTGTAAAAACTTTTCACTGTGAAGGATCAGTGCTGCTAATTAGTCAATTTTGAACTGAACACCCCAAAAGGAGTGGTTTCAGTGCCAGAATCTTGCCCTAACCTGACCACTCTTTTAAAAGCAACTCCTAAAGGACATAAAGATGAAACGGAGGAAAAGAAGTGAATTTATGCATTTTAGAAGCACAAATTGTACAATTCAACCTGCAGTGCCCTGCCTGATATTTTAAAGTAAGGGACAGGGAAAGGGACTGATTGTTGGCAGAATCAGTGGCTAAAATTCAGCATCTGCCCCACAGCAGGTCCCCAGGACACCCCAGTGCTCACTCATTTCTTAGGCTCCCTGCGAGCATTATCAGGAGGAATAGCAGGAACAATTGCTGAGAACAAATGAAAAGAGTGCCAGAAATCACACTGCAGATCCTTGGAGAGCCCTCCAGAAGGGCTGGAATTAGGCACAGCTCAAGTGTTCCCTCTCAGGCATGTCCTTCAGTCCCCCTGAGCTTCCCAAAATCACAGTGCCTAGTCAGCCTGGACATTCAAAGGCTGATGGCAATAATTTTAAGTTCTCTATTGAAGATAAGCAAAAGATAAAAAAGCAGTCTGCTTTTTTAAAAAATCACAATAATTCCTTCATCAAAAAAAGGACAAAGTTATGTGATGTCACATTTCCCCTGCTCCCTTCTCATTTCAGGGAGCTTTTTTTTCCCCTGTAGCAAAACTGGGAAAGAAAAGGGAAGAATGTGATTTTAAAAAAAATAGACTAAAAGCAAAATCAACATATCTATTCCAAAAATTTACAAGTAAACAGCTCCCTCACAAATTCCATGAAAAGTACTTGCAGTTTTTCACTTTTGTGAATGAAAATACAATTTAAAGAGTTACATTGATCTGTAACCAGTAGTTTTTAGGAGCTGAAGGAAGTTTTTAGGAGCTTTATATGTACCTCCTACCCACACCTGAAATGTGATAAATACTTTGCTAAAGTACTAAAAACACTTTGCATTTTTAAAATGGCTTTCTGCTTTTCCAAAGATTTTCACACACACCCCCAGGTCCCAGCACCATCTGAAATGGCTGAGTTTTATTTTTGGAAATACAGCACTACAAAGTGCCCTACAGTGATTCCTCTATCCAGATCCTAATGAAGAGTCATCCATAAAACAGATTACTGAGAAGTGGCCATAAAGCCATTGAAATCAGACAAGAAGACTGTGGTAGTTAATATGTAGATAAATTATTATTCAGTAATTAGCAGGGAGGTGCAAACATTACCCTGACAAGTATCTGACAGCGTAAAATGTAGCAGAAGCCTGTGAGAATGAGCAGGAGGAGGAAGATCCTCCAGAAAAAGTTACCTGTTTGTTAATCTCAGAGAAAAGTCTGCATCCTTCTGCACCTCCCTATTAATAGGAGAAGTGTAAAAGGTCAAAAAGGAGAGAAAAAAGAAAGATCAGCTGAGGTCTAGAATGGCTTGCAAGCAGCCAAGCTAAGCAGGCTTGGAATTGTCCCCCTGGGGTAGAGATGCTCAGGGGAGGTAGAGCAAAAGGATGCAAAAAAAGGAGGCAAAACCAGGAATTCCAAAGAGAATGGGGCTGTTTGTGCAGCCTCTTCAGTATAAGAACTGGGGACATTCAAATTAGGGTTCACAACACGTAAAGAGAGGCAGCTGGTCATTAAACCCACTGTTCATATTAACAATTGCACATCAAGAAATAGATGGGCAGAACTGGCTGAGGATTGCTAAACACACAGAAAAATACCTGCTGGAAGGGTCTGAGGGCTGCCAAGTCCTCAGAGGCTGAAGCCATTTGGAGTGGTGGCAGCCAGCCTGTCCTCCAAGGAGCACCCTCGTGGCAGAGGCAGAGCCATCCTGCCTACTGCCCCACTTGAATGCTTCTATTTTCTGTCCTGAAGAGGTGAAGAACACCACTGCATGCCCAGCCTATTGCCCTGCTGTTTGGCAGTCAGGCTTTTTAAGCATTCAGATATATCTGGATCTTCAGCTTTTATCCTGATTTGCACTGAAATAGAGCAGAAGGAGGAGGCTGACTGCTTTTGAAAATTTCACCCCAAGTTCTGACAAGAACAACAATCCTAATGACTGTTGTCATGCCTTTATCAAAGCATTTGATGTACAGAACTCTTTGAACACTTGCAATTTTTTACTTAGAGTTCCCACTGGAAACTATGATCTAGATAATGGTAAGAAAAGGATATTTTTCTCTTGAAGCGTTTACCTCTCCCCAGAGAAATTCCTCTTTTTCCTCTGGGGAACCTAAAGCAACTTGAAATGGTTCTTCTTTATTTTTATAAATACAGAGAGCTAGATGTTATGCAAGAGCAGACCTACACTTTATCTTGGCTGGATAACCAATGTGCTTATTGATCCTCTATTTCCACTTACACAGGAGTTCTCTGAAGCCCAGAAAATCGCTGCCCTGAGGCAGACTAGATCTGCACAGCCATGAAAAGAGATACAAAGAGCCACAGCTCCAACAAAAAAAAATAACCCCAAGTTTAAAGCAACAAAATAATATAAACCCACATACGCTGTCACCACCTTCCCTGCTGCAGGAGCACAGGACCTCTGAGCTCAGAGCTCTTTCTCCAGTTTGGGCAGAAAAGATTCTTCTCCTAGAGATCCCTGAAAATGCTGAGTGCTAATTACCTACATTGAGCTTAAAATATTCAATACTAATATCTATACTATGATACTACAGAATACTTAAAGGATTGACTAAAAAAGCTATTTGGCATGGTCAAGCCTGAACTTCTTTTGCAGCTAACAAAATATTAAATAAAAAATAAAAATTAGGAAAAAAAATAATATTTGGGAGATTTTATATCATTCTACAAGGTGATTTTATTCTTTTGTTTATTCATTGATCTCCCTGCCCGCTGCATGGGATTTATTGTACGTGCTGTACACCTTGTTCCACAGTGACAAAATTAATTACTGTATTGAAAAATTCTTTATGTAAACAGAAAAATAAGTAGCAAACTACAACAGGAATAACTCTGGGTTTTATTTGTTGTTTAACTTCTGTCTTTAGAGGGAAAGTGAATGACATCTCACATTTAAGCTCCTCACCATCACATCTACCCTGGTTTACAGCATTTGAGGACCTGCCTCATTAAAAAAGTAGCTCCACTAAGAACCACCAACCTTTAGATTATTTAGATTAAAATAAAATAGTTAACCTGAAGATCAATTTGAGAAGAAAAAAATAAAGATCTAAAGAGATGTGAAAATAAAAACCAAATCAATTGTATTGTAATTATGTTTTTAACAGATACATTCTGAACCTAGTCACTTCTCTAATAAAAGTTGTCCCTGGGAGAGAAACTTTAGAATTTTTACAAGCAAAAGTAGGGCAAGTCCTAGGAAAGCAGTCAACAGCTGTGTAATTTGGTCCCATTTCTATTTCACTGCCTATCAGCCTCAAAGCTAAATTCCTTGCGTTTATTATAAAAAAATATGAGACAACACAATAAAGAAGAGATTTAGAGAGAGGTTTTTAAAAACACAATAAAGTGAAGACATTTACAAGGTCACTGAAAAATTACCAAACCTTGGGAAAAATGAATAAAGATATTTGTCTGAGCTTGTAAAATGTAGATTATTGAGGCTGAAACTACAGCCTGGACAGAGAACCTAATGTGATACTGAAGGAAAAACAGGTTAAAAAGGTTTTACCCAGACATGCATGGTACAAGCCAGTGGCTGTCTTTAGCCACTTTAACTGGTTGAAAAAGTGATTTTGTTGTATTTGCTGCTCTTCTTTCCATAGGGAAATTCCCATCCAGTTTAGTACTACCTTGGGTGTGTATAAAAATTTATTTTGTTGTTTCATCACCTATCTCTTTAGGGATTACCTGGATTTTATGCAGGGTTCAAAACACATTTCAAGATCATGGTACAAACCCCACCCTCTGTTTTCTGAGCTGCCCCTAAGATAGGGGATTTCTCACACCAGCATTGTCCCTGTGGAAAAACAGTGTTAGCAAGGGGAGGAGACACATCCTGCAGGTCTTTTCCAAACTAAAAGATTCCCTGATCCCATGCCATCTTGGAAGAGCCGAGCCAAGGGTGTTGTACTCGCCAGGAGGTGAAAATAGAGCAAACAGGAACCCCTTCCACACGTGGAGAGGGAGCAGAAAAGGGGGAAAATGCCCTCAGGCAGAGCAAGAGACTCACTGGTGGTACCCAGCCCTGAACAGGTGCTGAGAATCCCACTAGGGATTAATAATCAAAGGGAGATTAATAATCTCCCTTTGATTAAACACAAGAATATTTCACTTCAATTTTTGTGTACAAAATATTTAGATACCAAAGTAAGATACAGGTGAAGAAGCAGATGCAAATATCTCAAGGCAGCTGAAAAGCACAGGAGTGGCAAAAGTATTAAGGTAGTTTTAAGCAGTGTCATCCCTCTTCCACTCCTCCCTCTACTCAAATATTGGGTTTTCTTTTGATATGAGCATTGAGCACAAGAGATTTGGTAAAAATCTGTGTGTCATAAACCAGGAGGGAAAAAATCTGTCTCTTTTAAGCCCGAGGGTAGCAGGAGATGAGAGATTGAGATGATCAATGGCTCTTGAACAGGTACTGACTGTGTTTTATTATACAAAATAATTTGAAAGTTGTATTCTCTGTTCCAGAGTGATAATAATTTTAAAACTTATTTTCCCTTAGATGTGTTATATAATGTGGATATATAATTCCTGGAGTCCCAAAATTTTGGGTTCAAGTGACAGTCCAGCACAGAGCAGGCCAATACCACAAGGAAGGGGTCATGTCTGGTTTTCATCTCTCCTGTTGGTGCTTAACAGTTGAGTTGCTTCTGCTGGAAACTCTCCAGTGCTCTGCAAAGAAACTCCCACCACTCTGCATATGTTGGGTAATTATGAACTGCAGAGAGTAATTACTGAAAATATATTATACTTCCATGGTTTGAGGCATCAGTGGCTGCGAGAAAAAAATGCCTTTTTGAACTCAATTGCTGTTTGTTTCCACAATGAGCCATATGTTGCTGGCAATGTGCAAAGCTTTGTCCCCAAGATATATGATTTTAACTATGGGCAGCCTCTGGAAAACAACACTAATAAATGTGTCACAATGAAGTACTCTCTAGAAATGACCATTTATAATATTGTGGCACGCTCTGTTCTTCCTGTGTCAACCATCTTGTTCTTGTATTTTCACATTTATTAAGTGCAAAAAGAAGCTGGAAGAGGTTTCTTCCTAGGAGCTGCACTATCCTGGTCTTGTGTGGAAAACTGTTCACATGGAGCTGGGAACAACTGAGGAACTTCTGCATGATCCACACAAGTCTTGTGGCCATTGCTGCTTCATTTAATCCATGGAATACTCTTCCTGCCACTGACCTCAGCACAGCTTCCCTGTAAGGATGTCCTTCCTTTGCTGAATTTTGCTGCTCTAGCATGGTCCCTGCCACAGTTACAAGAGAAGCCATAAATAAATCAATTTAGGCTAGATGCTGGATCCTGATCACCATCTCTGCATGTCCTGGGTAGAGGTGCCCCCACCCAGGGGCTCTGTTGGCAACATGAACAACCCCAGAGCTGTAAAAAAAAACCTTATCCAACCAAATTAACATGCTTCTAAAGCAGACATATCTGAGATACATTAACAAATGCAGGTTTGGCATTGCAATAACACAGACATCAACATTTTGGTTATGTCTAACAACAACTGAGAACACGGCACAAGGCACCTTCCCTTAGACTACGTGACAGGGAATATTTATTTCCTTAAAATTTTATTATAGATCTAATGGGATCAGACTCTTCATTAGCCTTTAAACCTTGGAATGCTAAGCAGACCTGATAATAAATAAAAACAGCAATATTTTTTCATGCACATGGTGGGCTTACAGTTGTGGAACATTGTTCTTCTTATTAATAATTAAATCTTGTTCAGCCAAGCTGAAACTATTAAAATGCTTGACATTCAAGCTCCATAAACACTGTTGCATGGCAATTGCCTGGAACAAGTACCCCGAGTGCTACAGCTCTCACCTTCTCCTCTGTTCCATGGTTTGAGAATGTCAAGAGACAAGCCCAGAGGATGCACAAAAAATGGGAAATCTGTTAATAGCAGTGGGTCAGGGATGCTCTACCTGAGCATATCAAAGTCAAAAGGAGAGCAAACAGCAAAGCAGCTCCTGGCCACGGCTACAGAACCAACCTAGTTCTGATACAAGCTCAGCAGTATCAGCTCTGGAAAGAGTTTGGTTTTCACCAGGGTCTGTGAAACACCAAGGTCAAACTTCATCTCTCCCTAAGCCTGCAGAGTGCTCAGAGCCAGGCACGACCCCTCTGTGATCAGCAGAGACAGCTGGAGACCCAAGGGAGGAAAAGGAGAAGGCAAGGCTGAATCCCAGGAACAGAAAGTAAGGCAGGTGACAGATCGCCCTGGAAAATACTTTATTTCTGGTGAAGCAGAGACAGAAGTAAATTTAGGTACACTGTTAGTCACTGTCAAACCAACATGCCCTAACAGAAAACCTGGATTTTTGTTGAGACCATAAATAAATAAATATATAGATATATCTAACAGGCATATCTTTAAAAAATTCTGTAAGCTATCCCCCAAATGCTTAAAATATATTTCCCAATTCAGAAACGCACAACTGTCACTGTAAGTTGAGTGATGTATATTGAAGTGTGAGAATTTCTCTGATTCCTCAGAATCTAAAACCTGCTACATTTGTTGCAATGATCCAGTAAATTAAAACACAGACAGTTCTGGTGGAGTAGAAAGGAATTTTTGTATCTACTTTATACAATGATGGGATACTTAGTAGGATTGCTAAATAACAATAGCATGCTTTAATTGGTTTTGCATCAACTTTTGGAGCAAAAAAAAAGTCCAGTTAAATTAACATGAGGAAATATTGTTATGATTTCATTAGCACAGCATCAAGTACTCACTAAAGTTTCTGTGTCCCAATGAAGTAGATCAAAGAGGGGAGATGCAGATAGATGAAGTATATTGTCTAAAGTCACAGGGACGTTTAACAAACAAATGATAAACACCATGGCAAAAAAGCCCAAATATCAACTGCTTTCATGCTGTCCACAGCAATTGTGGAAGTCAAAAGGGCCCCTGTGAGGTTTAACAGCTTATTCAAAAGAACAGTTCAAAACCCTGTGCTGCCTCTCAAGTGAAGTAAACCCTAAAATGAAGCGAAATACCTTTTGTGATAACCCCATCCTTTTCTCCCCCAGGAAGGCAGTAAGGGATGCACAGCTTGCTCACACACTTGTTTGCTGCCCTCAAGCTCTGCTCCCCTGCCAGCAGCACCTCAGAGCACCCAGGGACACCAACACTCAGCTCCCACACACACAGATCATGGTCTTGCCTTGTCATCTCTAATTAACAGCAGTCAACATTTTCTTCTCACCCTGCTCCTTTCCTTCCAATGCATTTTTGCACTGAAGAGTGATTTTCGGCATCCTGCTTTACCTTTCTTGAGCCTGATTTACAGATTTTGGAGAGATGGCAGGATTTCAGACTAGGGCATGTTTAAGATCTGGAAAAAGCAATTAAATGGTAACAGGCTATTTTAAATACATACAGATAGATATACTTGGCATTGCCCCCGCTAAGACAATTAATACTGTATAAAAAGCTGAAATGTTCAAGTTTTCTGCCATTAAATTCCCATCTTCCATCTCATTGCATTCAAAAGGATTTGTGTTTCAACAATCTGAAAAATCCACAGTGTTTAGAGCCAATTTTGTGTAAACTGGTAACACACGGGTTTTGGGAGAAACATTATCCTCAGAGGCCATTACACAGACATTATTCAGTGGGAACTGAGGAAATAATAATTATTGCTGTGGATGTTGTAATTCTAGTTACGAGCTACAGCACAGCAACGCCGAAGGGTAAAGCCTGACAGAGAAATAAAGCAAAATTAGTCCATTATCCCAAGAAAAAAGTCCCTAATTCCACCCAGGTTCTAAACAGCATCGTCACCACCAACAGCCTCAGGATTTATGCAGACATTTCCATCTCCAAAACCCTTCATGCACATAAAAGCCTGCAGAGCTCCTGTGAGCAAACCTCACTATGGTCAGCGCTCCATCCCAAAGAAAGGAAGGGGTTTTTTTCCACAGGCTCACCTGCTGGCTGACCCAGTGCTGGCTCCACTCACACCAGAGGGGTCCTGCTGCAATGTCATCCCACAGTCACAATCCCCCTCTTGTCACACTCCGTGGCACAGCCCCCAGCACACACCCCAGACTCCCTCCCCAGGTGCTTATCCCACAGGTGCTTCTGTACTATTGCCAGGGAAAACTCACACACCCCATAAATCTGCTCCAACAGGAATGAGGATGCTGTGCAAGCCAGGTGAGGGAAGAGTTACATCTCCTCCTCTGAGAGAGCCCCCGAGCCAGCATTTCATTGTCATTGCTCCTGGCTCAGACTGGCAGAGAGGGACTGGATGGAACATTTGTCTCTGAACCAACTGCACCAAGCAGAGCTGGGGGCACACAGAGCTTGCCCTGAGCAGCAGCTGGGCTGCAGCTTCCTACCAGAACCATCAGGATCCATGGGAACTGTGCTGCAGGTGGATTACATGTGGTCTGTATGCACATGGGCTGCCTGGAAAATGTAAGAAGGAGGGTCTGGGGTTTTTTTTATGGCTTTCCCTTCAGGCATAGTCAGTGCCAGCAGAAATACAGTCCCTAGTTTGGGATCAGAGTTAGTCTGTTTACGTTCAGCTTTTAAAATTTTGATATCTTCTGGTTCTTTACAAATTTTCTTACATTCTTCTCTAAGAATGGGAAGGAAAGGATTATCTTTTTCTTCAGTGACTACAACCTTTTTGAAATATTTAGGGAGATAAGACAAATTACACCGTGCTTTTGCCAAAAGAACTTTACGTATTTTTTTATACCGACATACAATCTAAGATTTACAGTTTTGCAAGTGGAACAAAAGTAGTGCTTAATGTCTCTTGGAAAAATGAAAAATGACTATTATTTTAAACCTCCACAGTTCCATACTCATAGCACGCTGCAGGATCTTGCCTCTACTCCTGGATCAAGTCCTTGATCCCTGCTCCTCTTTGTACCAGGATCGTTTGTGTGCCCTTGGGCGAGCTGTGAAGCAAAGGTTTGGCAAGTTCCTGAGTTAAATGTGTGGCTCCAACCATGGCAGCTGGGGCAGCCCAGCTTCACCTGCTCGGTGCAGCTCACGGACACAGGTCAGGTAACACACACACAGCACTGCAAGCACAAGGGGCCACAGCAGCTCTCTCACAAGCACACTCCTCACACCTTCCTCCCAGGGCCCTGCATCTGTGCTTGGACAATACTAATGGTGTAGGCTTTAAGGTGACAAGGTCAGGCAGGAGGAGCAGGCTTGCCTTTAAATTCAAGTTTCAAGGGGTTTAAAGTCTCATTACAACACAAGTTAAAAGGGTTGTTTCTCCCCCTTTTTCAGCTTTTCTGTGTGGTGGGTTGACCTTGGCTGGCTGCTGGTTGCCCATCAAGCTGCTCTATCACTCCCCTCCTCAGCAGGACAGAGAAAATAAGATGGAAAAATATAAAACTCTCATGAGTCAAGACAAAGGCAGTTTAATAAAGCAAAACCAGTGCAGAGGAGCAAAGGCAAACAAAAGATTTATTCTCTACTCCCCAGCAGCAGGCAGTGTCTAGCCAGTTCCCAGGAAGGAGGGCTGCAGTACCTGCAGCCATCGCTCCAGAAGACAAATGCTGTAATAATGATCACACACACTCCTTTCTCCTAGCTCCCATTGCTGAGCAGATGTCCTGTGGTAAGGTAGATCCCCTGGACAGTTCTGGTCAGCTGTCCTGCCTGTGTCCCCTCCCAGGATTTTGTCCACCCCAAGTGAGGAATGTTGGAGGGAGAGCCTGGACACTGTGCTCCAAAACACCAGCGTGTTCTCAGCACCTTCCCAGCTCCCAGGACACAGCACAGCACTGTGAGGGCTGCAGAGGGGAAAATTAACTCCCTCTCAGGCAGACCCACTGTGTTCTGCTCAGCCAAAACCCCATCCAGATCCCCAGGATGAGATAATGAGATAAGCACCAAGCTTCTCCCAAGGATTGTCAAGACTTTTGTCTGGAAAGCAGAGTCCTGCCCTGGATTTGAAGCTTTATTTGAGATCACAATGCCTCAAAACAAAAACATTTCAAATTCAAACAGGCATTTGGGGCTGAAATTCGGCTTTGCCAGAAGAATTCTGAGCAGGTCCCCTCAGGACACAGACAGTGCTCCCTCATTTCTCCTTTCCTCTCAACTCACTTTCATTCCTCCACACCCTTTAATTCTTCATTTTTCTTTTTCTGCTCTGGGGACAGCAGGGAAAGAGCATCTCAGGGCTGATTCTTTCCCTCTCTTCTTTTACACTGTGCAAACAAACCAACAGCAGCTTCAGGACCCTGTAAGACTGAAATAATAATTAACAAGACAGACTATAAATAACAGAAAGAACTAAACACCAAAAAAAGAGATAGGAAGGATGAATGTTTAACACTACCTTTTTCTAGCCTAAAGACAAACAGATTGATTTTTAGGATTCACCCTCACAGTACTTCAAACAAACTTAATTAATATGAGACATTGATCTGGCAGCCCAAGATGTCTCTATTGTTTGAATTCTGCTGGCTGAGCCACCTGGGTGCAAAAGCTTATTTCAAAGCTCTGTGCTCAGAGGAAAGTCAATATATTGCTTTGCTTCTATAGTTTCATATGGGCTTGTTCACTGAAGAAAAAAAAAAAAAAAAAAAAATTAAGCCTAAAATATTCACAGTGGGCTACAAAGGATTAACCCCTCCAAATTCAGGGCAGGAGGGTTAGAACTTTAAGGATCCTTAAGCTTCCTTCAAACCCAAACCGTTCTCTGACTGTGATTTATCTCAGCTTTTCCCATGAAGAACACTGACATATTCTGACTAACTACAGTAAAAAAATTATATGTATTAATTAAAGAATTTTCTGCAAACTCAACTGACTTCCTACACACACTCACATACCAATCCTTTTGGAATCCTATAGTTGGTTTTTATAAGGATTATCTGACTAAGAAGGCACATTCCAGAAAGAAAACTGCTAAGTCTGGTTTGGATTGTAATACCTGCCATGATTGATGTCCTGCTGTGATTATTCAGAAAGTCCTATGCTATTAAATAGACAAAACAATACATAATTACAATTTTTGTTCTGTCTGAAATAAAGCTCCCCTCCAATCCCCCAATCTAATCCAATTTGTTTCCCTTGCAGCTTTTGTTTTCTGCCCAAATATCCAAATTAATCATTTTCCTTCAAACTTAAAAAACATTATGAAAATCACCAAAAAGCAGAACCTGAAAAATTTTCCTGCTGGCATTTCATTCTCAAGATAAATTTAGCAAGTCACAATGTGAAAACCAAATCCACTCTGCTAAGCTGTGTGAAATGGGCTGCACAAAAAATGCAGCAATGAACCAGAATCACTGCAAATATTTATACATATATTCTTCAGGAAAACACAGTGTAGATATCAATTTCACCCACTTTCATTAAAGTTTTTCAACTGATGACAACTGGAGAACAAATTAAACTGAAATATGGCTCAAAATGAAATCAGCCAGTACCCTGACCCTGTATAGTCCACGAAGAACTCTCTAGTTAAGAACAGCTTGGTTTGGAAAGTTTTTACTGACCCAAGAAGAAATTTCAGTCTTAAATTAATACAGACTTCTGTTTTCCCACAGCACCAGGCTACAACAGAATAAATTTATGAAATTAATCACTTTACTTACCAACAACAGCAATATGAAACAGGAAAAGCTAGCAGAAACTCTAGGTTTTATGCATGCTGTTTTCAACCACTCAAGATTAGAAGGGAAATTAATTATGGGGCTTTTTCCTTCTGGTTATGCTTTTGTTTGGGAATATTTTATTTTTTTTTTAGCAGCCCAAGCAGTATTTTGTGTCATTGCTGGACCTTTTCTGGAGGGCAGGGTATGTCTGTCTCAAAGGATGGTTGAGGATGAGCAGCAGCTAAACCTCCACGCTGAGCAGCAGCATGCCAGGAAGAAATGGAGTATTCAGGACATTAATATTCATCCATTAATCACAGAATCACATTAAATATGGAGGGAAGGGGTATCAAAATCAGCCTCTTACCTGTGGGTCAGGTTTGAGGCACTTGGCAGCACAATTTGGGAAACACACACTGCTGCTGCTTGGTGGAGACACAGAGACCTTCTGTCTCTGCCAGAGCCCATCTGGCATCTCCCACAAGCCCTGAATTCACTCACCCAACACAAACAAGTGAATAAGCCCTGTGTGTTTAATACTTCACAGAATTTCATCTTAAAGGGAGCTGGGGAAAAAAAAAAATAGGAAGGAAGGAATCAGTCTGACTATTTGTACAACAGGCTACACACTGTTCCTCTTGGTCAGGGCTAATTCCATGCACTGATATCATTATTTGCATGCTTTGCTGATTGGCTTTGGAAGAGAGACATTATCTCATACAAATTGAAAACAAGTAAATGAATATGGGTATTTTATCACCATAAAGTAGAATAAATTCAAGTGGTTTATTCAGATGAATACTATTATGCTGCCAGTCCCACCTCAGTGACTAAATACTGCTATTTGGGAACAAATACACATACAGCTTGGTCAACAAGGAAAGATTCCTTGAAAAGAAAGGAAGAAGAAAGGCTAGATTTTATTTTTTCCCTCCCTTTTCTCTGAGTGGTAAGCAAATGAGCTGTGAATTCAGCTGCAGAAATAAACCTTGCTAATGTATGAGGTCACCTAATTTGAGGATGCATTTAGTCAGAGGTGTCTGACAGTCAGATCAGTGGATTGATGCCCTTCTCACTCAATATTTAGGAGTGTTGAGACACAATGTGTCATTAAAGGCCCTTCTCTAAATGCCATGACAGCTGCATCACAAGGCTAAGGAACACATTTATTTATTTATTAAAATCCTCAACTGCTCAAACCAGATTGCTCTGCAAGAATCTTCATTTTGCTTCAGGAATGAAAATTTCAGTCATGGAACTCTCAAGAACAACTTGTTTGAGAGGTTATGCTCCTTTACAAGATTAAATCATCTCCCAGGATCACAGATTAACAACACTAACCCTCCTGTGAGCCCTTGGACATCTCTCAGCATCACTCAGAGGCATGGGATTTACAAAACTCATTTGGCTTTAAAGTTTGGTTTATTTACTCTATTGGCATGAGACTGTTCCATGCAGTTTTGTACAAGATGCTGCTTAAAACAGAAGTGCAATAATCTTATCCCAGCTGTTCCTGATGGTCAGCCACCATAAAGAACTGGGTAAAGTCAAGTTATTATGCTCATAAAAGTGCAAAGAGAAATTAAAGTAGAAGATCTGATTAGGGAGAATCGGCATTTTTAACACAACAAAAAAATAGTAAACAAATACAAGAAATATATCTTGAACTGCATAAATAAGTAGTTTTGCTCAGGTTAGCAAAATCTTTATCACACACCATGCAAAAGGCAGTTTAGCTGAGGTACTTGGCAAGTCTGAGGGGGTTTCATGGGTAAAATAACTCATTCCTCCTGTATTGTAACTGATCTGTACCTGTAGCTTTTTTCTTTGTACCATTATAAAATTTCCCCTTGACTTACATATCACCATCATTCAGTGATTACACTTAAAGCTTCAGAGAAAGAACATTTAACATTGCAGCCAAAGCTCCTCTATGATATTTATTTGTTATTTGCTATGCAACATCAACTCTAATTTGAGTCATCATCATTCTTCTTCAACGAGGAGGCAATTTACTGACAGCAAATGAGCTGGGACTAACATGCCTGTAGTGCATATATCCAAGTCATCAATACTGTTTCCTATGGTACAGAAAGGGAAGAAAAAAAAAAAAACAACACCACAAAACCAAAAATCTAATCAAAAAACACCACAAAACCAAAAATCAGAAAAAATTAATTATTGGACTGTTATAATTCTCAAGTTATTATTGGACTGTTATAATTCAGAAGTGGGTATGTGATAGAGGTCAGAATCCAAAGAGCTGGGCACAGCATGGCATTGACAGCACTCCTGCCTCTGCTTTGGGGTCACTGTTTATCACAGGCCAGTGTGAATATGATGAGCCCCAGCCCTCCTACACCCCCTAGAAGGGGCCAGAGATCCTCAACAGGGTCAGATTTTCCCCTTCTGCACTGGGCCACATGACCCATCACTTGGCTTCTAAAGTTTTTTATTTTTTTCTCTTAGCTTACAACTTTGAAAAAAAAACAGCTTCAAGGAGCTGAAGCTCTAAATCTCACATTTCATGGAAAGCTGGCCAAGTTTATCCTTCAAATCTCCATGGAAAGCCCAGGCTGTATGTTATTTGACTTGGTTTCCACAACTCTGCTCTGTTTTCTGTTGCTTGAGTCCATCCTTTCCTGGGATTTCTGATCCAGCTGCAGGGGGCTTGAGGAAAGCTCCATGGAGGGGAGCTCTGGAGGGCAAAGCTGCTGAACCCCAGGTGCTGGGCAGGGTCTGGAGGGCTCCTACACCACGGGAAGCAGGTTGGAGAACCAAGTAAGAGACCATGGCTGTGTCTGATAACTGAGGACACGAGTCAGCTCATCAGCTCATCAGCACTCCCCCCGAGCCCAGGCGGGTGCAGAGGCTGAACTCACAGGGCACAAGGATGTCCCAGCCCCTGTCCTGCTGGTCCAGCCTCTCCACCTCCCACAGCAAAAGCTCTTTAGCTGGGAGAAGCAAAGGCTTTGAGACACCTCATGTGCTGCCTGCCTGCACCTGGGGCCATGTGGCATGAAGGTTCAAGTGCTGGCTCATTTTCTGGCTCTGCCAGTCCCACGTCACATCCCCTCAGACCTTTTCCTGTGCTTTTTCCTAATGCACAGTTTGCCCGTGTTGCCTATAAATCTGAAGCCCTTTGGGGCAGATATTTTTCTGATTGCCTGTTTGTACTGGCAGAGGCCTCAGCTGGATTCTCCAGAGCCTAAACTCATAATTCCAGTGCCTCAAGCACTGGGTTTTTCCTTAAGTCAGTGAGCATTTCAGAACATGAATCTGGAAATCTACATATTGCTTTATTACAGAAGTGTTTATGCTTTTAATTCTTCCTTCTCTCTGTATAATGAAATTACAAAGCAGGAATCTTTCATAATAAAATTTGATGTAGATATGCCCGGAAAATGAAATCAGAAGGCAGCAGTGATGGGAAAAGCTGCCATCAATCACTGCAGGCAGACTGTTCCCCTCGACAGCAGTCAGACACAGAGGTAGAAAATTCAGTAATTTGATAACAGCTGCAGTAGAAAACCAGGAAGAAACTTTATGAGGCCAGTCACTACATATCAGATCTGACCTGCACACCAGGCTCGTGAGGGATGGCCACAGCAGAAATTGCACTGAAGTCATCAAGCTGCAGCTGCTTATTCAGGGCTGAATTGATCTTGTTCTTAGTTCCACTGCCTGAAGACAGTGACCCAGTGCTTTTCTGTCACCTCCTTCCTTCCACAGCCCCCAAAATAATCCAGGGGGAGAGGCACAACCAGTAGAAGTTTCCCCCCACCTTATTCCTGATGAACTGACCTCTCAAGGGTCAGTTTTTCTCCACTGACTACAGAGATGCCTTACATCAGAAACCTGATTTTAGAACTGGTGTTTCAGACAGAGAAGCTTCCTCCAAACGTTAACTTTATTTAAGTCTTAAGAGGATAAAATACTTTTATGGAATTCACACTACAATACTTGAATAAACACAACCCTTCACCTCCTCAGCATTTATGAAGCAAGAGAGTTGAGGCGCCCTCCTCTCCCCATTCCACGAGGAGCATCTGAAACAGCTCTTTCTCCAACAGAAGTCTTGGGTCAGAACAGAAACCCTGGCTTTTTATAAATTTATATTCATTCACTCCTGCATAAGATTGCCTGCACATTTTTTAGACACTGGGAGATGTGCAATGTAGCAAATTGCTCTAAATGCCCAAATTTCTTGATCTGTCTTCAAACACAAAAGCAAAACCTGCCTGAAAGCTTCACAGCCTTATGGAAGAGAAAGAAATTACTATTAATTTCAGCCTCAAGTTCAGGACTTATAAAAACAAAGAACCAGTCATAAATCAATAAAACATGGTTTAGACAGACAAGATTCTTGTCGGAGTTTCTAGTTCTGTTTTCAGGTTGTGGGGGTTCTTTCAAAAACAAAGGATAAAGACTAATTGATATTTTTATAACAAGCCAAAACAAACTGTAGCATAAAATACAATAAAATTAAACACAAATTATTTGAAGGAAAACTCAAACTCTAATGTTTTTAATTCTAATTTACACTAGCGAATAATGGCAAAGCCTACCAAAAGACAGCCTCAGAAAAGCTTCCAGGGGCCTTCATGAATAATCCTGTCAACCAGAAGTACTCAAAAATCTAAGTATCAAACCAAAAAATATTTTGCTGCCATTTCTTGTGAATTCAGGCAGCTGAAAATCATTTTATTGAAAGATAAAATACTCATAAAACATATCACATCTTCAGACAAAAAAAGTCAATCATAAGTTATGATTACACATTTTTTTCTCTCCAAGTATCTCTGCAACTCTTATTTTCAGACTTCTTTCTTTCAGTGAAAGAGAGAAAAATATGTTGGGAAAGAACTAGGTTTTTAGAAGAGAAAAATAGCTTTTATTGTCAGTAACAAAGCACTACTAAGGTTATAGGTAATCTCTTCAGAGAGCACTCCTGAAGGTTTAAGTCAGCAAATGTGAAAGACAAAATACTTTTGTGGGAAAAAGGTATCCTGGACTGGGTCCTTCTAGTCCATTAAGGGCCATCAGTCACCACTTGCTAATATGGGCAGCACCAATATATTGGAGCATCTTTTCTCTTTGTCACAGGCAGCTCTGAATCTCTAATCTAGGAATGAAAATAGCACCTCATGTCATGCTGCTGCAACAATTTAATATTTAGCTACCCCTCATGACAAAGGACATTCCAATTAAAAAAAACAAAGGCTGTATTAAAAAGATATTATTCCTCACTAAAGGGAAAAAAACCCCACTATGTTTTATCTGCTATAAATAAATATGGAACTGGGAAGTTCAGTGGTGTAAACTGAGCTCTTTTTAAAAAATGAACCAAAATAAAAATTAAAAAAAAAAAAACAATGGATACCAACTCAGCCATTCCATAAATAAATCTTACAGACCTGATTTCAGCAGAAGCCAAGTAAAAGAAACCAACTAGAAATATATTACAGGAAATTTTGGTTGACAGAGGAAGTGAATTTGCGTTTTACAGCTGTTTATGTATATTTGTGATACATTTAATATGCTGTGACCTTCAGAAGTAATAAAATTTGAGTTTTCATCCCATCAGAAACTATTTGGCATGCTGCAGGTTGCTCAGGCAGGCCATCACTCCAAACTGGGAAGCAATAAACTTGTCAGACTTATTTCCCTGAAGCACCCTGACTCCTGGCTGACACATGGAGCAGTCCTAACTAATTATAATTGCTTCATAAAAACAAGACTTGGGCAAGGGCAACTTTTTAACAAAGTAGTCTCTCAATGGCTTGGCAGAAATACATAATTTTCCTTTAACTGTTTGGAGATATCTTTAGGTGAAATCAGGCAAGTTACCTCTAGTT
Source organism: Promerops cafer (assembly GCA_013398275.1). Classification (NCBI taxonomy): domain Eukaryota; kingdom Metazoa; phylum Chordata; class Aves; order Passeriformes; family Nectariniidae; genus Promerops; species Promerops cafer. The sequence continues at coordinate 169,553 of VZSE01007053.1, forward strand.
TCTGTACTATAAAGTTTGCAATAACAAGGAACAATATTTCTGCTCACCTTTGCAAATCAAAATACAGGGCAAAATTGCCTTTGCTATAAATCCATGAACAACAGTAAGACTAGGCTGACAAGTGAAAAAATAGCATTGCAAGTAGTGTTTCATGATAAATTATTTTTATTTTTTTTTAATTGCATTTCTAACTTCTTGGCCTAGAGTGGTACTGTTAAACTGCATGTGATTTAAATCCCAGTCCTCTGGAATTTGCTGGATGTTTATCATATAGGCTTTGCACAGTGGATGTGAAAGTACAGAGCAGGGACAGCAGATAAGCTGACCACATTTATCAAAACAAGGCACAAGTGGTGGTTTGTTTGAAGGCACAAATTATTCCCTAAATTTGCCTTGTTTATAAGGATTCCCTAGATAAGAAAACCTTTTCTACCCTTTCTCCATGAGATGCTGGGGGCAGTGGGTAAGAAGAGCCAAGTGCTGAGTCTGGGAGCAAGGTGGCTGGATCAACAATGTGAAAAGACTTTGACAAACTAATCAGGGATAGGAGTAACCAACTCTTGCTGGAAACTCCCCAAGAAAACATGTAACTAACTCAGCCTGATCATCTCATTAGGCTCCCCCAGTCCTGCAGTGGGAGCTGAAATGTCTCCCTGATAACTCAGCACCCTGCTCCAAAGTGGGGCAATTGTGCTCCCCACCCAGTTATTTGGTTACTTACACCTATTTGTACAAAACCACACCAAAAAACTGAGACACGAGTTGTGGTTTGTGTTGTTTCAGCAGACAACTGAGTTTAGTTTGTACCACTTTTAGCACGGTTAAATTACTTTTAAGTTCAAAATCCTTTGAATAGCTTCTCTTTAAAAGAATAGACAGTATTTCTTACAGGAACTGTTTTTCTCCCCCCAAGAGCCTCATCACATCCTTGCCAGCTCTAATTTAATCAAGGAGATAGCAGGGAACTTAACCTCTCCATAAAGGCAGAAATACCTTTTACCCTGGTGGAATTTCTAACAACACACTCCCATTTTTTAAGCTGCAGCTGGACACACTATAATCTGTCAACTTAACAAACAACAATTGGTGCTTCATACAACAATCCTGCATGTTTTGAACAAGACAATTCACCAACAGATAAATTTCACACACAAACATTATGTTAAAATACTTTCAAGGTCATAGGGCCGGGAATAAATTGCAAGAGTCTCAAAAAAGCACCAGAAGGGCTCAGCAAACCCAATTGTGGCTACTGGTACTGTGCTTGTTCTTCCATAGCTTCACTGAGTAACCCTAAAAAGCACATTTTTCCCCCCCACTTCCCAAAGATGATATTCTTTTGAGTGTATAAAAAGTGAAGGCAAGAACACTGAGCAATGGGTCACTGGGTTCCATCTTAACTGCATTAAACTTTGTACCAGCTCTGTGTTTGCTCATTCACTTATGAAAAGGAGTCAGTTTTCTCTCACAAGCCATCAACACTGTGTGGAGGGCAAGGCCCAGGGGCAGAGGTGAGGTCTGAGGGGGATAAAAGCAGAAGTGAGGTCTGAGGGGGATAAAAGCAGAGTGGGTAAGAGGAAAACCAGGAAACTCTGCTGACACCAGGGTAACTCTGAGGTGGCACTGCTGCCTCAGTGCATCCAAGGTCTGAGCATAGGCAGCTACAGTGTGATGCTCTGCTGAGTTTGACAGTGATTTTGAGGGCTTGGCTTGAGAGGCAGATCCTCAGCCACTTCAGGCTGAGGGAAATTCCCAAAGACTGCAGCTGGCATTGAGCTAAGCTCTAAATGCTCCCTGACTCCAGCTTCTCAGAGGGGCAGCCTCTCGAGCTCTGCAGCCACAGAGAGGGCTCTGGAGGACACCATTCCCCCTGAGAGGGCATCCCCTCATCTCTGGAGCATTTGCCCAGACTCCAGATTTTTTTATTTTTCCAGAGATTTTTTAAGGAAGAACTCATAAATAGGATAGAGGAAATTAAAGGCATGCAAGCTCATCAGAGGTCAGCCTCTATGCAATTAACATTTTGTTTTAATACAGTCATTTGAGAAAACAGGAACTGGATACAGACAAAATAAAAGTGAGCAAAGGAATTTATGATGCTGAGGACAAGTAAGGGCTTTTTTCACAAAGAGGATGAGAGAAACACTCCCTCATCTGGAAGAACTGGAGAGGAAAAGTTCTGTCATTTTGGGAGTGTTTTTACCAGAATCTGATTCATTTGAGATGGACTTCGTGGTTTACAGGAGACAGAGAGAAACAAGTAACATCACACCTGCTAGTCCTTCTGTATGGGGTTATTTTTCAGCACCCACAGATTTCATTCACCTACTTAAGAAACAATTGCATACCCTGAAATTAAAAAAAATACATCTCACTATTCTTACAATAAGTGTTTTGATTCTGAATAAGATATTTATTTAACAACTGAGATTAGGAATCTTCAATCCATCAGCATTTTGTTTCCTTCTGTAACCAACACATTCTTCTACAGCAAAAAAAAAAAAAAAAAAAAAGGTGGTTGTTGCTTTGGGAAGGCAATTTGATTATTATTATCATTGCAAAAGAACTTTCCTGCCTATGACTGGACCACGTCCCTAGATCTTGAAAACTTGTAGATGTAGGAGCACAGTCAGTGTACATAAATATATATATAGGTTGCACTGATTTCTGTTACAAAATTAACTTCTTGAAAATCATGTGTCAGATTCTATGCAACACATTGTGAAGTTTTCACAAGGTTCATGTGTAATCTCTCTGGAAAGCCTGTGTCATTTAATAGAGACTAAACACCCTCAGCTGCTCCTCGTAAGATGTGTTTTCTAGACCCTTCCCCAGCTTCATCACCCTTCTCTGGACAGCTCCAGCTTTCCCATAAGTCTTTGAAAAAATATCCCCCTAAAACTAAGCATCCCCCTTCTAAAAAACAGCAAATATGTCTATTTAAAAAATTAAATGAATACATAAAAACACCCCTGAATCACCAGCTGTACCTTTCTGGATAGTCAGAGAGCACAGCCTAAATTTCCTGCTCCTTTCTGTCAAATTTATGCCCACTGACAAAGCTCCAGGCATGGCACAAACCCTTCCCATTCCAAAGTTAATCCATAAACATTCCTTTAAACAAAACTTCATCCTTCCAAGCAAGGTCTCTCTGATCAGAGCTTTGTGTCAGGCAGGCACAGCATTTCTGATCCTCCACCACTGATTGAAAAGCCAGGTTTATCATATCATCAAGCCCCAGCTCAGCCTGCTGCTAAGCCTTCCCACCACGCAGCTGGCTGAAGTCTGGCTGCTGATGAAAACATGGTTTGAGTTCCAATTTTTACCTCTTTGATCCCCGTTTTGTCCAGAAATCAATTTCCAGCACTAAAACGCTCCCATCTCAGACGTGAGCTGCCTAAATAAGGCAGTAGATAGATCTGTAACCATTTTCAGATCTTTTGTTTTTTTCCCCCCTCATGACTAGGCACATGAAATTTTGAAATAGGAAAGCAACAGTGATGGTTTTGTTCCAGGAGTTGCTTATAGATTTGAATTTCCCAGAGGTCTGATGGATTATAGCAGGTGCCAAGAAGAGGTTGAATAGTTTTATTCCTATTAATCCACACTCATTCTTTTGTCAAATTTGCATTGGCAGTGCTCCCCTGGTACATTACCCGGCCTCTACATTAATATTGCAAAGAAATCATTTCTCCAAAGTCTAAACTTCTTGTTATTGCAATTTTTGCTTAATTTTACTTGGAGGAGAAGGTATAAACTGTTCCTCTGTCAGGATTAGTTCATGAACCTCTGGCACAGGTTGCCCAGAGAGGTGGTGGATGCCCTGGAAGTGTCTGAGGCCAGGTCAGACAGGACCCTGAGGGACCTGGTCTAGCTGATCTTTAAAGGTCCCTTTAAGCCAAACTATTTTATGACTCTAACTCAGTGAGCTGGAGACACTCCTGATACCTCTGGTCATCTCACACGTGTGGTCTCCCAGCTCTGAATGCTCTCACCCTTTCGGGCCAAAAATCCAACACAACTGAGCCCAGGTGTGACTGCAGACCCCTGTGCTCCATTCCAGTCAATCCATGCACAACTGCTTCTATTTCAGATATAAATTGTGTATTCAGTCTTTTTCCACACTGACAAAGCTATCCCAGCAGCAACCACGACTTCCTTGGGTGCCCAAGCCAAGGCAATCAAATCAGAGGAGCACATTTCATCAGCAGGCAAAGCTAATTAATCACTACAAATACATTTTCTCTTTGTCTGACTGCTGAATTCCCTCGTACAGCCCCAATGCCCATGCACAACCCTTCCAAGACTGATGACCTCCCAGTTCTTGTGACACCTGAGGTGCCCTTCCTTCAGCAGGAATTCTCCACTGCTCCAAGATTGGCATTGGAAAACTGATAAATGGCTTTTCACTGGGCAGGGAATGAATAATGAGGGTTCACAGGGGAAAAAACTGAAGCACAGCCCCACCTCACAAGCTACAGATCCCCTTGCTTCCTGGAGGAGCCACTGAACTGCAGTACAAACTCTTCTACGCCTGTAAGTGACTTGCCAAGGATACACTGCTAATATTGAGTTATCAGCAAGAAATTACTCTGCCTATCTCTGCCTGGGGGTGCTTTAATTAATTCTGGAAACTAACCTATGGCATAAAGCCCCCTCATTTTAAATATACAGGTGAGCCCTCTGCAGCCAGGCTGTAATTTGGCTTTAGGTCAGTTAGGAGTGGGTGTTTGAAGTCCCATTGACACTGCCTGCTGGATTTTCCTCAGCAAGAGAATGACAAAAGGAGAAACATACTGCGAACAAAACCATGCTACAGTGGCCACTGGAGATCAGAAACACAGATTTTTGGGGGATTCCATTCTCTTTTGCAGGTGTTTCTGGGTCAGAGTCCTGAATTACAGATCACTCTTTGCTCTCAGAGGAGAGCAGCATCCCAGAACATCCCCAAGGAGAAACTGGACCACTGGGTTCTCTTTCTGCCTCCTGAAAGGAGGGAAGGATGTGCTGAAGCACATAATTTAAAGCCTCTCACAGTAGTTTGCTATTCAGGACCTGAGCTGTGTAATGCAGGGTCTCTCACCAGAGCTGCATTGAAAGGGAACCTTTGGAAAAATCCCACTAAACACCTGTACAGACAAAGGGAGCTTGGAGTCACTGGAGGGAAATTGTACATAAATGCCATGGAGATTGGAGCAATATGTTTCTATTTGCATGTGTGTACTTCATTTTTTTGAAACAAGAATCTGCAGGGCAGATCAAACGTATCTCACACTGAAGCCAGCTCAAAAACTGTCAGCAATTAGTTTTCTTCAATAGACACTATGGTTTTTCTGTGACAATAAAGCCCTGTGACTATTCTGCCTCCCAGCAGATTGCAGTGCAGCTCATCTGTAAATTCCCCAAAGCATCAGGACGTATGGCTGTGCATGGTATTGCAATTAGGATGTGGAATGCTCTGAATGCTTGAGTCTACCTCCAGCCATCTGGAGTCCCTCCTTTATTAAATTATTTCTAGTGTTTATGCAGTCTCCTGCTAATTAATTTAAGAGAGAAAGTAGATTTGTCCCCTTGTTCAGAAAACTGCCATTCTTCAATTTTGTAGCAACTTGAAGGACTACAAAGTAATAATTATATTGAGTATACTGATATAAAAATGCAAGGCTATTAACTGAAACACCAAACACACACCACCCACTGAACAAGAGCTTAAACTTCTGATCCCTGTGTTTCTGCAGAGAAAGGAGATGATACAGTTTTGTCCACTCTAGGAAGGAGCTCTAATGCAGAGCTGGGCACAAAGCAAGGTCCAGAGAAGAGCAAAACTGCCACCCCCTCTTCCCTCGTCACCCATGGTCTGTAGGTAGAGAGGACACAGAACCCTGCAGGGCATGAATCAGCTGCCCACCTTTCCAGAAGCACAGCGAGATCCCAAAGCTGCAGAGGCCTTGAAACCCACCTAATACCTGTGGGTTTAATGCTGCAATTACCAGTACCCAAATAAAGCATGGAGACATTGCATATTTGGGGCTGCTGTTTGCCCCAAAGGTCTGTAGGATTGGGGTTGGAGCAGTTGATTATCCAGAAACAGGTGTAGGGGTTTTAGGGAGGTTTGTATTTGTCATATGATTTTTTTCTTTATTTCTTTTTAACAGAAGCTTGAATTGCATTTAATCAGAGAAAGGGTGATGCACATAATTACACCACAGCATGGATCTGCCATTATGGGCTATTTTTTTTTTTCCTTTTAATTTCAGTCAGTGATTTGAAGCATTAATAACCTTCCTAATTTTTTCTAACTAATGTAAGCACAGATGCTAATCTTACTTACATAAGCAGCTCCTCGCATCTCTGTTTTCCAGGGACTAAATAAAGTTCAGCAAATTCATTAGACTCTGCAAGGGAATTGGTGAATCTTTCTGGGAACATTTGATCATTTCAAACTGCACCCCAGCTTCTAAACCCTGCCTGAACCAGTGTCCAAACAGGTCTGCTTGTTTCTTACTTGGACAGTTGGCACTTTCATGGAGGGTGATATTCCTCTGAAGAGTTTAGTTTCAAACCTCCAGAAACATGTTTACCAATAACTATCCAATCCTAAAGTACAATTAGCTGTGGACAATTAATTATCAGTCATAAAATCTAGGACTATCTGGACTAGATCCAGTTAAGCTGCCTGCACAGAAGTGTATCACTACACACTCTCTAAAGAACTGAGGTCATGTATTCTGACATTAAATTTTAATTTCCTCTTAATGAAACTAAACTTGTTCATTACAGCAAATATCCCAAGACTAGGCCCTTATTACATTCTTTTCCTATTGATACAGCTCGAGTAAAATAGAATTTTATTGGGAACTGCCTCATTCTTCACCGGTAAGCCACAAGAATTGAGATAACATTACTAAAAGCATCTCAAAAGCATTTAATAAAAAGTCATTTAATAGTGGATAGGTGTGAGAATTAATAGACTAATTGTACAATTTACCTTGCAGTGCCTCCCATAGGGAGGAAGAACATCTGTAAGTAAAAATAATTAGATCTGTTTTTCGATGCAAGAGACCACAGTGAAATGTTTGGATACTCTCCTAGCAGAATTCCAGGCTTAATTCTCCCTAAAACCACAAGCACACTACCTTGCAAAGGCAGAAGAGCCATTTGGGTAGGGAAAAGGATTCTTGCAGGCTATTGGGTTTTTTTCCAGATTGAATTAAATGAAGAAAACTCTCCCAAACCCTTTATAGGGCTGTCTGAAAAAAATACTTCTAACATATTTCTGCCCTCAAATCTAATTTATAGTTTGGACTTACTCATGGGTTTTTATGGGCCTTTTTGAGGAAATACACTGAGACCTAAATACTAGCAAGGCTAGTTTTATTTCAAATTAACATTATGACATATGCCTAAATACACACAGGCGATTAGAAAAGAAAAAAATAAATACATGGCTCACTATTCAGACTTTTGTACAAAACCAGAACAACCTGAAGAACACCCCTGAAAGCCACAATCTTGAGGAAGGCTGAATCAGAGGCAATATTTCCAAGAATTCCAGAGGAACAGGATTAAACCTGTGGGAATTCTGATGTTACTTTTATCTTTTACTTCCTACAGACACAATCACAGAACATTATAGTCACAGACACTTAAACACGGTGATTACAGAGCAATCACTCTTCAGCATCCATTTATAAGTAGTTTAGGTTCCAGAAATCACAGCTGTCATTTTGTTTGGGGGTTTGTTGGGGCATTTTTTAGGCAAAACTAAATTAAGGTAAGCAGAGATGGAAGCAATTCTTCAGAAATAGATAAAAATATTAGTTCAAAAGTGCCATAAGTGTTGCTCCAGTTGTACCAGACCAGGCAGATTTGTCTTGCAGTGCTCCATGGTGCAGAGGAGCTGCCAGCTGATGTTAAAGCTGCCACTGCAGAGCACAGAATCCTTCCCAATTCCCTCAGAGCCACCCCATTTCCAGCACAAACATGGAATATAAAATTGAGCCACAGCCAAAGCACATCCCAACAATACTGTCTTCGTTATGACTGATTTCATCAGCAATTCTTTTCCTCCTCAATCCTCTTTTTTAATCCTTAATCACATTTATTCATTGTGGCAAATGTCAGACCTCATTCACTCCTTTCCAAGCTTGTCTCAGCCACCCTCTCCATCCCCTCTGCAGCATCCCAGGAGCTCCAACAGCACTCAGCTCACTTTGATCCCTGCTGTGAGCACAGCCAGGGCTGAAGGAGCTGCACTTGTGAGCCTTTGTGACCACCCGGGGCTGCCGAGATCAGAATTGATCCGACTGCTCCTCATACACTGCAGCAGCACCTCTCGCTGTGCCACACAGAAAACACAGCAAAAACCAGCAAACAGCTTCTCAGAAGCTCAAACAAAAGGGCAAGCCAGGTGTAAGGAGCTCCTCTTTTCCCCCACTACCATGACGTGTTATATAATTATCTTATTTCTATGCACAATGTAAAAATAACATCCAGATTTTCTCTTGGCTTGCTGCTGCTGAGTACTATGGAAATCTGCACTGGCATGAGCAATATGCTTCAAACCACGAGCCCACCAGATTAAAAAGCACAGCCTAAGGATGAACAGCTCATTAATAGACCAGTGTTTGTGACACCCAAAAAAGGGCCTAGAATGAGCTTTTTCTTATCAACCACGTGGCACCAAGTGGATCTATGTGATCTTTAAGGTCCCTTCCAACACAAACCATTCTGTGATTCTGTAATAGGGGAGGAATGGGCAGCAATGGGAGGGAAGAGATGGTTTCTAGGCTGGCTTTGTGACAGCAGTGGCTGCAGAGCCCCAGTAGCACCCACACATGTGACAGCAGCACCTTACCCTTACACATCTGTGCCTTATTTTCATTTGCACAAGTTATAACCAGATAAGACACAATCATTGTGTTCTGTTGAGCATTGAGAAAAGTAAAGGATGTTTGCAGAGCACTGGCAGAGCTTCAGATGAGAGGTTTCATTGTCAGGAAAAGTGCTGGTGATAGAACCCTGGAGGAGATCTGCTCATAAGCAGCCCAGGTGTGTGTGGCAGCCCCTCAGGGATGTTATTAGAGAGCCCCACAATTAAAGAAGTTTAATTTCATCCTCCCATCTCATGCCACATTTTTACCTTAATGCAATGCATAAGGAAGACCAAAGAAAATAGAGAAAGCAAGGAATCACTCAGACAAACGTTTCCTTTCCAGCCCTATCAGCCTGGGGGAGCAGGAAATATTTCTCATAGACTGCACATCTTTGCCAGACATCCAACCACTGCCAGGGTGTGACCCAGGTGCAAAGGCTCAGCAGCTGCAGGCTGGGGGCTGCCTGTGCCCAGAGCAGAAACTGGAGCAGCTGAATCCACCAGCCCATGCCAGGAGCCCAGCCGGGGCAGCCCGAGCCCCGCTGCACAAACGCCTTCCGCAGTGGGGGCCCGGGTGCCCCTGCAGGACAGCGCCGTGTGAAGGGCAGAGCCAAGGGCAGAAACACCAGGGGCTCAGAGGTGATGACGGGCTCCTACAAAGCCACCAGGAGCCCCTTGCAGAGCAGCTCCCTCCCTCACTGCCCCTCACCAGGGACCCTCGGTGCCATCCCAGCCACTCCGCCTGGTTTACTGCCCTGGCCACAAATAGAGAGGGAGCTTTTAGCCTCGGTTTTTAGTTTGTTTGTTGCTTCTCAAAACCCTCACAAAGAGAAGCAAGCCGTGAGCCCGTGGTTTCTAAACCAGCTCGGTCCACAGGCTGAGAGGAAAGCAAAGAGAACATGGAAAAAATGGCACAGCCAAATCCACAGAGATCGAAACCACGCCTGAACCCCAACCGCAGGCCCATCCCTGCCTGGCCTTGCCACCAAGAAAGAGCCCAGCAGGAGCCCAGGGTTTGTACCTGCAGAGCTATTCCCACTTTCCTAAGACAGCAGAAAATTTGAATGTAAAATACTTATATGCAATTCATTGTGCAGAGTCACAAGCCCAAGCACAGCCACCCAGCCTGGCCCTGGGGTAGCCAGGCCACCAGCCTGCCCCAGAGGCTGGCCAGCAGCAGCCCAACAAATGCTCTGGCAACACAAACAAGGCAGAAAATGCCCCATCAACTTCCTCAAAGCATTTATTTTTTTTTTTTCCATAAAATTAAAAAGATTAACAGGTAAGATAAACACTGACCTTTTCTGAGCAGAGCCATTTGACCTTCCCACTCCATCTAAGCACGCAGCCACCCCTCTGCCTGTCTAAAAGACTTTTATGTCTTTTATCTGTTGGGGGTCAGGGAAAATTGCTGATTTCTAAGTTTCACCTGGCCAGCAGATCAGGCACACCAGATAAGCACCAGCTGTGATGGGGATTGTCTTCTGCTTCTGAGTCTGCATCCTTTTTGTATTAGTGTGATTTGGCTTTTGTTTTCAGGATTGGAAGGTCCTCTTACGATACCTCATCCCTTATAATTGCAGGTTCTGTATGTTTGAATCAAGTTTTTTTTATGCCATTTCCTCTTAGAAATACAGTGGAAAAGAGACTCCTAAGCTCTGATGCCACAAACTGAAGGGTGACTGCTCTTCACTGAGGCAGCAACACCACTTTTTCACTTCATGAAATTCTGTTTTCTCTGTTTTGACCAATAAACAGGGGAACTATTGCTTAAAATAAGTATTCACAAAGTTGTTGCTAACACACATTGTTGCCTTCTAAAACAGCCATTTCCTGAAAAAAAGAAGAGAAAGAACAGCATCATTACTGGAAAAGCAAGTTTTGAAAGAATTACTGCATTTGGCAGGGCAGACACACTGCGCCTTTAACTTGGTTTTGACAACCACACAAATGAGTCTGTTAAAAAATGAAGCGGGCATAAAATGGATGGTGCTCTCTCGAATCAAAACTTCTAACAAACTGGTATTTAGCTTTCAATTTCTTCTGTCACAATATCAGCTGTGAGCCTTTCCAAGGGTCAATCACTGGGAATTGGAATCATCGGAAACAATTCCACTGCAAGCCCAGAGCACACTCACCAAGGTGCAAGAGAGGGCAGAATCTGTCCTGAAGCAAACAGCACTTGGGTGAAATTATTCAGAGTTAAAAGGCTCATTATGGCTTTTGAAGCACTTCTGCAGTAATAGAAAAAACAATAAAAAAGCTGAAATCTTCCAGTAGGCTCTGCCTTTTTATTCAGCGAATCAAAGTGGATCCCATTTCCTGCTTCTTGGACAGAAAATTACTTTTGGAGCTGAAATTTTTGGCACTAAACAGCTTTATAATTTTTATCCTGTTTAGAAATAACTTCTTAGCAATTACAGCAGAAGAAAAATAGTTAAAATTACTTTATGTGACATAACCTGTGAAAATAATTTTTCTGTACAAAATGTACTAGAGTAACACATTTAAAAAAATAAAAACAACAAAACCATCAGCCTTGACAGCCAGAAAGTTTGGATGACTTTATTTTACTTATTTGGGTTTGAAATCCAAGCTTACAAGATCATCACTGTAACAATGTTACCCTATTCCCTACATACTCTATATAATGTGAGCGAGGGACCCGAGGGCTTTTTCTAGAATTCCCATTTAACAATTACTTAATTTCTTGTCATTATTGAAAAGAAAATTCTGGCAGTTTTGTGTTTCAATTATTTGGTGATACATTTGGCACACAGATATTTCCCTGAGTAAAATTATGACACTTTCAGACAGGGATATGTTAAGTGTTTTCTTGGCTGGGCACAGTGCCCGACAAAATCCAAGTAAGTATTAAAGACAAGCCTCCCAACACATTTGGAATGCTTATATTTGTCATTCAGAAAGGAATAAAATTGGAATAAAATATCAGAGGATGCAAGGGGCAAATGTGTCCAAGAATCTCCGACAACAATTGTATCCTGTGCTGTCATAAATAAATAAAACCAAATAAATGTTGCAGAAAAAGCATTCTTAAAAGTGTTTCATATCTCATATTGCATTTGAACAAATGGATGATGATAGAAAGCACAGCTTGCTTTGTACTTGAATACTGATGGTTATAGCTGAAGGAGTTATTCTGAATAAAATATTTTTTGTCTATTTTAAGCAAGCAGTTCCATTTATGATAGATATTTTTAAGTGATTACCTTAAAAGACCATGTAACTTATTCCAGCTTTTGCCTTGATTGCATAAATCAGCAGTTATTTTAATTTAAGTTGAAAATATTCCGACTTCAGACACAAACAGGGCAAAATTTCTGTCTGCCAAACCATCTATGTAACTTTAAAAGCTGTGTGTTATTCAGCCTGTCATTTCTGTTTACTTCAGAGGGGAAAGTTGTCTTTAATCCCAGTAGCCCTGCTGAAAGAGCAGCCTGGAGCCTGCAGGGTGTGGAAGCAGCCAGGGCTGAGCGAGCAGCTGCCCTGGTGCTGCTCAGTTGGGCTGGCACTCAGCCTGAGAGCTGCTGGCCTTTAATTTCTGACACACAAAGCACCAGTGCCTCCCAGGGCCTCTCCCTCCTCCAAAAACTCTGATCTCAGGAACAGCAGCTCAAATAAAAATCTTTTCCCAGGATGTGCTGGTCACCAGCGCCTGGAAGCAACAGGAGTGCTCTGAATGGTGCCCTGGGGAGGGGGTCAGCAGGGATTTGGGGCTGGGAGGATGCAGGTTTGGGGGAGGAGGGTCCAGGCAGGGAGCTGAGGGCAGTGCTTGCTTTGGAGGAGCTGTGAGGGTACCTGAGAAAGATCACAGAAACGTGGAATGGGTTGGAAGGGACCTTAAGGCCACCTGCTCCCACCCCCTGCCATGGCAGGGACACCTTCCACTGTCCCAGGCTGCTCCAGCCCCAGTGTCCAGCCTGGCCTTGGGCACTGCCAGGGATCCAGGGCAGCCACAGCTGCTCTGGGCACCCTGTGCTGGGGCTCCCCACCCTCACAGGGAGGAATTTCCTCCTAACACCCAATCTAAATCTGCCTCCCTTCAGTTTGAACTCATTCCCCCTTTGTCCCTTCACTCCATGGCCTTGTCCCAGGTCCCTCTCCAGACCTGCTGCAGCCCCTTTAGGCAATGGGAGGGTCTCTAAGGTCTGCCTGGAGCCTTCTCCAGGCTGGACACCTCCAGCCTCTGCTCACAGGAGAGGTGCCTCAGCCCTCTGAGCATCAGTTTTCATCCTTTTTCTAGATGTTTCACAGGCCAGCAATAAGCTCTGTGTTCTTTCTCCACAGGCTTCCAAGGTTTTCAAATGGGGTATAAAACCAATCCTCTCTGCTTTGCAAATAATTTTTCTTTCTGTTGCCTATTTTTGTCTTCTAAGCTACAAATGAAGCTTCCAGGCTGGTGCTGAAAAAGAAGCAGGAGCGTGGAGGAAGGGCTGGTGCCATGTCCAGAGCCTGCATTTGGCTCTTCCCCTGCTCAGTGCATGAGGAACTTTTCCAGAGCTGTGATATGGATATTCACACAGGAAATTCAGTGCCATGACCCCACACTCTCCAGTTTTTCCATTTCAATGCAGCAGGCTCCTCACCCCATCAGGGAGATTTAGGCTTCAGCTGCTTTACTTTTTTCCCAGCCAGCTGGAATCGGCCACTTAGTCACCAAACCTGATGTGGTATCTAGCAATATTAATTAGTCTGTCTAGTAAGCCTAATAAAGAACAAAGCTTTGTATTTCTCTGTTCTATTTCCTAATTAATTCACTGTATGCACTTCACAAAGTGTTTTATAAGGAAACAGATCCAGGCTGCCAAGTCTTCTTCCCCTGTAAAATCCAGGCTCTGCTGCTTGTATTGGAAATAATTTTAGCACACTGAAAAAAAACAGAGTAAGGCATTGGACAGAAATAAGCATTCATATTGAGAGATGAAATATATTCCAGTTCAGCCATAGGATTTTGAACGTTTCATTTCCACCAGTGCCTCATTTTATGAGCATATAGGTAGTTTTGCCATGGCATGTGACTGAATTGATTTCATTGCTGCATTGTCTCAGAACTATCTAAATTCCCAAGTAAGGAACAGTGACCTATGGACAATGGGATTTCCTTTTCCTCTTTCCTGCCCCATCCACAATCCCTGATGAGTCTCTGCTTTGCTGTCAGCCGCCATCATAAGTTGGAATAATTTTTAAAAGTGAGGAAAAATATTGAAGTTGTTTGGTTTTGACACCCCTTAGGGAATGGGTGACACTCCACTGACACTCCTTTGGGGATGGCTGGAATAATTTATTTCAGTTTTCCACCATTTCATTTCACTTCCCTGAACTTATATATGAGATTTTTCCTTAGCAGATACCAACCTTAATGCTGATAAAAGGTTAATGTAAATGTGATCTAGTTTGGGGAATTTATCCCTTTTTGGGTGAGGGACTAAACATTTTAGGGTGTGTTTTAGTGGTTTGGGGGGATTTTTAAAAGCTTTTATTTCAAGTAAGACATTTGATGTGAAGAGCAAAACAGAGGCAAGGAAATTCTCCCTTTGCAAGCAAATGTCATGAAGGAAGGCTGTTTTTATTTGGTACAAATAGTTTTTAAAATATATATAATTATTGGTTTACTCTACACCTCCTGTCCACACTCCAGATTTTATCCCATAGCTTCAGTCAGTCTGCCTTAAATAAGCTTTCACAGAGGAAGGAAAGAGTTGGGCAAAAAGTTAATTTGAAGCAATTTTGATCTCTGTGATTACACATTGCTGACAGGAAAGACAATGGCACAGAATTAATAAAAAGGGGGAGAAAAGCTGGAGAATGGGAGAGGAAACAAAGGTAAAAATGGGTTTAATGCAGTAAGATCTATCATGCAGAGTCGAAAAGCCAGACTGTGAAAAGCCAATTAGTGCACCAAATATGAAAAGCACCCAAATTAAACAGAGAGAACATCATCAAAGAGAGCTGAGATATGGATGTTCCCAGCATGCAGACATAAAGACATTTCAGATGAGTATGTAAGAAAATGTTTTTTAAAAGAAATGAAATGCAGTGGGAATTCAGCAAAAACAAGCCTGTAATGGGCAAATGATAGGCTGTGAAATAAAGTATAAAAGCCAAATCTTTATAGTGTCTAACACTGACAAAACACTTTAAGGCTGAGTTTAGGAGGTTCTGTGCCATAAACATCAAAACTTAGAAAGCACATTTGTTGCTTGATGCATGTTTTTATTTACTCTCTTGGAGTGTTAATGAGCAGAAAGATGGATTCTAGTATAATACCCATGTTACCAGAACAAAAACAAAGGACCAACATTAGCATTGATGTCTTAAATGATTAAAAAATGTCTTGAAAATTGTATCTCCTATTAAACAACTTGGATGCTCCTTGTGGTCTGAACACACTGACAACTGCTTTGATATAAAAATCAAATTTGTAAGTAATTTTCTTGCACTTGGAGTGGTCACCTGCTGGCTTTTATTCAAAGGAGATCAAACAGAAATGTTTTTTCTGGTCCTCTTCCATTTGGATAAAGAAAACTATTTAGGCAGTACAACAACAAATAAAAAGTTGCTTGAGTTTCTAGCAATTACTGACAAAAATGGGTTTAAAACCCCAAATACAATGAGAAAATATTTTGGCAAAGTATTTACAATGAGATATGAGAACCCTGAATTAAGGAATGTGGGTGCTTCCTGTAGGTTAAATGAAACCTGTCTCTGTATCCTCGAGTGTTTTATATTTCTGGAGGCAGTCAGTACCTCAAGCTAACATCAAGCCAGCACCCAGGATTCTCATTGAGCTCAAGTTAATATTTCAGTTCAGTCACCATGCCAAGATGATTTGCAGTGCATGTGGAAATTGTGCTATGTGTGCTCTTCATATGAGGATTTTTTCTTTCAAATAATAAATTCCCTACAGTCAGAGGTTAGCTTTGCAATCAGGACAGTAAATACTGAATTGCTATGAAGCCTGAGCACTGCCTTAATCTTTGGGATGGGTTTGTTCTTTTTTTTTTTAATGTTTCACCTTTGAAGATGTGACTGCTACCAGAGGTTTTGCTCAGGCTTTGAGGATAAGACTGACCAGTGTCCAGTGGGAGGTGTCCACAGCAGGGGCTTGGAATGAGATGATCTCTAAGGTCCTTTCCAAGCCAAATCATTCTACAATTATGAATTAACTGTCTCACTCTTTGAATTATGTCTCACTCTGTGAATTAACTGTCCTCACTCTGACACACCAGAATCTGTTTTTCAGTGCTGGCTCGAAGATTGCATCATGAAATACGACGAGGGAGCTGGCAGGCCTTGGGTTGTTGCTTTGCACAACAAACCACAGGATCATAGCATGCTGGATATTTCACTTCCCAGTGAAAGCAGCTCCATGAAGATTCCCTAAAGAAGTTAATTCCAGCTTTGAGCTGAAATGACACAGCTGCAGGTTAGTGGAGACCCCAGCAAATAAGTATTGCTGAAGGAATGAACCTCCGGCAGCTCAGCCTTCAAGAAAACACATCCAAAGTTTCAGATGAACCAACTTTGATTGTGTTGGAAATGCCAGTTTTGTTACTTCACCACCTCTGAAACTGAAAGTTTGGTTTCACAGCTCTTCAAGTGTTATTCTAAAGCTGTTGACTGCAGACTGTGTTTAAGCTCCTGCCGATGTCTTTCAATAGTCAGTGCGCAAAATCCAAACTTTTCCTATTTTTCTGTGACTAGTTTTTTAACCCACTAGAGCCCAACAACCTGACCAAGCATACTCTAGAGATCTTTGAAAATTTTCTGAAGAATTTGCATATATATGTGTGTCCATGTAAAAAATACATATATATATATGTATGTATTTACAGAACATCCTACAAATGTTTTTGGGGTGAGAGAAATTCTCTCTCCTCCTGGAATTCTGTTTTGCTGACTGAATTTTCAGACAGCACAATTTTTTTTCTAAACTGAGTATTAAATTCACTCTATTTTAGAGAGCAAATAAAGCCCCTACCAGATGGCCAGCCAAGGCTATTACAGGCTGTCATTACTCCCCACACCCACTTGTCCCCCCAGATTAGGAAATACGACTGAAGAGTTGCATTTCCTCGTGCACTTTTTCCTACTTCCACTGCCAGTGAACAGATGATGCCTCGCAGATATCTCCAGCTCTTCCCCAAGCACTCTGCTGCCATTCCAAGGGGTTGCTTTGCTTTCCTAGCTCAGAGAAGGGAAATGGAAGTTTTAAAGAGGTACACCTGCTCCCTGCAAAAGGGAGTGCAGCATTTCACCGCACAAATAAAATCTGGTTGGGATGGAGCTTGAAGAAAAATCTGATTTATGTCCAGAGGCATCAGTATAACTTGTCCACATCCNCGATTTATGTCCAAAAAAAGGTGCTTTCCCCAGAGCCATCAGTATAACTTGTCCACATCCAGCAGGAAGATTTGTGCTGCAGAGTAATCATTCACAAAATAGACACACAGGTTGTGGTAACCACTCAGGAATTTCTCACAAACCAGGTGTTTCTTCATTTCCAGCCCCTTCCTTCTGCCCCCTTGCCTTGCAGAACACTGAGGCACAGCAGCACTTCCAGCAGTGCAGGGAAGCCCTGAGGCGGGGTGGGAGTGGATCTGATTGAAGCACAACTTATTTCACAGTAATTAATCCATTTTTCACTCTTCACTGCCTCCCCAGTTTTGTTCTGTACTGCAGGTTACAGGACAAGCAGGATGATGGAGGAGCCAGGGACAGCAGCAGTGCCTGACAGAGCCCAGGCATTCAGCACATCCTGAACACCCCCAAACCTGGATTCTGGAACCCACTCTGGTTCAAATTATCCATTAACCATTTTAGTCCCACCACTGCCACCCCTTTGGTCACTGTCCCAGACACACCACAATAGCAGAGCTTCTGTGTGAGTCCCTAACCCTGCACAGCCCCCAGGCCAGGCACTGCTGACTTTGTTTTCATTTCTATTGATTAAAGACCTACAGGACACAATGCAAATGCATTTTGGTGACATGTCCTTGCTCCTGGTCATGCTTTGTGACCTTTGTGTCAGATTTTAGCATAATCTCTGAGGCTGGAGCTCAGACAGTCCGTGAGGGTGCTTGTGCACACAGCAGCTTCAGGACCTGGGCCTGAGACACAAAAAATGTCAGAATAAAAAGAAATTTTTTTTAATTTTATTTTTTCTGTCTTATTTTTCCCCCTAAAACATCAGTTCTACAGCTAAAGTTTACAGTCAGTGGAAAAGTTGGCATAATCAGCCTAGATGGGGCTTCCACTTGCTGACAGTGATTTTTTTCAGCATGAGGATTAAGTAGATGTATAAACACTTTCAGAATTAGCTTCCAAATACCAGATGGAAAAGTAATTGCAGCCAATGTAGAAATCTGTATTCCAAATCACTGATATATCTTTAATTCAGGGTTACAACAGGTATCTTTCATTTGCATTTTTTATCTTAGCTCTGATTTCTCTGGGCTTTATCATGCTCAGTGATGATGAATCATAAGCAGTGAAGGACATGGCTGAAATTCCCTTTCAAAATGTCATTTACAGGGCAAGCAATAAGGCAGAAGAAATGCTTTTTTTGCTTATGAACTGAGCAAACTCACCTGGGAAGATTAAAGTGACAGATAAATGTGCCATTTCCCCCTGCCACTCTCAGAGTGACTTTCCAGAACAGAATCATACTTTAACTTGAAAGCAAAAATTACCTCTGCCAAGTAATACATAGTAAACAATGTGATTTTAATTACAGCTCATTAGTTTTTGTTTACTGTGTCAGCAAGTGCCTAGGAGACAACAGCCTGTCCTGATGTTCATCAAACCCTTTGGGTGGACTGCCATTAATTTTAATGGGCTAAAAATGATCCTTTGAAATGCCTGTTTTAAAAATTTTAAGTATTACTTTTAATTCCTTTAGTATGAAAAGGAATTAAGTATTTCTTAGTTGCATGTTTTTGCCTAATGGGGCCACTGCTCACTGACTTCAGTGACAAGAACTGCAGAAGCAATTAAAACCTTGAAGTCTTGAGCAGCTGAAAGAAAATCCTGGCTTTCTTTTGTGTGCAGAAGGGCACTAAAGTGAATTTGAGGCTGGTGTGATAACACTGGATGGCTTCTAAGAACCTGACACAGAGTTAGCAGAGTTTGACAGGGTGTGTCAAATGATTTCTGTGGAGCTCGAAACACTCATTTCTGATTATTTTGGAGGAAAAGTAAGTCAAGAATATAGAAGTGCTTTTTCAAAGTTATACAGTGAAATAAGCTTTAATAATTTAAGCTCATCCGTGCCATAAATACCAAGCAACTTCCACTCTGGAATTTCTAACCCAGAAGAGGAGGCCAACACTAGCTCAGCAGAAGATAAAAGGAGTTGAAGAAAATGTTTTTGATCATAGTAGTGGCCTCTAAAGCTCTGAGGACACTCAAAAAGATAACATCATCTTTTAGGAACCGTTTGACTTCAAAGAAATTGCTGTCACAGAAAACTGAAAATTGATGATCCCATTTCTCTATCTTACCCAACCAGGTAGTTCAGAGCTGCTGTTGCTGTAAAGGGAGCATCACTCCATAAAATGCTAAAGTAATATTCACAGCCTCCCAGTAAGGGGGGAAAAAGTGAAATATTACCATGGCAACAGAAAAAGCTGGAACCCAGAATATAAACCACTTCCACACAGGCTGCCCCTAATTCTGGGCCAGCCTCAGCCATGAAAGGCCAGTGACTGCAGAAGGCTGCAAAGAGCAGAGCTTTCTCCTCTTTCCTCTTTCTTGCTCCAGCTGACCATTCCTGGGCTCTACCACAGTGAGCTGATGCTTCACCTGCCTTCAGGGCTCCTCATAAGTATTTTTCTTTTACCAGTCTTTGAGTTTTTCCTTTCCTGTTCCCCTTAGTCCAGCAGCAGGGCAAAAGTTAGAAGGTAGTGGTATAACCCATGATAGAAGAATGCAATAAAAACCAGTTACATGCAAAAAAAAAAAAAAAAAAAAAAAAAAGAGTGGTTTTCATTGCAGAAAGAATTTGTTGGAATTTTACTCTTTGTTATTTATTCAGGGCTGCACTGTTTCTATGATTAGTGCTTTATTTGGTATAAATTAGTTCTAATTTTGTCCAGCCAGTACACTAAAAAGCATTTGTATTGCAAGCTGCCAATGAAAAAGGTACAACGTAGAACAGTCAATGTGTAGATTGGAAGGAACTTGGTTCTTTCTTTTTCCCCTCATTTAGCAGTGCTAAGTGTTTTCTTCACTCAGAAGTATGCAAGATTATCTTACAGTTTTCAAAATAACTTCCAGGCCACTTTAATCAGTGTCTTAAAGGATGTAAGCAAACAGGAAGAGTTCAAAAAACAGGTATTACAAAAGCCCAGGCTATTAAAGGGCTTTTTTAAAGGAAACAAAGCCTCTGTGAGCATCACTCCCTTTCAGAACTTTAATTAGGTCTCTGTTTAAAGTATATCAAAGAACAGATGGTTTTCACAGTTAATAGGCAGCTTGGAACCATTCAATATCAGTCATCCAATCCTAACCAGGTCTCCCCAGGAACCTCAAGAGGACACAGTTTAAGGCCAGACCATCTTTCCCAAATGGACAAGCCTGTAGGCTTGTTTCTAACCTGGGGAAAGGGAAGTATCAAGAGAAGAGCCAAAGCAGTGTCTTCCTGTAACTGGAACTTCCAGATTTTTCCATACAGAGGCCATCCATGTCCTCCCCTCCCAGTGGTCAAACATTTGTAGAGGCCAGTATCAATCAGAAGGACAGAATTCACTCTTGTTTTGAAAGTCAGTGGCAGATGTAGGACTTTGAAGCAAACTCTATCTGAAATACAAATCCTTAATTCCAGGATCTTTTATTGGGCCTTGAATCTCATCCATGTGATGGAAGAAATCCCAGAATAAACAGCCAGGTTCAGAAAAAGAAGTTTGATTCTGCTTTCCTTAGTAAGTACAAGTTACACTGCTGAGCTATAGTAATGATCCTCTGGGTTTAATCCCTGTATTATCTATTAACTTAGCAGGAAACTTCTGCTTAAGTTTCATCACTGTCCATGTTCCCTCAGGTGAAATTTACTCCCGAATTCTTTATTGGGCTCTGAATTAAGTGCTGCATAATAAAAACCTCTCTCTTCCCTTCAGAATCCTGTAGACCTTAATGAAGTTCTCAATACCAAACAACTTTTCCCAGCACAAGAGAACTGGATGTGGCCAGAAACTGAAAAGGTTCAAGTCAAAAGGAAGGGACCCTAAATCCCACCCAGTGCCACCTCTGTCATGGCAGGGACACCTTCCACTGTCCCAGGCTGCTCCAAGCCCTGTCCAGCCTGGCCTTGGGCACTGCCAGGGATGGGGCAGCCCCAGCTGCTCTGGGCACCTGTGCCAGGGCCTGCCCACCCTCACAGGGAACAATTCCTTCCCAATATCCCATCTAAATCTACTCTAAAAGCAGATATTTATTAATTTTGGTTCATTGTCTTGATAGGGAAATGGAAGCAGGTTTTGGATGAAGACATTGACTTACAAAAAAATGATTGCACTGTGATCAGATCCAGACACCACGATGTGGAGCCTCCCAATGCCTGCAGTAACTCCCTTATTCCAGTATGTTCATATTCTGGTCTTAAAAGAGTCTCATATCAGAGCAGTGACAGGCAGCAATAATAAAGCTGCAGCTCTTCATGTGCAATTTGAAAATAACAAAAGAAATTGGATTTTTGACTGATTTCCCTAAAAGAAAAAATCTTGATTGCTTGGAAATACAACAGTATACAGCTTTGGAACTATGTGTTTATATAACTGTACAAAATCAGAATTTTTGTCCTTTAGACAGAAACAGAAAAGCAAAAAACTGTATTTTTCAAGGTGAACTCATCAAAGGCAGTATTTAGGACTTGAACACCTAACCTTTTTTGCTATAGTGATGCCACAGTGATATATATCAATGCTTCAGTTTGTTCCACTTACTTTTATCTCTTTCTTCCATAAGCTATGTATACTGCACCATCTTAGAGACTGATTTTTTTATATAAAGATATAGGAAAGTGAACTTACACATATATGTATTTTTTGGCCCTTAATCATCTGTCCTAGAGAAGCAATGACCAGGAATTCCTGTGAATGAAATGTACCTTCCATTTAAAAACAAACCAAATTGTAGTAGCTGGCTTCAGGTAATAACAATTCCTCCTTTTAGCAGCTAAATAGTCCAGATGGGCATTTTCCATTGTGAGAACACAGACCATTACTCCTGGGTAACAGGTAAAGCCCAGCCCCAGCAGCCTGGTGGACCCTGATGCTTTGGTGGAGTGGATTCTCTGCTTTTCTGCAGGCTTGCAGGGAAATGCTGATGTCTGGAATGAAAAGCTGCCATCAAACAGCTGGGTGCTGTCCCATGTACCTGCTCTGCTTGGAAATGTTCACCTAAGCTGCATTTCAAGGTCACTTCTTGCCTGAATGGTCTGGGTCTGTGGTTAGATGAGGTGCAGAGCTCCTGGTGCTCCTGCTCTCCTGGTTCTGGTTTCAGTCACAGCAGGGCTGCACACAGGCAGCTTTGCTTCCTTCCCTCAGCTGCTGGCTGTAGCTGTGTGATCTGTTCCTGCTGTTGGTGGGAGGGTTTGAGAAATGAAACTCAACAGGTGGTGGGATTGCTACTGGCAGCCCATTTATTATCATTAGCTGGTACAAGGAAAACAGTGCTCAAGCAAAACATTAAAAAAAAAAAATAAAGCGAGTGACAGGGCTCTAATCCCTGTATTTGGCATTATTTCTAATTTCAACAAAGCCTCACAGGAACTATTCATCAAATTCTTTTCCTGGAGGAATTTTTTCTCTGTGTACATTTAGAAGACAGAATTTGCAAAAATTATACAGAGATGGTATCTATTTAGAACAAAAAAGGGGAGAGTGATCTCTTTCCTTCATTCCAAAGTACATCAAGAGGAAGGCAATCATCCCCACTGAGTTACATCAGACTGAGACCAAAGACACACAACAAACACATCAGAATTTATCACAGTGGAGTTCTACTGATGTTAACAAAAGACACTAAACCCTGGGAAATATTACGTAACAGGTTGAGCCCCAGATCAAAAAAAAATGTATTAAACCAGTCTTCTAGAACATATTTTTATCTGAATCATGCTAAGACTAAATAGACAGATTTTTGAGTTCATTTTTCTTCTTTTAAGAAAGAGGAGCTGGTGTGTGGTCACTTTGCTGCTCTGACTTCAGCAGGATAAGCTGAAGGCAGATTCCTGGTGGGACACTGGCCCTGCCTGCTTTAATCAAATGCTGTTCCTGTAATAACCCCTGCAATTCCAGCAAAGCAGGCAGCAGAAAAAAAGCAACACAAAATGGTTTTGGAAAGGAGCCACCACTCCATAATTCTCCAGCTGAACCCCAAGGCCTGGCTGGTGCCCTGCAAAGTGCCAAAGTCACCTGTGAATGCAGGCTGGAGAAGCAGCAGGCCATTCATTCCACGTCCTAAATCCACTGCACCTGTGAATCCACTGCTGCAAACTTCTCCCCACCCCTGGGTTCATTGGTATGCTGCTCTGCTTGGGATGCCAGCAGCAGAACGTGCAGATGAGTTTAGAGAGGATTTTGGAGAGTGAACTAAAATGAGCTATCACAAGTGGCAAGTGCATTGCTCTGAGTGTCACAAGCATTCATTACAGCAATCCACCCGTTCCCTGAATGCCTCCCCCCAGCCTTTAAAGACACAGGACTATGTCAGCATAATTATCCAGGATACTTTGCTGGCACTGCTTTATTTTTATATTTTCTGTGATGTTGTCCGGGCTTTGGGGTCCCACTTTTCTGATATTTTGGGGCAATAGAGTGCTCACTTCAGTACTTAAAATTTAACTGAAAGTCACAGCTCAGTGGGATAAGAGAGCTGCCCCAAATTGTTCCTGAATGAGGAACTCTTGTGTTTCCTTCACAGTAACCTCATTCTTTACACCTAGGCTGAGCTTAAATAGAATCCCTGAGCCCAGGGCTGGGGGCAGAGGTCTCAGGTGAGGCTGATTGGTGTCACTAAGGTTTTTTAGTGCCCTCAGAACGGTGACAGAGCTGTGCCAGGCCCGTGGCTGGTGCAAACCAGCTCCAGCATTGTTTAGGAGTGAGGCAGGCTGCAGGTAATTTTTAATTACCCTCCATTGCCTCGATCTGCTCTTCGCAGGAGGCAAACGGCGAGGAAGGGAGGAGGGGCTGAGACAGGCTCTGCATGTCCCCAGCAAAGTGTCTGCAGGTGTCAGAGGGCACTGCTGGGAGTCAGGACTGCACTCAGGGGCTACAGAAAGGCCAAGAGCAATCCAAAGAGAGAAGTGAAGCTGACCTGGGTTGTGTTTTTTGATCTTTTTGCTTTCACGTCAGTGAGTCAGAGCTGCAGTTTTAAAGGTCCTGTATAAGATGCAGTTTCCCTGAAGCCCCGTGGTAGCTTTGCTAATGGTTCATGATATGGGAAAATGCTGATAAACAGTGCCAGGAAAAGGAAAATGGAAATCCCTTTCTTACCTCAAGATTGGTTAAGAAAAAAAATCTTTGTTAGCTCTAAAAAATTTCATAGCATGGTGAAATACAGTACAGTGCTGCATGATTTTCACAGAATCACAGGATTCTAGGGAGCACAGTGGCTCACCTGGTCCCATCCCCTGCTCAAGCAGGGCCATCCCAGAGCACAGGATTGTGTCCAGAGGGTTCTGGAACATCTCCAGTGAGGGAGACTCCACATTTCTCTGGTCTCTATTCCAGTGCTCGCTCACTGCACAGGGAAGTTCTTCCTCATGTTCAGGTGGAACTTCCTGGGCATCATTTTCTGCCCATTGCCTCTTCATGGTGTTAATAGCAAAGAAAATATTAAAAAAAAAACCAAAACAAAACAGTGGCTGCTGATAGCAAAGTCAGAGTTAATGATTTTGCAAAGACCACCCACAGCAATTTTATTTACTGTCTTGTTTGGCTACTGAGCTTGCAGGAAAATGGATCCTGTTCTGCACCAGAATAGCTCAAATTTTAGCAGAGTGATGTCGAGAAGGAGGATGGTGGTTGTTGGCACAGTTCCATCCCATTTTGTACAGACACAGGTATTTTACAGAAAACTCCCTCAGCAGATCAGATCACCAGGAGGAACTGGGCTCATCCTGCCCTTGCTGGAAGTGCCACGTTGCTGTTTGAAAGCAGAGTTGTTGCTCCTGTAGAACCAGTGAAACTCAAAAATAAGTGTTGGCTGAACTTCTTTTCAGAGCTTTATTTCTAAAGGATCCTGAAGGTGCTGTAAAAACCTTATTCTTTCTTATGTACAAAGATTGCCTTTAACAGTTTAGGTTATCAATTCTGACACATGTATAGATAAGTTTATAGGTTTATGATTCAGCTGGACCAGAGAGAAAACATCATCTTATGCTGACTGATAACAGTAGAAGGTGTACTTGTCTCATCAGTGTTTCTTCTAAACAGTTTAAGGATTTTATTCTAATTATTTTGTTATATTTTAATGAGGCATTTTGGCTGAAGTTCAATTTTAATGTATGCTGAGTTTGCTCTGTTAATTAGATCACTTCCATCTATTTTATATAAATGTTTTGGTTGCAGTTTTATACTTTCTGCAAGAACACATTGCAACCATTGCTTCTTATGAGATAATAGAAATGTTGTAATTCCATGTTCTGTATTAAATATAAATGGAGCTGTCATGCAATATTCCATTTCTGACAAGAAACCAATAAACCAGAGAAGAAAGAAGGTAGAAAACATTTTTAAAAAATCCAAACGAAGCTGTGATTGATGGGCATATAACTGAGCTAGGATCCCCATGAATAATGTTAGTTACACAACATGCCAAAAGACAGAGTTTCCAAAGGGAGTGATTTTGTGATTAGTTGTAAATTGTAATCAGCACCAGAATAGTTCCAGGAATTAAATGCTGCTAAGCACAGAAATGAAGAAAATGGAAAACCATTCTCATGTTAAACAGGGCTTTGTTTTTCTTGGCATCGTATTTTGTGGCAGCTGTCCTGCCTATAAAGTATTGATTTGGGGGATTTTTTAAATTGACAGCTGAAAAATCTTATTAAAACAAAGCCCAACCTCTGCTGCCGATAGTATTCCATATTATTAAATCTGAAAGAACTTTTTAAAATCTGATTTTCTCTTCAGTAATTTACCACTCACACGTTAGATGTCTTGGGCAATAAAAACATCTGTCATTATTTTGCTTTCTTGAATGTCACATTTTAAGAGGGGTTTGTAACACGTGAAGTGCTCAGAGAGTTTTTTAGGTAAAACCATTTCTTTCATTTCAACAAATAAAAATAAAAGAAAATAATTTAATCAATATTTGATCCTACAGAATGAATTTTGCCTTCTCACAAAACATAAGTTATCTGACAACGTTAATAGATACAACTGAAGTGCCTGAGAGAGAAAGCTGCTGAAATTTGGTAATCAAGACCGACATGACAGAATAATTAACACAGGCCACCCAGGTTGGTAGAATTTCAGCCTGTAATTCTTTCCTCACTGCTTAGAGTTAAAACTAAAGGAAGAAAAAAATGGTCAGTGTTTGGTTTCACATCTTGCACACAAATTCTCTTACACAAGGTCAACACTGCGTGTATTGTTCTCCCATGGATTGTCTGCACTTGCTGATAATTCATTCATTTTCTGGCTCATCAACTCTTCCTTCCAAGAGATTAAATGGCCCTCGAGTCTCATCAAGAAATATGAGAGAGCTTGATTGCACAGGGATGACAAGAAGGATGAATGGATTGAATTTCGACATGGCTCCTTCCTTTGCTTCTCTTATTTCTCTGCTTCTTGGGAAAAAAAGATCTGCTGCCAGGGCAGGAAAAGCAGGACAGATCCACTGGGAAGTTCTGCTCCCAAAAAACAACCTAGGCCAGGTGAAGCTTCCCTGTGAAGGAATCGTTCTGGACAGGAGGGTGCTGCTGGCTGTGGGGGACTGGCACAAACAAGAGTCTCTCACACCTATTCATTTTTCTCTGGAAAAATTCCTGCTACTGGTCTTTCCTTCCCATGTCAAAGAAGAAATTTTAATTAATTTCCATAGTTCTGTTTCCCTGTTCCTGAATAAAAGTATGAATGAAGACCCCCTCTGAAACATGCCTTCTCAGGAAAAGTCTGTGTGAGCATAATAAATTCATGCTAAAAGACAAATTATTGTCTCAGAGCAAGATAAAAGGTATTAACATTTTATTTGACCTCCTTTACTCCTGTATCTATTTAATGCAAATAAACACTTATATTCCCCTTTACATCTTGGATCTTAAAAGGAAGGACCCATCATGGGTGTTTTCACATTCAAACAGGACTTTTGGTTTTGCTGCACGATTTTGTAAACTGCCTTTGCAGAGGTGTGGACTGAACTGCCATGGAGGGAAGGGCAGGAGGCTGTCAGCAGGGCTTGCTCTCCAAAAACACACCAAGCCAGATCTAAATCCCACTGAAGCACCAGCAAACTCCCATTCTCTTTCAACTGGCTTTCCATTTCTGGTATGATTAATCCTCATTTTACATAGTACTTCCCACATTCGGTACTGGGCATGAAAATAGCTAATTAGTTTCTGCTCAAGCACCCTCAAAAAGATAAAATTAAAACAAGTTCTGCAGCGTATATATATATAAAATCGTCAATACTAACAGAGCTCCCAAAATCCATAACTCCCCTGCAGAGGGAAATATCAGGGCTTATCTGCCACAGTGCAGGGCAGAACCCGGTCTGTGTTTGAGCAGAATTCACTTTTAAACCAGCTGCTGTTTTTGCAGGACATGAACACACCATGGACACAGAGTATCAAGGTCTCTGTTTTGCAGTACAGGTTATCTCAGGGGCACCATCCCTGCCTGAGTAAAGGCATTGCCATTATCTCTAGGAAAGGTACTCAGAGTCGTCCTCTCGTGTATATTAATAATGATACACTAATTGAATCCTGGAGCTCATTGCTCAGAAGCAATGGATTCAGGGCTGATAGTATTTTATAGTTCTGGATAGAATGTAAGTGAGAGTGTTGCCAAGATAAACTCAAGGTTTGCTTTTATTGCTGGCAGGCATTGCAGGAGCTCCTTTGTTAGAGCTGGAGTTCTGCAAAATGTATCAGCACAAAGCTCAGCCCCAAGTCCTTAACTCACTGTGCTGAAGGTGAAGTCCTTAATAATCTGTGCTGAAATTCCCTTACTAAAGAGAATTTACGAAATTCCTTTCCCTCCTGAAGGAATTCTTTCTTGAAACTCAGCGTGGAGAGGTAAAGATTGTGGAGTTCATTGTTATTTTAAAGTGCCCTCAAGAGAGCAAGAAATGAGACGTTTATTACCTTTGCATTGCAGGTTGCCACTGGCACATGAAGTTTACCACTGGATAATGGGCAAGGTTGGACAGGAACACTTTTTATCCCCAGCAAGCCCTTTTTAATACATTGGCAGTGTATTTTGGAGCCAGACACGGTCAGACACACCACCAAAAAACTGCAGGGGACACAAAAGGAACTGCACTATTCTGGTTTGCCCTCAGACGTGCTGTGCGTGACTTGTGTGGTTTATCAGGCATCTAGAACAGACTCTTTTCCCTCTATATTCCAATGGGATTTTCTGATCACTCTCTTAGGTACCTAAAAAGACAATTCATCCAGAGAGCTGTGCTCTTCACATAGACCTTTCCTGTGCAGCTCTGGAGTCAAAGGATTGTGGAGCTCTGTAACAAATCTTGGCAAGTGGCACATATTCACTGTATTTGAAAATTGATACATTCCTAAGGGAACTGCTTACAAAGATGACAAGCCATCTGTCCCCACTTCTGGTGTTTTCTCTGCTTCCCTGTCCATAAGTTAAGGTAGAAATAATGTTTTCAACTCAAGAGCCTAATTTGGGCTGTAAATTGTAGGTTTGTAATGATCAAATCTAGTTTACACCAGGCAGTGAATATTTTTGCATTGCCCTTTGCTGGTAGGAATTTCTTCTTCTAGCACTGATGTCCTGCAGGTTACTGCTGTGTTATTTGCATTTAATATGGTATATTATCACATCACCAAGTCCACGTTCTGGACTCCTGCTTGTTTCACCCAGATCCAGGATTATTTACAGTAAGCATTCTGCTGCACTGGCTGCTCTCTCCCAGTGGATGTTCTGTTATAATAAATGTGGGCAGTGGAAAAAAAAACAATGTAGCAGAATATTGCTTTGAGCAAGGTGCTGCAAGGGTGCATTGGAGAGTTACACACACGGACACCTGGAACAGAGAGCAGGAAAAGGAAAATATTATTTCATTTCTCTTCAGACACATTGTGTGGGCAGAGCTGAGCCCTCCTGCAGGCTGAGCCCTCACAGCTGACTCTGTGACCAGAAGAAATGAGCTTGGACTCGATGCACCAGGCAAGGAAGGGTTTTTGGAATGAGGCATTTTCCTTGGGCAGGGTAAGGGGATAAGAAGCCCAGCAGAAGCCCAGTCATGCTCCCATCAGGGGCATCCCAGGTACTGTGCCAGGTAAAGATCAGGAGCTGCTCAGCCACAGCCAGCAGGGTCCAGCTGCCAGCACAGACAAGTTCTCTGCAAAAGGTTTTCCTACTTTGCTCCCAAATCCATTCTTCACACCATTCTTCTTCACAATTTCCAGCAATTAAGGTTGTACAAACTTTCCCTTTCCTTCCCTATCCTACCATCAGCTTCAATTTTAAATATATTTGGTGAACTTCAAAATCCTGACCCCTGGTAGTGAAAGCATGGGATGCCTCGAGCTTTCCTTAGGGCTGTGGCTGATGAAGTACCAGTGCTAAGCTCATTGAATTTATGGCTGTTTTGAAAGTTTGTCCTTCCTACAGACTTCCACAGTTTCACTGCTGGCCAAGCCCAAACCCTCAATGTTTTTAGCCTACAGATTATATTAATTTCTACTGAACTAATCCCTAATTGCTTTACCCTCAGTGCTTCCAGTACAACATCTGATATGATTAGCTAGGCCATTAATTATCTTGTACTTTAACTATGAACCTCCTGCTGAAATCCAAGGAAAGGTCAATGCATATCTGGAGAAAATCATACCTAACAAGGTACATTTATCAGCAAATTAGGCACACTGTGAGTTCAGCACACACAGACTGTCCAAAGGGTTTTTACTCCTGTGCTAATGGTACTTGAGATTTTTTGCTAAGGATATTTGCTTGTAGTCAACAGGAGACTGCCTGGCTAAAAACCTCCCATGGACATTAGTGAACAAAAATCCCTTATACATTATAACAATGACTCAGATTAAAGAATGCAGAAGATATTTGTTAAGTAGTCCAGTAGATACCAAATGACACCTGAGGAGCTGCTGTTGCAGACAATAAGTCTGTGGTATGTTTTCACCTCAAATAATAAAAAAATAGTTGTTGCTACATAAACCTCCCAAGGAACAGCTTGACAAGCATTTGCTTCCAGCAGTGTTGCTGGCCTAAGCTCCACAGCCCCAAGCTGTTGCCTCTGCTGTGGCTGAGAAGTTCTTTGGTTCACCTGAACCAGGAGCTGATCCAGAGGAAAAAGCTTTTTTTACTTTTAACCTGAGTCCAGGTCCCCAGGCAGCCTCACAGGTGCACAGACACATGCAAGCAGGCAGCTGAGTGTTCAAAATAGGGAAAGAGGCTTGTAGGGTGATGTTACTACTCCCAGTATGTCAAAACACCACCTGAGTGATTGCAGAATTAATTACTAAGTTCACATTAGAGTAAAAGGAGCCTGACACAAGCCCTTTGAACACAGCACAGATGCATTTCCACCCCTGCTTTGAACCTGCTGTGTCAGTGATCTGCTGCAGCTGGCATTTTGAACTTAATGCCATTTAAAAGAAAGGCACCACATCAAGGTCATATTAAAAACATGATGGGGACAGGATGAAATAACTCAAGCGTATTTCAGTTCAATACATCTTTGAGGGTTTATAACTTGTACAATTTTTCCTGGAGGAAGGGTTAAGCTTGGGATCCATTATCAAAGCAAAGGACAAAAGGCTGAAGAAGCTGCCCATATTCTGCACATGTATTTGGCACTTCTTTATTTCCTCTTCCAGTTTATGAGTAATAAAACATCTGGGTGCACAGAGCAGTTTTGCACAGATGGCCGAGCTCAGGAGGACTTGGGAGCCAAACCCAGTTTACTGCAGCTCCTGCTCAGGCAGCTCTCTGAGCCCAGGCACTGAGGCTGCAGTGAGCTCCTGCTCCAGAGGTTGCAGGGCAGAGGTTCTCAGCACCTTTGCAAATCAAGCTTTGATGTTACAGGAGAAATCCCTCTTCTGTCCTCAGGACTTTTCAAACAGGTGCCTCATTACATAAACACATAATATATACATATGCATTTATACCTAATTGTTAATTCTATCTCAGTTTGTAGTTTCTGTTAATAGCTCTTTTGTCAGGCACCACTGTGTTCTAAGTGTGTTATCTCCTGAGAGGATTTCACAAATCATTCAATATGAGATGTCACCACATCTCAATCAATAAACTTGTATCATGACCCTATTAACAAAGGGGCTTCCAGTGGCTGAAACCATATATATATTTGTAAAAAGGATGGCCTGAAAAGCAAAACTAATCTTGTTTATTGACAGAGCTCAGCTCCGAGAAAGAATAGTCCCTTAACAAATCATTTAGCCAGGATATGCAGAAATGCTGCCACCTTCATGAAGGACTTTTGGAGGTGATTTATTTCTGCTCTCCAGCTACAACTCCTGTTTTCACTGTCAGTATTTTCTCCACATGGAGCTTCCACTGAGAAGCGAAGGGGGAAAACCAGAGGAAGAACTTGCCATGACAAAGCTGAGCTTCCCTTTTCCTGGCTACTTTATATGTACAGAAACCTGAGACCTGATTCTCCCTCAGATCCCTTCTCCAGCTCCCTTCCACACCACTTTGGACCCTCCCTGGTGGCTGCTAAAGCTAGAGCTGATTATTTAGATAGTCAGAGCTCTATTTTCTTAGTCCTTTGTGCAGACAGAAAAGTGGAGACAGAACAATCACACCTGAACATCCTGCAATGCAGAGAACACCATGAATCCCCTAAGCTACCAACAGATGAATAACCAAATGTTCCACAACACCCATAACAAACCTCAGCTTAGGAAAACTTGGCTTCTCACTACACTCAAGTGAGCTCCTGGTTTCTGAATAAACCCTGTCCTACTCATGCACTCAGAGCAGTCTCGAGCACAAACACTGCTTTGGTTTCATTCATGAGGCCATTTTAACAAGATTACATTAGAAGTTATTTGAACTGGTTTTTGGCAGAAAGTGAGCTACAAGGTCAACTGCTTGATTGTTCTCCTCTCAGGCCTTTGTTCTCCATAACCATCTCTTAAATAGACACACTTCACTTTTCATTGCCTGGGTTTATCTGGATCTGAAGCTGGTTTATAGACATACAAAAGATGTTTCTTTTACAGCCTCCAGCTGAACAGGAAGCCTGAGAGCCCTGCATTTAAGAGCCATAGAGCTGAAAGCACCACTCCTCCTGCACTTTGGGGAACTGCATTTTACCTCCAAGGGGGTGCATTAGGTGGGGTTCTCTGCTTTCCAAACAGCTCAGCTGAGGGCCAGGAACAAACTCTGTACTCGTGGCCACCTCTGCTCAGGTCACTGAAAATTTCCACTGTGAAAAAAAGACAAATACTTTGGTCTTTGGGATGTGAAACAGAGGGCAGAGCAGTTTTTCTGCCCATAGGTCACCCTGCAGTTAGGAACAAACCCTAAAAGGAAGTGCTGGGTGATGGCTGTGCTGCTGGTCAGGGGGACCTCAGCAGGCTGCAGAAATGGGGGCTGTCCAGCAGGAAAGCAGCTTTGCAGGGACAGCCCTGGGTCCTGGTGACTGTGGGTAACACCTACATTCCTGCTTTTCTTACCCCTGTGTGCACCACACAGCAAAAGAACACAGGGCTCACATATTCCCACGTTTTCTGGTCAAACCCCACAGGCAGGGCCAAGGATGCTCCAAGGACCCCTCTGGATGCACCAGGTCCCAGCTCACTGCTGCAATGCCCCTTTCTCCCTCAGCCTCCTTCCTGGCAGACACCCAGGAGCTGTGTGGTACCCAGAGCCCACCTTCTGCTTCCCTTCACCCCATTCCTGTCACCATGGGGAAGTGGGAACTCTTTAGAGGACATCCCTGGTAAATCTGCACCTGAAGCAAACACACACCCCCTCAGTGGCTGTGTGGGAATGCTCTGCAGGCTGCCTGTAATCATATTTACACTGGAGTGGTTCCATCAGCCTTTGGGAAGTTAATCCTGATTTACAGTTATGAAAATCAAGTCTAGAGCCAAGCTCAGAGTTCAAGAGTTGCTGTTGGAATACTGTGAAAAAAACCCCAGACTGCTCCTATTAAATCCAAGTAGCTGCCAGTGATTCCACCATTT
The DNA here is from genome assembly GCA_013398275.1 of Promerops cafer. Classification (NCBI taxonomy): domain Eukaryota; kingdom Metazoa; phylum Chordata; class Aves; order Passeriformes; family Nectariniidae; genus Promerops; species Promerops cafer. Next base: position 202,819 of record VZSE01007053.1, read on the forward strand.
GAGTTAAGCACAGGTTTGCCAAGAGCACTGAAATGGGAACAGGCATGTGAAATAATATTTCCCATTATTAAACAGAAATTAAGAGGATTTTTTATTTCAACTCTGGGGAACACAGCCTAATTCAAAGGGATGATTAAAAATAATAGTCCATTAATACAGCTCTTCCCTAATCCCTGCTCCTATTTGAACACCCAGTCTCCACCAGCAGCACGCAGGCACTGATCATTTTGTAGGAAATATGAAATGCTAGATTTTTTTATTCATCACATGTTAAAAAAAAAATCACATGCAGGGAGGAATCAGGGAGAATATTATGATGGAAATAGCATTTTAGACAGAGTTTGTAAAAGGTTTGTCATATTGCAGACACAAAGTTATAAATATTAATTTAACATTCATTGGGAAAGGACCAGGACAACTCCAGCACAGTTACTGGAAATTTTCTGGGCCATGCAAGGCATGTCCCAGGACAAGGAGGAATTATTTGACTATGCTACTTTTATGAACAGCTGTATGAGGAGGTGTTCTCAAGGGACAGGAACATTCCTACTGGCAGAAGCAGGGAGTCCTGGAACAGAGGCAGAGAAGCAGTGGATAAAAAGTTTTCCAGAAGAAAAAGTTTTCAGTGAAAAATTCACTTTTGTCCAAATGAGAATTTTTTTGAGAAGGTACTGGATTTCTTAGAGAGGCTCTGATTTTTTTGCTTGGAATTAAGTCATAAAAATTTCCACCTCCTTTCCTGTCCTACTGTGCCCTGTTCCATAGATATTTTGATTTTTTAAAAAAATCTTCTGGACAATTTTTTTTTTTTTTTTTTTAATGCTTGCAATCCATTCAGCACAGATGAAAACATAGCAGGGAAAACTTTAAATTTTTGTACATGGATTGACTAATTAAAGTGTAATTAGCCTTATCTGTTTAATTATGCACTATAACACATACAAAAATAAATCAAAATTTAGTGGATATACTGGAAGCTGTGCTGTGTGTGGTATGTGTTGCAGCATGCAAGGAAGATTTCTGCTGAGGAAGCAAAGTATTCATTTGCAGCAGATTTAAAATCACTCTATAAACTCTATTTAATTTTTCTTTGTTTTATATAACCATAGGTTACAGTCATTTTTCCTTCCTTTATACCCAAACTTCCATTTGCTTTTAAGATGTAAGAATGGCTTGTTACTGTAGTTGCAGCCCATTTTTTGTTTCTATAACTACCACTAATTTTTATGCCATATTCCCAAACCAATTTCCACACTCCAGATGCTCCTCATTCCTGCAGCATCCTCCTGCTCCCTCTTCCATAGCAAAGGCAGCTCCTTGCCAGCCAGGCTCCCCCTGCAACCACTCCTCTCCCACCCCCATGGAATCTGACTGTTCCTTGGTGCTGCTGGCCCCTCCCAAGGGGATGTGTCACCCACCAGCACCTGCTTGGAAATGCTATTTAAGCAAACTCATCAGATTGCTCAGTGTGGCACAGAATTGATAAATAAAGGGTATATAACCCTCCACTCTGACATTTAACATGAAAATGAGGCCAGTGGTCATGGTGTTTTTGTTGTATTACATATTTTAAAAAATTGTATTCTAACTAACAAAGGACATTGTAAAGCTTAAAAAATTCTGTCTGCCAGGTTAATTTATAAAAACACAAAGACTTTTGTCTGTTCTGGATAAGAAGTTTCCTTGGGCAAACTTGCTCCCCAGAACAAGAAGGATTTTGGGAAGCCAGTTCAGTGGGAAGCCCCAAGGACTCACTAGAGGGTCACAGCCCATGGCAGGCAAGGAGATGCCAAGGGAGGTGCTGGGTCTTGAGAAGCCAAACAGGAAAATCTCATTGTTGTCCTCAACTATCAAACGTGAGAGTACAAGAGAAGACAGAGATGTTATTCTTGAAGATGTAGAGAAAGGACAAAAGGCCACAGATACAAGCTCCACCCAGAAAATTTCAACTGTGAACTAGAAAAAGAATTGCAATCCTAGTAGTCAAACATTATAACAGGGCCAGAGAGGCAAAGGGTCTCCAGCCTTGAACAAGGCCCTAAGCAGGGAAGCTGGACTAAGCAACCCTCCAAGCTATTTTTGTGATTAAATACAAAACCTTGTTGTAAAGACCCACTGAAGTAAGGTAATTTTAATTACAGCCATCAATTTTTATACACAATAATGTGTATTTTACATATATCAAGGAAAAAAAACCATACTGCATTTCAAAATTTGTTTACTGCAATAACAGAGGCAAATAGTCAGGAATAAGGTTAAGCCACTAATATTAAGGAAAGCCACAATGTGTGTGCAAATTGAAGCCAGAGGAAAGCTACAGAAGCTCAGTATTCAGAGACATTAATTCCAAGGGTTTCACAACACCTAACTCACCTCAACCTCATTACATGAAAATGGAGTCTGGATTGCAGGGCTGGATCTAGATTATTATCTAGCACCCATAAGCTTCAGGTTCCTATTTACAGTAACAGTTTTGAGATGTTAAACTGCAAGGTCAAGGTAAGTATTTTAGTTCTCACAACTGCAGCCTAGTTTCACTAAAATTGCCTTAATTAACTTAGAATAGTCTGTGATTCTATAATTACGAGATCAAAATGTCATTTTAAATCGTTCCTCATTTCAGGATATGTGAACACTGAACTAGCTGTAACAAACTTCTAATATTTTCAAAGTCAAAAGTTCATTTTTACTTAAAAAAAAGCCACAATAAAACTCTTAACAGAGGCTTTAAAAGGTCTTTATAAAATAATCTCCATCACACTTACAATAGTAAGAAAATTATTCTGGTTGCTAGTTTTTAGTAAATATGAACTGGTTTGTGTAATCTGTATTAAAGACAATTATAACTTCAGTTCACATTTCATTTCTTAAAGGGGCATGAACAAATGTGTCAAGAAAAGATTATTGCTGTTTCTCATCAAGTCCTTTTTACTAAGGACATGCTGCCTTGGTAGGCAAAGCATGTCTGGCAGCCAGCTGAGACAGGAGAGCTGAAGGAGAGAAGTTATGATTTGCATGCCAAAAAAACCTTCTTCAATCACCTTGTATTTGGCAATGGTACAATTGAACTGATTTAAGATCAAAACTGTGTCATTCCATCCATCTCCTGAATGACAGTGCTGATCATCTCTTAACTTAAGTTTGCTTGAAGTGACACAAGAAGGTAGAATCCAAACAAGTTCTGGACTGGCAGGAAAAAAACCTCTGATGCTTATCCTGTCATATGCAACTATGAAAATACCAGATGTTCTTCAGAGGGTTTTTCACCAGGTCTGCTGGAGCAATAGGTATGGCTGTGCAGAGAGAACACAACATGGACATATTGGAAATAGGAAATCTATCAGGTCTAATCAAATTAAATATGCCACCATTCAGCTTCAAGAGGGCTCAAAAAGATCTAAAAATCCATACATGTTTTTAATCAAACTTCTCATACAGTAAGCCTCTGAAATGTATTTTCTGTGGACACAACTCTGCAATTACAACTGCAAACAGAAAAAGCTCACAACTGCTAATAGGATGTCATTCATTATACATTTTAACCAGCTGTTAGATTCTTTAGCTTTTGGTAATAAATTATCCTAGTGAGGATGGTGACAGTTTATATGTCCAAGGTTTCATCTGCTGGTGCACTTCTTTCCATTGTTTACAAGAAACCTTACACTACTGTTTCACAAAGAGCAGCTTCAAGATGGTCTAGAAGACCTAAATCAAGTCACTCATAGAAAATAAAATGGATGTTGCTGTCAGAGGCACTACTGCATAATCCATTACCTTCACAGCGCCATCCTTCACGTTTGAAGGTCTTTAAAGAACAGAAAAAAAAGAGAAAAAACCCACAGGACTGCTAACACTGGGGGAGAATTTTCCACTTCAGTACTTCCAGATTCCCTGTGATGTGATAATATTTTACACAGCACATGTAAAGACATTTCTTGTCATGTGGAAAAGATCCTGGTCTCATGGTGTGCAGCCTTCCCATGACACCACTTCAGTGCATCTGCCCTCCCATTTAAGCCTCTGGTATCTGAATCCCAGTCTCAAACACTGTCCAGTCAAGCCAGTGCTGAGGGACATTCAGAGCAATTCCTGATGGAATTAAGACTTCCCTGACTGTGCTTTGCTGTGTGACACCCTGCTAAACTGTCCCCCAACTGTGTAGGTCTCAGTGAAAAAACCACAATTATCCCAGTGTCTGCTGCAGCTGAGCAACAAACTCCTCTGAGCTTTGCACTGAGAAATCACATCCCATTCCCCCCCGCATTGAGGCTTAAATGCATTTCCTTTGCAATGAGATTCCCATGATTTCAACCAGAGCCATCATAAAGAAATAGAAGTTGAGAAAAAAATCTGCAACTGTGACTTGAGACTCTGCATAAGCCATTGTGATGACTGATACACCACTGTCAGAGCTGTGCAGCCAGCTGGTGCCTTTTTCCTTTTACTTCTCCATGCTTTAAAGAAATGCATTTGATCAGCCTTGACATTTTATTTTAAAAAAAGCTGCTATCAACTGACCATCAGAAGCATTCTGTTACAAAAGAGTACTAAAACTGTATGGTAGCAATGAAAGATACCTAAAATATTCCTCTGAAATGTCAAGCATTTCTCTTCATGCTGGGTATTTATGTACCTTGACATTATCAGTTCTTCTGAAAATGGAGAAATACATCAGAAACTATCTTGTATGATTCCAAAAAGGCAAGGTGCATATTATTTCCTCCTTGCCTCTGAAAAGAAAGCATTTTCTTTTCTATGACATCCAGTGATGAAACTGGTACAATACAGATCCTCAGTTTGGAAACCTACATCTTAAAATAAAAATACCTGCAAGAATATTTTAGATCTAAGATACTCAATTATAACATGTATTTAATTTCTTTTCAAAGATAACTTCCATGCTGTGTCATTTCACTTGTTCTACTGAAATTCTTAATCTATACAAAGATAATAAAATACTGACCTATATAAGGGTGTCATTAATTTATCACTAGCAATGTTTAACACCTTCTCAGGAGACAGACAGCTTTTTGCTGGCAAATGTGCACCACTGGTCAACCAATCCTATATGGACACTGCAACAGTGAAATATTTTTGGGGTTCTTTAATCTACTGCTCTGTTAATAAAGTTTCATCATATCCAATTTCATCAAATTTTCCTATTCTTGAACATTCACTGAACAATTGAACTGGGGGAGAAGCATAATAAAGAGATCATACTTTGGTTGTATTTGCAGTGACAATTATTATCCAGTACCCAAAGCACTAACACCAGATATCTTCTGGGAATGAAAGGAAGAACTCAAAGGCTTCCTCTGCATTCAAGTTTAGAAATTGTTTTTGAATCAAAATGACATTTAATGGCTATCTGCTTCATAATTTAAACTTCAGAGGAGAAAGGGAAAGTAAAGGCATCTAAGCTGCAGCTGAATTTGATATGAGCACAGAAGTTACGTTAGAGCAAACTTACAAGTTCATGTTTTTATACATCAATGCTGTGGCTGCTCAGGATAGATATTCATGGTCCTGTATATCTCTTTGAGAAACAGCAAGGCAGTGTCTTCAGATCCCCTATGAAGAATGAAATAAATTAAACAAAAGGGAAAAAGGGAAGGAAGAAAAAAAGGAAAAAGTTAGTCCAGTATGGTCAATCTTCTAATTCTCCTAAGTCACATCCCATCCTACTTCAGCTCTCTGAAGTCTGCACAGCCTCTTGGCCTAGTATTTATTTTTCATGAACATGGCCTTACCTCTACCAACTTCCTTCAACCTATAATTTTACACAAGTTTTGAATTAGCTCTGCTATCAACCCTAGCCTACACATTTAACTTTTTTCTAGTACATTTCCTCCTGCTGTCCTCCCTAACTTCCTATGCTGCAACTGTAAATCCCCTCCTCTATCCACTTCTTTGATGTTACTTCCTTGTCTTAATCTCCTCAAATAATGTATCACTTTTTATCCTGAATATATTCCACGCTTCATACTACTAATTTTGTCCCACTCCATTAATTAGCCCAGTTCTAGCAGCAATGTTCTAATTCTTCTCTAACTGGCAGGCCCTTAATTGTAAACAGACTAAACACTCATAACTCATAAACACTCAGTCTTCCTCTCTTCCTTACCATTAAAATGTTAGATAGCTTTCAAATAATTTAAAGGTTAATATCATTCAAGTGCCATGTTTCCAAGTTGCTCTTTTACCTCCTTTTTTCAAAAATCAAAGCTTTGGGCTATCTGAATTTAAAGTTAACATTAACTTTAATGAGTTAATTTTCTTTAATGAGTTAATTTAAGAGTTAATTTTCTTCTTCTTCATCTATAAAATGCTATTTAAACACACATACACAATACCAACATAAAAAATAACAATGTTAAACAGGCAAATTTTAACAAAGTTCCAGAGCTGCAAGAGTTGTTAGATGAGGGCAGTTTCCTGTGCTTTTTAAAATAAATGATATAGGGAGCCAGTAAAGGAGATTTAGATGGTCAGAACTGTGATCCTCCAAATGTGAGGAACATAATTTGCAGAACACCAGTACAGAATTAAATATGCAAGCTAAGGGAATAAATCTATTTTCCACAATTCAGCACAGACATTTCTTGATGGTCTCTGCATTAAGTGAGCAGCAAACAAGCAGAAGGTTCAACACAGAAGCTCCAAGCTCTCCAACACTCAGAGCATTTCATTTAAAGCTTTTCCCACTATTCCTTAGGAAAAAATGCTCTCCTATTTGGGTCATTAATCATGATGGCTTATCTTCCTTACTCAACTGACAGAAACAGCCACGGGTACGAAGTTTTTAAAATCCTGGCAGTGATCGGCTGCCACCCTGTGGAAAGAATTCCCATCCCTTCAGCCCTGCCTGTGGCACCGGGTCACCCTGAGAGAGCTCAGTGCTCGCGGCAGCCCCGGTAACCCCTCCTCTGGCAGGGGCTGAGCTTCCACCGGGAAGTGATGATGGCTTTAATGAGGCCCTCCAGGTAACGCTTTCAGAGCTGTGTTTTACCCTCCGGAAAAATGCCTGCTGCTAAAATTACCTACTGAAAATCAAAACCTTCAGAAAAAACATAGAGCACTCTGTCCAGCACCTGCTGAACTCAAAATGAGGGACCAGTCACTCCTCCCTCACCAACACCACTTTGTACAGCTCACAGCTGACACTCAAGGTTGCCTATTACCTACCAAGGTGTGTTGTTAAATATAGTTCACACATCCTTTGCTCTGCCAGAAGAAGCAATAAATTTTTACCACTTATTGTAGTCTAATAAAAATCCTTTGTGAACAGTTTCATTTGAAAAGCTACAGTTGTGAAAACACTTCCAGAGTTCTCCCTGTTTTGAAAACAACAGGAGTTAAAAATATGTGTTGGAGTGTCAAAGGTCGAGAGAACAGTGTGCAATGTCTTCACTGCAAACAGATTTGTTCACTGTGTGCTAACACAGAATTTTACTTTGAAATAGGATTATCAAATAGCGACATCCAAGCACAACACCCTGAGCCTGACACTCCTGGACAATCACATATCCTGTGTACCTTAAGCAGTATTTGTGGAATCACAGATATTTCCCCTTACCAGTAGCACAGGTGACTCTGCAAAGCAAACAGGTACTCATTGAAGCTTTCTATTGGTTTCTCTTGTAGAACATAATCAATGCGACGCCCTCCATTCAGCATCCCAACCTTCACTGAAACATCTTCATCCTTTGGAGGGTCTGGGCTTTCAGTGATCTTCTCAGCTAAAATCAAAGAGTTTCACACTTAAACTATTTTCAAACACAGCCTGCTTGACTATAATTAAGAAACATTACCCATTTTTCCTGTTGTAATTTCCAAGTGTTTGCAATAAGATAATAACAACCTGAACTGCCCAGCATGGTTCAGAAAGGTTACTGAACTATAGGCTTACTTCTTCCCCAACAGTTTGAACAGTTTTCTTAAGAACTAACTGCTGAGTGATCTCTCCCTGAACTCACTCCAACCCACAAAGCTTTCATTGTAATTTCTCTCCCACACCCAGCTGAGGAGGAGAGTGACAGAGCAGCTTTGATGAGAACATGGCATTTACCAGAGACCGCCTAAACAGGGTCAGGAAAATCAATAGGAAACAGCCACTGGGATACTCAAGTGTCAACTCATTTGAGATAAGTAAGTTACAGAAAAACCAACAATGTGTCCACTTACCTTCCACCACCTGCTTTTCTTCCTCCTCTTTAATTTGGTTAGCTACTTTCTCCAGTTCTGCTTGCAGCTGGGTTGAAGATGTATGAGCACGTGCAAATTCATTAAGGGTCTGCCACGCACTCTTCAAAGAGCTAATAAAGCCCTGCTTCAGATCAGATCCCATACGAGACAGAGAGTCTTTCAGCTCTGAGAAAGAAAAAAAACACACAAAAAATTTAATTCAGAAGGATTTAAAATTACCAACTTAAACCAGAATGATGAAGTTCTGTTCAATAAACATCTCAATTACCAGGGGAAATAGGCCTGCTATGTCATAATGTGTGTTTCTTGCTTCTCTATTCTCTATTTCACCTTCAAGATTAGGTGAAATGCAATTAAAACACAATTGACTTCTTGCTGAATGGGTCAATGAATCCACCTACATCGAAGTCAAAACAGTAAGGAGCAACAGACCACATTTTTCTTCTTTAGTATATACACTTTTGGAGAGTTGTAACCTGGAACAAGTATCTTGTGTAGTCCAGCAAAGCAGACTCACTCCAATGGACAATTCCAAAGACAGAAGCTGCAGAATCTCTCCAAGTGCCTGAAGAGAGGCTCTCAGGAGGGCTCTGTGAACTTGCACAACAGCAAAACTGACTTTCCTTATTAGATGTGCAAAATTTAAGTAGAGCACCTTGGTCTGATGTGCATCCATGAGCAACAAAAGCAGTCCCTGCCCTCCAATGGCTACAGGACCTCCTTTTCCCCCAGGGTTTCCAACACTGAACACTCTGGTTAAACACATCATGGTGGTCATTAGGGACACCAATAAATTCAGTTTCTGTTCCACAGCTTCTTAGAAATGAAGGTGATCAAGCAATGTACAGCAATTTTCTTAATGGAACTTTGATAATGAGAAGGGTAAATCTGGAGAAAATATGATTATTACTTTTGAATGAAATTGTGAATGCCCAACTTATGGGGATGGGTGGAATCACCTTTGATGTTTAAGAAAAATATGGAGTCAGATATCCAGGGACATTCATTAGTCTCTTAAAATCTTACAATATTCTAATGCATCAAATGAGTCAATAATGAATGGGATCCATATGAAGTAAGTTCTCTTTTTACCCAGATGAAGTCTTTTTCTGCCTTTATGATGTGGAATGAGAACTGGTTTTAAATCCATGTCTTCAATGATCATTGGTTCTAACCTGTAAGCTACTGGATCAAGCTGTTAAGAGACAACAAATTGACATTTAGTTATCTTTAAAATTACTCTAATTATCACATTTCAGTGAAAAAAATCCCATTTATCGTTTATAGACAACCATTTTTGAATTGTGCACTATTTGAATTTACAGAAATTCAGTTCATGACATATTAAGCAGGTTCATGAACTACTTTGGTCTTGTTCTCCTACAGAAGGAGATTCTAATGAGGAAACACAACAGCAAGATTTCCTTGCACTCAATCTCTATCAACGCTGAATTGTTAAACAAAATGAGACAGAAGAGGACAAACACTGCATGTAAAAAATACAAATATTCCATAAAAATCTGCAAGAATGGCCTCAAATTAATTAAAAAAACCCAAACAACTCCCCCCCCAAAAAACTTCCTTAATTCTGAAAAGAAACAAGGCAAATATAACCAAAACAACCCATGCCTGGAAGTGTTTTGGGAAATGTACATAGGGGAACAAGAGGTGTAATGCTCAGAAGGTAAAACTTAGTATTCTGCCTTTTTTGTCATCTACATCAACTAAAATCAAATCTCAAAAGCACTGCTACTCACTGGGTGATAGATATTGAAGAACCCCTTGCAGGTAGGGAGCCTGTAGTTTTCATCAATCTTCTCCACACCCCTCACAGTAAGGAACACACCAATAGGGGAACCAAGAGCAAAGAAAATATCTGGCTCAAAGTCCAGTGCACTGTAAACCACAGAAACCTACCAGACAGAAATCAGACACATCATCTCTCAGAACTGTCAGCTTCAAAGGAAGCAGCAAAAGGTCATCAACATTAAAAAAATACATAGTGAAAATAGAGGATTGATCAAATCCTCTAAATGGTTCAAATAATTTAGATCTACGTAGTCTCACCTGGCCAGTTCCAATTTCAAAATACTCATAGTCAATGTTCACAGAAGACACGGATGCACCAACTGGGAGCTTCCTCTTTGAGTGCATCTGACCAGACTCTGAAGGTGAGACAGCAGAAACTGCCTCTTTTGGTTTCTGGGTGTCTTCTTGAGTCTGGAGTGTGGCAGCCAGTACAGCTTTCTTTTCTGCTATTGCCTTCTTCTGTTCCTTTTGAGAAAAGTTTTAAAGTTAGGGAGAAAAAAAAAGTTAATTTCACAGCTGTCAAAATTCCTTTAATATACTCAGGATGTTAACAAGAGTGTTCAAGAATAGAAGCTACTCCACAGCAAAGAAGTCAGTTACATTTGCTTAACAACTTTTAATTTCAATCCTGAAATATGTATTTACCTGCTTGGCTGCTCTGTCTTTTACAAAATTAGCTATTTTCTTTCTTGGTCCAAGAGGTATCCCCATCTCCTTCAGGTCATCAACTGTACACATGAGCTAAAGAAACAAACACCAAACACACACATCAGAATATATTTTTCTAGTAGAAAAAGTACTTATAACTTTTCTAGTAAAATGAATAATTTCTTATTGTCAATGACTTAGGAATTTGTTAAGTCAATTTATAAAGCTACAGAAAACACAAAAAAATTAGAAAGACATGACACAAAGTGCCTTAACATGACTGGGAGGATGCACCACACCAAGAAAAAACAACAAGAGCTGCAGAACATTCAGTCTTCAAGTCACACATTGATTATCTTATCTTTGCAACTGCTCTCAAGGCCACAGGACTGAAAGGAAAAACAAAACAACAAGAAGAAAACCCAAACATAAACCTCCATTCTCTGGGCAACCCCTACAAGTGAAGTGAACATTCTGTACCAGAGACTCCATGTCGATCCGCTCCTTCTCAAAGGTGCTGGCGTACTCTGACAAACTGAGCATTTCCAGAGTCTTCTGCAGAGTTGGAACATCTTCCTCTGCTTCAGGCTCACAAAGGTCATCAGCAGAAGTAGCAATGGAGGAGCCCAAGGAACTGGTATCTTCAGCCATCTCAACAAAACAGCACACAAACAGAATCACATCCTCTAACAGCAGAAAACAAGTAAGCAGCAAGCAAAACCAAGTTTAACTACTTTCTCTTAAAAACATTATCAAACAAGCTCTGTAAATATATATCCCTTTCTAGTGAAGCAGGATACAGATTTTCCACTAAAATAGACCTGCAAAATAAATATATAAAAATTACTATGAGACATAAAACACTCAAAAATGCTTCCCTTTATTCCTCAAACAACTGGCCACCATTTCTAGTCTAAACACAGATTCCTTCCCTTTTATACATCTCCCCCACCACTTAGATACTGTTAGACCAAGTTACACGTTCACAAGGGTCAAAGCTGATGTTCATCATCAAATCTCATTACTGGCCTACTTGGAACTTAAGAGAGAGCTAATTAATTAGTCCTGAGAAATGACAATATATACAAAATAGCACCTTTCCATTAACACGTTTAAATGTACTACCAAAACCCACAAACATGGTTCAGCTAATAAATTCTGAAAGGTTAAGAAAAAAATGACTGAAAATATCAGATCTATTGGCCTGGAAAGACCAGCATGCAAATTACCTGTTTATCATGAACAGCCACATCCTTCACACTCCCATTAACACCAGAGAATGGTCCAGAATTTACTGATGAAGCCAAGTCCTTCTGGTTAGACAATATGTCAAATAGAATTAAGGAACCTGCAAACAGGAATTAGAGTTGATTTGGGAAAAACATCAGGTTTTCCTGTCCCTAAATCTAGAGCAAGATTTATATGCAATAGTCATGTCACGGTATAATTTGATCAAAAGAGATGGCTGAATTAAAATACCCACACATTAACTTGAACATAATCACTCTCAGCTAAAAGCAACCCCTTTTCTTCCCTTTTCATGTTTTACGTAGTTGCCATGACTAAACTATTTTTCCTTAAACATCTGAGACTGCTTGATGAACTGGAGGAGAAGTTCCAGTCCAAACCAGTATGTCAATATAACACTTACTCTACCTTCCAAAAAATGATTGTACTTTTACTAAGTGGGGTTTCTGAGACACAGACATCACCTACCTAACAAGATACCAGATAATCTGTAAACTTTTAAACACAGATTAGACACTAAATTTTCATGAAGGGAAGTACTAACTTTCTCTCAAAGCCTGATAAACTCAGCTGTTGAAAGAATTGTCAGCTGTTTTCTGAAAGACAGCCATGCCCTAACACCTAATTTGAGTTTTATTTATAACAAAGGGGCAGCATTCCTCAGACAATCACCTAAGCTGTGCCCAGCCACAGAGACGCCGCCTTTGAAGTCGGGGTTGCGGCTCATGAAGAGCGCGTAGAGGCGGTTCATTTCCATGCCCACTTTATCCACGATGGTCTGGCAGTAGGTGGGGCTGTTGTAGAACAGGATGTCGAGCAGCGTTTCGTTGGTGAAGTGCCTCAGGCGACCAATGCTCGGCAAAGTGATTTTCTTTATGTTCCTGGTAACACAGAATCGTTAAAAGCATGAAAGGCTTTTAGAAACACTCCTAAGGACTTTGTTAGCTTTTGAATTAATGCAATGTCAATGCTACAGAAAGGATCTCTAAAGAGATTTTAAAACCCATACAGCCTTCTGGCCTCATTGCATATTCACACATTAATGCTACCTGCTGATTGTAATATTTGAGAAAGATACAGCTCCTTTTTCTTCTCTCCAGGCTGAAGGGATGCCTGAAATAACCTCTTCTTTATTCCAACATGCTCTCATAAAGTACAAGGGAAGTTTGGTGAGTAGATTGAAGTGGAAGAGAAAAAGGAACTCGCATATAAAATTAAAATCACAGAATGGTAATACTCTCTTTGTGAAGAAAAAGCTTGGCATCACCATCTGCCTGCCTGGAGTCAAGACAGCTGCACTGGAATCGCTACAGACTTGAGACTGCCTGGTTTGATTAACAGAATAAGGATCCCTCCTCATGCAATGCTCAAATGCAAATAAAACACCAAGGCTGGAGGAAAGCAGTGTGATTTGACTGAGCCAGAACAGTCTGGAGAACATCAGCATCATTTTAAGTGGCACAGGTTGCCACCGTCACAATTTTTACTTCCCCAGCTTTGAGCAAGGGAAACAGCTTGAAATGTGAACACAAAGGGGTAGGCACAAAGGAGGGTTTTTAAAACAGATTTTCAAATGCTATAACACTCCTACCCAAATACAGATACTTTGCTTCAAAAGAAGAACCCCTTAGGTCAAGTGCCTAATCATAATTCAGGCACTGCTCTAGGACTGGACAGAGGGCTCAATGCCTTCCTCAGAAATAACTGCTATGGTCAAACTGAATCAGACTGCAGGAAAGTGAAGAATAGAAATCTCTCCACTCTAAATTTTACACTCCTCATGGACAAAACATCTCCAGGCTCACCACCTCATACTTGTGATCACAATCTCTACACACTCACTCATCATCAAGTGTCATGCATTGGCCACTGTCATGCAAATCCAGTACTGAAAAGTTGTGTGCATGAAAATAAACGAGAAATATTCCTCACGCCTTTCCAGCTCTCCAAATACTCTTCATCAAAACGTTAATTTAAAAAAACCTGCAGTTCTCTAATCCAGTCATACATTTACTCGTGTAGCCTGCAGAGGATATGAACTGCTCTTTTTCTCCACTTTCCAGAACCCATTAAAAAGCAGCTTTTAAGATGTTTTCAACATTAAACAATGCCCTCACCTGTCTACACCTGTTGCATCTCCGTGCAGAGAACTGTGCCAATGAACTGGAAGGAATTCCACCCTGCTCACTTTGCGTTCCTCCAAACACTTCTTAAAGTGAGTCTGCAACAACTTCAGAGAAACAGTCCTAAAATCATCAACTGTGAAGAAAAACAAAAATGAAAATCTGATAGCTGCAGTACTCAAGTAACACATAAATAGTCCCTTCTTCCCCTTAATTTCACAGATAGTCAGAATACAAATAATGGAAACTGAAAACTGGAAAAATCTTTTCAAGTGTTTCTAGTCTAACAATAAGAAAGTACACACTCACATTTGTTAGAGTGGATTTTTTAGCAAGCTTCTATTTATCTCACAACGACTGCCTGTTCAGTCCATAACCAGACAGGGCTTTCTTAATTTACTCAGTTGTACTGAAGAGTATTTAAAAAAAAAAAAGCAAACACAAAACCACACTACACACACAAACCACACAAAGCAAACACATCCACTCACACCACAAAAATAAAAAGCAAAAAAACCAATCAACCAAAAAAACCCCTCCCTACACATCCCAAAACCCAAATCACCCTGCAAGTGTGATATTGTAATAACAGTAGTAACCAGTAATAACAGCTAAAGCTTCAAGTTTGACAGAACACAGATTCTGCCTTTGGAAAATAATAATGAAAAAATTGAACTTCATAACATTAGAGACTTTTTTTTCAGAAAAAAAAATTATAAAGATGTGATTATCTGAATATGAGCTAGAGAGAGCTTCATTTAAACAGCAAGAATACAACTGCTCATTATACAAGCCCAAACTTACCACATTCAACAATGCTTCTGAACCTCAAGTCACATACTGGACCTATGCCATGAACCATAAATACCAGATGGTCAATTTGGGACATTTCTCCTGTAGAAAAAAAAATAAAAAGGAAAACATTCAGAGTACCAATATGTACAGCAGGAGTGAAGTTCAGAGTCTAGAAAATTTAATACACACTTATTTTATAAAGCCTATTAAACAACATGGTTCAGGACATAACAGAGCCCACAGGACTCCTTTGATTAAAACACCCCAAAACCAGATAACTTCATCAAGCAGCTGAGATGAAGGAATAACTTTAATCTTTAGACTCCAGGCATGAAGAGCACATAACCACTCCACCCACTATTGTCCAGCTTCTGCACAGATCCAAACTGACTGCTCCCAGTGCAGACCCAAGTACACCAGGAATCTCATCACTTACCATCAGGAATCTCATCATGGTCATCATCAATTCCACGTTTCACTACCCTTGGCCTGGCCTGCCCATCTTGAGTGGTGCCCCATTCATCTGCTGTGGCAGAAGGCTGGAACTGAACTATGACCTGCAAAAAATACAGGGTCCAATTCCAACCACAGAAAACCCTCATGACTCGTAGTCTTAGTCTGAAAGCACTGCGTGGTTGAACTTAATTTCTGATGGCTTTACCTTGCATCTGAAAATCAAATGTTTTCTTCCACAAAATCCTCATTAGTGTGAAAAGCAAACTGATGACTCAAAGTAACCACTAGGTGAAGAAGCTGGGCCTGCTCAGTGATTCTGAACCATTTTAACTCCTCAGCCAAGCATTATTCAAGCTCCTCCTTCCTAGTCTCCAGTATCCACTCTTCCTCAGAAGATTAATGCTAACATGAGGAAATTGAATGTTACCTGATTTACAAAAACTCTATCACAAGAAGAAAATGGAAAAAAAAAAGTG
The DNA here is from genome assembly GCA_013398275.1 of Promerops cafer. NCBI lineage: Eukaryota > Metazoa > Chordata > Aves > Passeriformes > Nectariniidae > Promerops > Promerops cafer. The sequence continues at coordinate 218,579 of VZSE01007053.1, forward strand.
CAGTGCTTTTCAGGGAAGGACAACAGCATCTGAAGTAGTCCAGAAACCCTAAAAAGTGAGGAATTCAGTACAACTCAGTAAGTTGTTCATAGGACTTACAGTCTGAACTCATATTTATGACACCAAGTGGTTTAAATGCTCCTTCTCTGGATTTTTACTGGACAGAATTCCCTAACCAGGATTATTAAACACTTTAAGTAGGAGCAACCAGGATCCTTTCTGTCCCTTGGACAGTTCTGTTTATTAATTACTGCATCTGTGGTAAGTGAACAGTTAACAGCATTGATCAATAAGGCTGAAGTCCATGTTTTAATCACATGAGACTGTTCACAGAGTATTTAGAATAACTTTTAAAGCTTGTTTTGCTATACTTTCTTATGGCCTGAAAATAGTCACAACAGAAACCTTCTCAGGGCTTAAATAAAGAAGCTATTTGCCTTATAGCTAGATTAATGCTCTTCTCCACATGAGAGAGAAGAGCATTTAATCGTTTTCGTTTTAATTTGGTACAGACTTCGTTTTAATTTGGTACAGACTGAGCTTAATCTAATTCAAATTGTTTACCATTTGCTGCGATTTATGCTTAGCCAAAATACTTGCTATGCAAACCCTTATCCTCTTAATGTTTCAGAAAGCATTGTCTTTTAACCACATGACAGCACACTAAAGCAAGCACAAGTTCAGTGTTGGGTAAACTTGATCATCTTTAATGCACACACACCTAGAACCACCAACTGGTACATTTCATGCAAGATTAAGACCACATTCAATTTATGCTTCCATCCATTTGCTCGCTCCCCCTTATTGAATCCTGAGAGACACAATTGCCAAAATCTATTACCTTGGGATTATGCATAACAATTGTCTCCCCATTTGGAAATTCAAGTCGCCGGTGCCATTGATTTGTAGTTACAGCCCTTTTATATTCTGCCTGAAACAGTAAACAAGTTACACAAAATCAGCATGGCAACCTTCTCAGTATTTTGTGGCCTCATGTAATGCTACAGTTAAAATTTACGTAGCTTTCTTTATATAAAAATGTCACATGTAAAGCTACACAAGCATATTTTAGGTCACAGCAGTGCAGGAGCAATGTGGCCCTCTAGACATTCCTCTTTCCAGGATTTGCTTATGTTCCAGAAAGTGCATTCTGGAAATCATCTTCACGAAACAGAAAGAATTCTTTCTAAGGTGATTAACACAATGAACTATCAAGGTCTCTGTGACTTACTAACCTCCAACTTGTCACTGAAGTCCTCAGTGTACGGGATGAAGCGGCTGTCCTTGTCTCCCTTGTAGAACCACAGGCAGCGCCTCACTTCCGAGGGCTCCTCGTCCCAGTACACGGCCTTCCTCACGCGCTCGTACAGGAAGACGTCGTAGCGGCCGCCGTCCGTGCTCAGCACCACGCTCTCGGGGTCAGGCTGGACTGGGACACACAGCCACACGTGCTTACCCACTGACACACCTCTGCTGTGTCCCTGCTCAGCACCACGCTCTCGGGGTCAGGCTGGACTGGGACACACAGCCACACGTGCTTACCCACTGACACACCTCTGCTCTCTCATTCCAGCCCCAGCCACTCCTGTGATCACTATCAGGCCATTAGAACTGACACTCACACCATGGCAGAGAAGCTTTGTAACACTGTGATGCTTCTAGAATGCTTCTATATGCTCTGTACATAAAAAAAAGCTTGGAAAAACTCCCAAATATGAATACTTATTCCAGAACTGACCGTTTAACAAAAAGACACAAATAATGAGGAGTTCTGTATGAAAATCTGATACCTATTTGGGATGGTACATCTCAACACAGACAGCATCGAGCAGTGATGATGTCAGTGAAATAAATCAAGTGGCACAAAACACATCTTCAAAACATTACTTATTACTGCCACACACATGAGTGGCATTACCCCAATATTTTCCTTTAGTCCTTCTGCTCACCTCTGGATAAGACAGGACTTACCAGAATTATAGACCTCCTCTAGTTTTGCAGAATCCAGAATGCTGAATGGCATCCATATCTGCTTGTCCTCCACCTCCTTACAGTAGAACCAGTGGGGCTGAACTGGCTCATATTGGTTCTGCAGCAGCACAGGAGGGGCTGGGACCAGGGGCCCTGCAGGCCTGGCAGGCTGGAGCTGGGACTGGGACTGTGGAAACTGAGAAGAGATGGACTCAGCACCTCAGTCTCACAGGGTTTTTACAGAACTCTTCTATATTTTGCTATAGGGAATACGCTGAACCTTTATTTCTAACATGTTTTCCTCCCCAAGAACATTACCTTCCATTCTAAAAATATTGTCCACTTGCTCATGTGTTTGAGAACTTACACCTTCTCAAACTGAGAAAGAATGTGAATTTCATTACCACAAACACAGTTAAAAACTGCCATGGTTTAGCATCATGATTACCTAAAATCAGTGAGATTTCAAATATTCTCTTAAATTTTTGAAATTTGAGCTGAACTTGTTTCTTACAACCACAAAATTTGACATGAAAATAAAAACATGTTCTTCTCATTGTTCATTTACACATAATTATGCTTTTGCACAAAGACTCCCAATTTTAACAAGTGGCCACTTCAGCAACAGCTCTCTTCCTGCAAAGTGACCAGAACAGGCATATTCCAAACTCAAATGTAGCATCAGTGGCACAAGAAAAGTAACTGATTTTGAAAGGGTCTACATAGCCTACACAAAGCTGATTTCATACAAATTGTACAAAAATCCCAGTCAGTGTAACTAAAAGCAACTGATGTCAGCAGTAGCAACTGCCTTGGTTGATGATACATTTAAAGGGGAAAAAAAGGGGCACCAAAATATTGTACAACATATAAAATCCAATAAACTGAAGTTCTGAAATTAATACAATCTAAAACTTCAGACTGTTTAGGTTCTACTGCCTTTGCTATGTTTTGTCATTATATAACCTTCACATTCTTTAGTCATGATAACAGAAATACAGCAATAGCTCAGGCAAAAATAAAAACAGTTTTTGCTGTTTTCAAGGCAAACATGCCATGTTTTATTAACCCACTGGCAATACTTTAATAATGCTTTTGTGCAGGTAGAAAAGAATGAAGATTATTGCTTTATATCGCACAAAATCCTCAACCAATTTGTTTCAAAGAGTTTGTTGACAATTTTATGTGACTTAGCTTCAAAAAATTCTGGCTTCACCAACAAAACCAGCTTAAAAAGAGATTTTAGCCCATATCTTTGAAATGGCTGAATGACCTGACTTAAAGCTGAAGCACAAAAAATGCAGCAGCAGAGGTGAAACTCAGCAAACTCAGAAACCCACAGAAAAAAGCAACAGAACTTCACAACTTGGCTTTGTTTCTGATGCCCAGAGGCTGACAGAGCTACAGCCTCAGGGTACGCTCACTTCAAAGATCGGGAAGTTTTCCTGGAACAACAGTTCCAAGCTACTTCTAGTGAAAAGCTTTTGCTGTTATAAACGGTTCAAGACTTCTTCTGGGGTTTTTGCAGAGAAGAAAAATCTTCAAAAGATAAAATACACAGTTAAAAGAGGAAAGTGACTTGTTCAGCTGTGGTGGCCGGAAGGAGTCACATACCTGTGTCAGTGGCCCTGGAGGTGTCTGGTACATCTGCACGGGTGGCACAGGGGCTGCTGTGGCAGGGGGGTGGCTCTGCTGCAGCTGGGGTGGGGTGAGGTAGGGGTTGGCCCTGCTGCTCAGGGTGGTGTGTCTGTAGGGGTTGTAGCCCTGCTGCTGCGGGGTCCCCGCGGGCAGGGCAGTGCTGGCAGGTGGGGGGCAGCTCTGCTGAGGGGGCTGGTACGGCGCCATTCCCACCTGGGAAGTGGGTGGTGCGCTGTAAGACTGGGATTTGGGAGTATGTGGTGAAAAGGCATTTTGCCCATCCTGGGACCCAGACACGAGTGGGAATGAAGTGGGAGGTCTGGAGAAGGCTGGTGCTCCAACAGGGGTTGAAACAGTTGTTAAGGGTGGCTGGCCAATACTTCCAAAGGGATCACTGCTGCTGGGAACTTGAGAGAAGTAGCTGAAAGTCTGTGGTGGGTTGGGGCTGGCTGACGTCTGACCCAAGAAGCTGTCCTCTTCCCCAACATCTGCAGAATCATCTGCAGAAACAAAAGGATCACCAGAGATCTTGTGAGAGCTTCAAATCACTGTAAGGGGTCAAAATGTTCTGTAACACCATCAGCTATGGCCAAAACCATTGACCCCCATAAAGCTTACACATCCTTGATTCAGCACATCATAAAATGAAACAAAAGATACCAAGTCTTCAAGAACATTTAAAATGGACCATGAAAGTCACCCAGTGTACACAGACAAAGCAACAAATATTAAATAAGAAACCAAAATATATAACTGGAGTCAGGACCTTCACAGGGCAATTCGGCAGGCGCTAAAATCCCTTCCAACTTCACTTATCCCTCAAATGCAAGAACAACCTTGGTTCATATCCTTTCACCATGAAAACAGCTACTAAGCATAGAACTTTATGCTCCAATTTTTAGGATATGGCTTAAAAACATTCCTAAATAGGCCAAACTTACAGGTTAAACCATCCATTCTTGCCTGCTCCTTCAGCAGAGCCCTCTCAAGGTTTCTCATCTGACTTGCAAGATGGCCTTAACTCATGATCCCAAGCCACTTAATGAGCAGGACTTAGTCCAGTTCTCTCTAAAAATCCTACTCTAGACTTGCATAAGCCACATCTCTGATGCAGAAAAATTAGTGCCCATTCTGCATAACTGCAGGAGAGGATTTAAAAAGATGCAAGGCCATGAATGCCCTTTTGCATGGAGAAAATAAATAAAAGAGGTCCTGATCAATCAGTTTTCTACTTTGCAGTGATCTAGGAACAGGTGGGAGAAAAGGAGGTTTGTCATGATTTGAGGTCTCACAGTAAGCTCACCTCAGGCTGTGATGGCCTGAGCAGCACTGCTTCCTGAGAGAATAGCCCCTTGCAAGGAGCCAGTGCCATCTTCAGAAACCAGCAGTGCTTCACTTGCCTGGCAATCAAATGATCCCAGGCTTAGGGAAGACACCACAGAGCATCTCTGCTGCTCAGCCCCCAGCTACAGAGAGACCAAGAGTCTGCAGCTTTGAGCAGCCAACAGCAAATGCCTTTATCCACAGCCAACACAACCGTAATAGGGAGCATCAGGGGAGTACAGGGGAATCCACAGAGAAGTCTCCCTAGGAAGCTGCTGTTCTAATTAATTAATCATAAAAGACACAGCTGCCAAGATTAAAAAGAACTATTTTAACCATCTTTTATTTAGTCTGTGCAGACAATGTCAATGTGAAACATCACCTGCATTTATGATTCCTTCTTGCTTTCACTTACAGCACTTGACCCCACTTTGAGGAACAAAGCCAAATCTCTGTGTGTGAGCCACTGTGTGGAGAATGCTGAAACCACTTGGACCCACTGACCACTCTGAAGTCAGGCCTGGGGATCATCTCCCAGCTGCAAGCAGTAGCCATTTATACTAAATAAAAGGTCTCAGCTTCTAAACAATAAAATCTACCTTCCTTTTACATTTCATAAACAGTGTGGGACAGAGAGAAGCACACTGCAAACCACACTTTCAACTCTCAGCTTTCCCAAACAACTGGCAGCAGAGCAGGCCCTTCACCTCACTGTGTCAGGGCACCATAAACATGCAGAGCTGGGCTCAAGAGTTCTCAGGGCCTTTAGCCCTTTAGAATGTTCACAAAACACCTACTGTTCTCCAGTTTCAAAGAGGTTTTGGGGATTTAGCCTAAGTGCAGCTTGCCTTGCAAAATGAGTTTGACAGAAATTCTGCCTAAAAAAAACCCTACAGGTATATATGTATGCACATGCAGTTTTCCAACACAAAACATTACTGTTTATCTTGACTTTTTCTAATTTTGCAAAAACTATGTTGTAAAAACGAGCATGTCATACAAATGTAAAAAAATGAGTGCACAGCTTTGATGTGTGTTCTCCCCATGCACAGAACAGTCTTTCTTCACCTGTGACTGTGTCAACCTCCTGTCCACCCCTCCCTGCACGAGGCACAACTTTGTCATTCACAGACTGTCACCAGACAGCCACAAGTGACATCAGTCCAAGTCCTCACTGGGAACACTCCTCCCATCCTACAGTAAATATATTGGTTACATCACCCACACCTGAGCCAGAAAATGCATCTTATTGCCAAGCTGCACAGCTCAAACCACTAACTACTCACTCTTGGAGACAGACAAATAAATGAATGATGGCACACAGCTCCCTAATGTTGGCTGTCAGGCATCAAACAAATCCCCAGATTGATTCTTATTTCATTTTACACAATTTAAAGTTATGATTCCAAATACAAAATATTCTACTCAGCAAGAAGATCCCAACAACACCTGGCTGGACAGATGATGAGTACTCTTGACTGTGGAAACAGAACATTTAACAGGCCATGGGCCTTACTTGGACTGACACAGAATGGGGCACAACCTCTGACACTGAAATTCACTCCAGCTGCAAAACCATGAATCCTCACCCCATCAAATTTTAAGTCACACAGAGAGCATAAGAGTCACCACATTAATCATATCCCATCAGATTTTATCCCCAGCTGGCTTCAAAATGTTCAGGAAATTACCAGGACAGCGCCATTGTGTAAAGCTACTAGCCAGATCAGCACTTAAAAATAGTTTTATTTTCTTAATGAAAAATTAATCTATATTTGCATGAAAGAAGAACTATGAGGATTGCACAATGGAATTAGTAAATGTATCAACTCAAGAAAGTAGGAGTAATATTTTAATGCTTTTACTCCTCCTATCCAAAAGATGTAGTCGATCTAAAAAACTATTCCAAAGCCATACTTGGCAAACATTTTATTAAATCAACAGAGAAGTACTGCACTGATTTCCAGCTACATTAATATTTACTTTAGCTAAGATAAAAGAGTGTTGAAATGAAGTCTTGAAGACTCAGCATAGAACAGTTTAGGTTAAAAGGAACCTTCAAAGGTCATTAGTCCAATTGCAACATGTACAATACAGTAAAATTTGAAATATCTGGTTTCTAGATGCATTTCTAATGTTTCCGGCTTTAATCTCTGACTGAACACATTCTCAGAAAAATCCATTCCTTTATCTGAAACTGCCTGAGCATCAGATTTTAAGTTGCACACGCATGCATTGGGAACACCGTTAAAGCTTTAGGAGAAAAGGATATTAGAACCAGGATTAAATTAGCAAGGATATTTAAGGTTGCTGCTTAACGTGCTATTTTCAAACCGGGAAAACAGAAGATAACGTGCGGGAGGGGCTTAAAAAAACGGGAAAACATTAAGTACACACTGAATGGAAGCACTGACGCGTCGGTGAGCAGGAAGCACGATGATCAGCTCCCGTCCTTAGACACAGCGCTAAAAACCACACACTCAAGCATTAAGTGGAGGAAGTAGAAGAAATTAAGTGCCGGAAAGCGGAAAATGTAATCCCGAGCAGTGTCTCTGCTGAGGCACCACCAGGGACACCGGGCTCGGGGAGCCCCAGCGCCAGGTCGAGCCCACACGTACAGGCCCCCCCGGCCCGGAGCCCCCCTTGGAGCCCCGGCTCGGCTCTGGGGGCTCCCCCGGCCCCACCGCCCCTTCCGGGAGGTGGCGGGACCCGGCGGGACCCCGCACATCCCCTGCGCTCCCGGCTGCCCTCCCTCCCTATCTCCTTCTCTCCGTACCGGCGGGCAGCAGCGCGGGGCCGGGCGGCGCGGCCGGCGCTTGGCTGACGGGGATGAAGGGCACGTTGAAGCTGAACTCGGTGGCGGAGGAGGAGAAGAGCAGGTTGGTGCCGGTGCCTCCCCCGGGCTTCGCCGCCGCCATAGCCGCGCCCCGGCCACGTCCCTGCCCCGGCCCCTTCCGCCCTCACCCAAGATGGCGGCGGCGGCCGCGCGCAGCCGTGAGGGGCGGGAGGCGGGCCCGGCCGCCATTCCCGCAGGAAGAGGAGGAGGAGGAAGTGGCGGCGATCCCCGCGCTGGGCTGGCGAGCGGGACTCGGCGGCCGCAGGGTGCCGGCAGTCCCGCGGCGAGGCGAAACCCCGCCATGCCGTGCGTGGGCGACTGGCTGAACAGCCCGCTGAGCATCGTGCAGGGCATCTTCGGTGAGGCGGGGCCCGCGTCCCCGGGAGGCGGCGGCAGCGCCCCGAGGGCGCCCGGAACCGGACGGCGCTTTCCCTCGCGGGGTGGTGGCGGGAGAGCGGCGAGGCCGGCTCTTTCTCTTATGTATCTGTCTTATATCTTGTATATCTTATATACAGCTTGTGTTTCGTATATCCCACGTATCTCTGGGTTCCGGCAGCAACGCGTGCTGTCTGCCCGCGCTGCTGATGTTACTAGTGCTATGAGCCGCGGCTATTTCCGTGCTGGGCTTGATCTTAACTAAAAGAATACCGAAATAAAAATTTCCGCAGCCGCCGCAGCGCGGAAAGCGGTGCCTCGGCTGCTGCCCTTCCTCACTAGGGTGTTGCGGAGCTTTCCTGCGCTTCTAAGAATGGCTCTGTGCTTCTTGGTTGGCCTGAAAGGGTTTGAAATGGGAAGTCAGTGAATTGCAAGGGGAATAAATTAGTCGAAGATGCACTTGCTTCCCTAAGATAGAAGTGAAAGTTGGGTTTGTTTGATATGCTGGGAGACTGTGGGATGAAAGTCTCTTATGTGGTGGTAATGGGCACATCAATATGTTGGTTTTTGTAGCCCAAAATGCTCCAAACTCTGATTGGGAGAAGAAGGTAACTGAATACTTCAAGGAGAAATTAAAAGAAAATAATGCTACTAACTGGGTAAGAGTGTTTTATTCTTTTCGAGTTACACTTTTTCTTAAGCTTCTTTTTTTTATATATATTTTATTGCAGTGGCTTGCTTTTGATAAGTCCTGCCTTTTCCTGATAAGCGTGCAGCTGAATTTCAGGCCCAGGCTTTGGGATGTGGAATTTGCACCTCGGCTGCTTTAACCTGAGTGCAAAGCCAGGATGTGAAATCCCACCCGTCCATCCCCTTGCCTTCAGCACCCTCCTTCCCCCAGGCCATCACTGCTGGGTGCTGCCACTCTGTAGCACAGTCAGTAGATGGCAGGAGTTGACAACTATTGTCATTTCTGGGGAAGTGTGAGTCCTCAAGGTGCACCACGAGCTTCTCAGCTGCTGGTTATAAACCTCATCTCTCAGGAGCTTTTATCACAATGCTGCAAATTTGTGTGAGTTGAATAAATAGTTGCCTGGTCCTTCAGGTTTTAAGGAAAAAATGCTTTTCCTACTGAAACTGTGCTTTATTGGGCTGGATCAAGCCTGGTTTGTGCAGTTTAGCAGGGAAGCGGTGCTTTAGGTTTTAAAAATAAAATGTGTACAGTTGAGTTCAAAAGCTGCTACTTTTCTAAAAGGCTGTAGCAGAAATTTCATAATGGGACTGATAAGGGGATTAGAAACTTTCATATCAAATCTGTTCTACTTATGACTAAAAACAGGTGAAAATGATTTGTTTTCTTTCTCTGTCAGTGAAAGTGTTCTGTATTTAGTATTAAATGGTAGCTTAAATCAAAGCATAAATGGCAAAATTGAATAAAATTTACAACATCAGAAGGAGTTGAAATAATATTTTCTTACTCAAAAAAACCATGAGGGGATATACTTTTGTTAAAATGCCACTTCCTATAGGGCCACTCGTGGTTTTTGTTTGCATTTTAATGTTGGATGTGGGCTTTTTCAACAAAGATTCTATCTTCAAATGTAGAAAACTCTATTCATATTGCAAGTCTTGTTCTTTGAAGTTATACCACGTGCTGAGGCATTGATTTTTTTCTTTCTACTTCCCCATTGTCATGTAAAACTGTGTGAAAAAGACTTCCCCAATGTGGACTTGGAAATTAACATACAGGTTTTCCAGAACCTTTTGTTATAAGAAATTGTGCATGCAAATTGCCCTAGTACTGCTGGTACATAGCACATGGTGGAAGTGCTGTTAAGTAGAAATAAGATAAGTGATAAATTCTGTTTAATCCTTCAGCTGCAATAATTCTAAATTTAAAAGTTGGTTTCAAATGTTGTACAGTTTTCATTCAGTTCCATGGCCTATAACCACTTCTTTCATAGTCCAGTATTGAAACTCGTGGTTTTGGGACTGGAAGAATTTAGGAACTGTTAAGTGCCTGATAATTGTAACAAGTATCTGTAAAAGCCATTGCAGAAAGGTGTTGGGGTAGATACACTTTATTACTGCTTAGATTAGGATGGGAGATACACTCAGAAAATATTAAGTGTGCTGTATATATATGGGGGTTTGAGGAGGAGGAAGATATACTGGATGGTCAAAGAATTAAGTTTTTGTGCTGGTTTTGGCTTACTTCAGAGCACTGCTCAATATATACCAGTTGTATAGAACAATCTCTTTTCTCACAGGTTCCATCACTGAATGATGTTCCTGTACATTACCTAAAACCCAACAGCTTGGTGAAATTCCGCTGCATGGTTCAAGATATGTTTGATCCTGAGTTTTACATGGGAGTGTATGAAACAGTTGACCCAAACACAAATGCACGTGTAAGTGAAATACTGATTTACTATTTTAGCAAATGTTTGTCATTTTACTCATTCTGGGCCTTGTATTTCTCTGGTTTGTGTGTTAAACCTATGGAGTCTGGACACTGATAGTAACTGTGTTCAGCTCCTGTGGCATCAGTAAAACATAACCTGTTACATTTCTGTTGAGGAATAGAAGATGCTCAAATGATTAAAGTTTTGGCAGGATGTCTGTGAGGGACTTTGGACTGCAGTGATTTTGGTGTGATTTGTGTTCAGGATGCTGTCAGAAACAGAATGATTGCATTGCCTTTTCCCTCTTGACAGGTTTTGCATTTTGGTAAATACAGAGATGTGGCAGAATGTGGGGTAAGTTATATAAATTATGTGAACTTAGAGAAGAAATATTGGATGGAAAGTTGCAGTTTTATAAGTGTGACAGAGCTTCTTTGGTACTTGGCAATAGACTCCTGAAGATACTGCTCTAAATGCAAAGTTAATCTTTGGTTTAGGAAGCAGAGTATTCATAACTGCTCACTGGCATTCTAATTCCAGCAGGCTTCCAGCTGTTTCTGTATTTAAAATTTGTTTTGGTTGAGTGGAGGAGGGAGTGCTCATGACCTTGAAACTGTCTGCTATGGAAAACAGTTACTTTTGGTAGTGCAGTGCAATTTGAATCAAAACATTATATATTCACTTCTTCCTGAGTTATGTAGTCTTGCATGTTAATTGTAACTTTTGGCTGAGTAACTGAATCTGTGGGGTTAGTTAAAAAAAAGAAAACAAACTGTAATCAGATTTTTAAAACAATTTCTCTTTGGATTCCAGCCTCAGCAGGAAATTGATTTGAACTCCTCACAAACAGTCACTTTGGAGAGACAGACTTTCTACTGTGTTCCAGTGCCTGGTGAATCAGCATGGGTGAAAGAAATATCTTTTTTGACTGAGCCAGTGTTTTGTTATACAATCAGTGGTCACCAACTAATTAATTATATTTAAGGAGATAAACTTACACTAAAAAAAAAAGAAATTTTAAATATCTGGAGAGGTGATAGGTGTAGAAAGAGAAAAAAAGAAACTCGATGGTGTGTAATATGCACAAAGAGGATGCAAATGAATTTAGGAGCATTTGTTTTGATTTAGTAGACATTTTTGCTTGGGAGAGTCTTGAAAATTCCTGTTAATTACTAGTTGCAAATGCTTAGGAAAAGAGAAACTTCAGTTGAGTCATTGGCATTTTCTACACAGGACACTTACACAGTGTGAATCTCTACAAAACACCTGTAGCTGAGCATGTTAAGATTAGGATTTTGTTAAAAAAAAAAACCAAAACAAACCAACTAAACCTGAGTGTGGTTGAGTTTTCCCTGCTCAGTGTGTGGCGTCCTTAACCCGCGATCCACGCGTACATCAGCGCCAGCCAAGCCCGAGTGAGCCCTTCCACCTCCTACACCCCCAGTCGCCACAAGAGGAGCTACGAGGAGGACGAGGACATGGATCTGCATCCCTCCAAACAGAAGGAGCAGCACGTGGGTAAGAGTTGCCCTTGATGAATAGTTGTTCTGCTGTCTTTCCAGGATTTGGCAAAAATTCATTGCTAAAAGCTGAAATATTTGCAGCTGTTTTAATTATCGTTGTTGTTGCTGCCCTTATGATTTGGAGGCTTTGTTGAAGTCAGTGGTTTGGTTTGAAGGAGTGTGGGAGAGCCTATAGTGTTATATGTGTGTTGTATGACTTGCTGACAATCTACAGAGATTTTTAATACAAACTGGTTTTTATGGATTTTATTTATTCTGACCTGTGTTATTAAACATGAAGTGCAGAAAAATATTACCTTTGCAGTCCTATGGACTGTAGGAAAAAAAAAATCATTCCCCTGGTTTAAACATTGCATTTTGAAAATCAGATTTCTGGCCATGTTTGGGTTTTCAAGACACATTGATCTTTGCCATTACTCTTTCTCACACTTAACTTGATTACATAAAATATGCACTTGTGAGACTTCTCATATTAAGAGTATATTCTGTCAAGTATATTGCATTATTAAATATTCTTGTCTCCGATGTCTTGTTAAATTAGTTTTATTCTGTGTTGCTCACTGAAGAAAGTTGTTCAGTTCTGCACTTCTGTTTAAAAAGCCTGCAAATCCTGTGTTTTTCAGGCAGTGGAGGTGATATCCATGGATGTGTGGAGCCAAAGAGATTAGAAACAGAAGCTTCTGCAGGTCATCATGTCATTTCTCCCAACTGCTCCCCTCCACTTGACCTAAATTTTCCCTTGCCAGGAGAGAAGGGACCAGCATGTCTTGTAAAGGTAAGAGATGGAGAGGTGATGAGCAGGGCTGTGCTCTCAGTGAGGCAGACAGAATCAGCCTTGCAGTGGTTTGTAGGCTCAGAAATGTTTCTCAAGTCCAGAATTTTGTTTCTAGAGATAATTACATTCTTTCTCTTCACTAACACAGTGTTTCTCTTCTTGAGTGTTGCATTTGAATTGCTGGAATCCTTCAGCAGTATTTATTAGAGCTTGCACCTTCTCACCCCACTTAGTTTTAAAAAAAAAAAGATTCCAGTATTAGATGCTTGAGGGTGCAGCTGGTATTGAGCCCTGGTATTTTTCTTTTAGGATATCTCTTCTAATTGAAAAACAGCTGTGAAAAACCAAGCTGAAAATCCAATAAACTACACATTTGTGTATTGAATTTGAAATAGTCCTTGATTCACTGCTGTGCTATATTACTATGAAACTTTACACAAAATTTCTCTGCTGTTGCTGTATTGACTTCTCTCTTATTCAGCAAATCTTGATGAATCAGAGTAGAATACAATTGTTTACACTTGTGTGGCAAAGAATGCCAATAGAAAAAGCATGGGATCATAAAATTCCCTTTTCTAAGCTTACTGACACCGAGGGCGAAGGGAGACCTCTTCACTCAAACTGCTCTCAGTCCACAGTTGAATCTGCTGAGTTTCCTTTGTCTGACAGTGTTTCTGCTGTTCTGCATCTGGTCCATCTTCCTCAGCATTTTATTTTCTGTTTGGGGCAGGTCTATGAGAGCTGGGAGAGCTTCAAAGTCAATGATGTGCTGGAGGTGTTTGGTGTTCTGTCTGTGGACCCAGTGCTGAGCATAGTGAACAGTGAAGAGAGGTAAGGCTGCCCTGAAATGCAGGTTTTTATTGCAGTGAGCAGACAAGGAAATGTGTAAATACATTATAATTACACTTAAGAAGTGAGTTTTGTTACTTAAAAATAGCTTGATGAGGAAAGTGTTACATCCAGCATCCTGTAAACTGAAGTCCAATGTGCTCTGGTACATCCATATCTTTGGATACCCAGTGCATCTTTTTTTAGGCTGTTGTACAGTCTGTAAAGCAGAAAATGCTTCTATAGCTAAATGTTTTGTATTTTTTCTGTCTACTAAACTTTCAGTGAATGAGTAAACAAAGCTTCCGAAGAAGCGTTAAAATTATAAAATGTCCTTTTGAAGTAATTTCTAAGTCCATGAAGGTTGTTACCAGAAATATAAACATTCTGAAGAATATTTTAAAAAAAAAGTTTGCATGTCTGCATGGAGTGTGTTAAAGTGACCAAAATGAGTAAAAAAATGAGTTGATTTTTCATTAATTAAGGTATCTTGTTAATCCACTGATAGAAACTTTCCATTTCACCTGCTGTTCTGCAATTCCTTGCCTGGCAAAATACAAACTAATCCAAGACGTGAGAAATCAATTTTCAAAATAAAACTCTTGACCAAAATCTACCATAAATGCTGCTGATGTCTTGAACCATTGCACTCTGAATCATTTCTGTTGGTGAGTTTGTTTATCTGTCTGGCAAGTACAATAGCCAGCGTGCAATGTGAATCCTTTAGAGTGCCAACTGCTTAAAAATTACCTCAGCCTGGTCATGTGCTTTTGTTATCATCTGTGTGACAGCTAATCCCAGACTGACAGCTCAGTTGCTCTGTCACAGGTGCTTGTGGGTTTTTTGCTGTGTCATTCTATAACAAGAAGACAAAATGGTGGCATTTAGCAACATTTTGAATGCAAACAAAATAAGTTTCTTTTAATGGAAAGAGTGGATAGCGTGTGGGTGAACTGCTGAAGTGGCTTTGAAGTTATAAAGCCTGACAGCTTTTAAAACCAGTACGAGAAGGTTTAATTTGTGCTAAACTTTACTGTCATCTGACAGAGTCACTTTAGGGATTTTACTTTCTAAAAACGAAAATGAAAAATGAAAACCACTTGGAAGAAATTTTGTAAGACATTTTCAGGCAGAGCAAAGTTTGTGTATCTGAACTCTTAAATTAAGAGGTAATATCTCCAGGTTGCAGCAGAGGTACATTAGGATTTATTTATTCACAGTTCTTTTACTCAGTCAGTGATAGAGCTGTGATGTGACTGAAGATCTTGTCAGGCTCCAGAACCTGGTGAGATATGAAAATCACACATGTGCTTAGAGAGAAGTGTAATAAATGACCTTTTTTGTGCTTAGAGAGAAGTGTAATAAATGACCTTTTTTTTAAAAAAGCTGCTGTTTAGACTTCATTCAGTACAGGCTGGTCAGAACAGTATGTAATATTTTACTTGAAGCTACAGCCTATTAAATGGTGCAGCAAATAATAAATGTGATTTTGTTTGGGGGGTTTGGTTTTGAGGGTTTTATGTTGGCTTGTTTGGTTTTTTCTTGGAAAAATATGGCTTGATTATTTTCTGAAAATAATAGAATCCAGATATATTGGGTCAAGCCTGCTTTGGTGTTAATATGTCATTATGTAATCGTGATTCAGTATTTATGGTGTTTATAAAGATCCTGAAGAAGGTAGTTTGAATGTGGGGGAGTCACCAGGAGCTGGGAGCAGATGATGTTCATTCCTCTGTTCCTGGCCTGGTTCCAGCTGCTCTGGGAGAGGAATTCCCGTGGAATGTTTCTAAGTCCAGCTGTGCTGTGCCCTCTCCCCAGGGACAGCTCAACCCTTGATCCTATGGAGTGCATGGACACGGCAGAGGAGCAGAGAGTGCACAGCCCCCCGGCCTCCTTAGTGCCCAGGATCCACGTGATTTTGGCACAGAAGTTGCAACACATTAACCCCTTGCTGCCTGCCTGCCTTAAGGACGAGGAGAGTAAAACCTGTGAGTGTCTGAACTCTGAGCACTCTCCAGGACATCTGAGCAAATACTGCTTTGCTCAGAGGCAAATGCCTCAACAGCAGGGTTAGAATTTAAATCTTGTTAAATGGAAGAACCATGTAATGCTGAACAGGATACAGATGTTTGTGTTTATGTGATGTTTACGTTTTTATTTGGCTGAAATAAATGTGATTTATGTGGAATTTGGTTTTGCATTCTGTGTGCTGAAGGATTTTACCAAGTTGTTCAGCCATAAGATTTGATTTGTTTTCAAACAAATGAGCTGTGAATTGCTGGAAAATTAGATTTCCAATTTCATGTGATACTGGAAATAAGAAACATACTGATAATATAGAGACTCATAATACTGTGCACAAAATAAGGCAATTCTGCTTTTAAACAACTCTGCTATTCCTTGTTTGACTGTTATTTTTTTCATTAAATTATTGCATGCAGACCTCTGATATTTGTAACTTTCTTCCTTGAATGCCTTGTATTGCTTATTCTGAGCAATATGTAAGAGTTTTTTTCTGCCTTTAATATAGAATGGAGCAGCTATGGATTTTAGAAATTTGGCTCTGCATTTTATAGCCTGCTGCAAATGCATTACACAATATCTAATTTTTTTTAAAAAATCATTTCCAAGGAGGTGTTGAGTGATTCAGGTTATCCAAAGTCAGTTGGAAAAACCAATGAATGTTTGTTTTTTCTAGACTGCTTTGGAATAAACATTTTTCTTCATCAAACTGTGACAGAAAGTCAAATTTATATAGAGGGAAGAGGGTGAGAAACAAGAACATTTTCTGACATTTGTCCTCTGCTCTTTTGCCAGTTGTTTCTAATTTCATGTCTGAGCTGTCACCAGTGAGAGCAGAGTTGCTGGGGTTCCTCACCCATGCCCTCTTGGGAGACAGTTTGGCTGCTGAATACCTGATACTGCATCTCATTTCTACAGTGTAAGTATCTACATGTGTGCTGAGAATTTATGTATTTATCATTAAAAGAAATCTCCTTCTATGGCGTTCTTCACCAGTCTGCAAATAAATGGCAGAAATAGCTTAATTAATACTTATTTCAGTAGTACTTTGTCCAGGTAGAGTTGTCCTGTCACAATACACACAAAGGCAGATTTCAGTGTCTGAAATAACAGTAAATATTGATGAAAGACCAGCTTTATGGCAGTGTATCTTTTCAGTGCTGCTTTGAGAGCTGACAAAATCTCCAAGGCACTTTTAAACAGAGGTATGAAAATATCTTTCTGTCTCTGGCTTCTTCTAATGAGCAGGACATGCTACTGAGTTCCCAAAGACAGCCTTTCCTTACTGCAGGAATTATTGCTTAGCTACTACAGGGTGCTGAAAAGTACATTCTGGGAATTTGTTTAATTAAATGTAAACCTGTTAAGTGTCAAGTTCAAGTGACCTATTTAGCATGTTATAGAAATTTATTCTTATGTTGATTTAAACTATATCTGGGTGAACGACCAGCATCCTTTGACTCATTAAAATCTTAAATGTGAAACTTCAGACATTATAGTTGTCAAGCCCAAATGTAATGTTAGTCATTTTAGTCTTCAAAATCAAAATGAGTTGTTTTCATTCTTTTTAGTGGGACTGTGAATGTTCCAACACTTAGACTAGAATGTATTTTCTCTCTTAGCTGGTATCACAAAAAGGTTGAGAGTTGTCAAGAATGGGGAGAAGATACACAGTGAGAAGAGGGAGAGGAAAGCTGAGGGCAGGTAAAGGAGATGAACAAGTGTGATAAGGAGGGAAGTTGAGATTAGGCACCAGAAAGGAAAAGAATGAAGTAACTGAGTAACTACAGAGTACAAGGAGAACAGAAGGTCTGGAAGGCCATTGCAGGATGCCAAGCACTGTAAATTACTGCTTTTGTGTGGTGTTGCAAAGCCTTGAGGAGCAGCTTCTGCCTGGCTGAGCTCCTTGGGCACTGCAGAAGGAAGGAAGAGGAGTTGGCTGATCTTGGTGTGTGTGTGTTCTGAAATCCTGCTGGCTGCCAGACACCACACAGTGCTCAAGCTGAATGACAGCTGTATCCAGTGTTAGCCAGGTGTTTGCCTAACCTGTGCTGGTTTTGGTGCAGTTATGCCAGACGGGATGTGCTTCCTCTGGGAAAATTCACCGTCAACCTGAGCGGCTGTCCCCGGAGCGGCGCCTTCACGGAGCACCTGTACCGCCTCATCCAGCAGCTGGTGCCAGCAGTAAGCACTGCACTGGGCAGGGCTGGGGGGCCTGTTCTCACTGATTCAGCCTGGCAAGGCAGGCTGGTGAAATGCTCTCCCCATTTAGAGGGCAGGTAACAATAGAGATGTGGCTGGCCTGTGTGTTGAAGTCTGTGTACCTCATAATTTAGGATGAATATGGAATGAAATCCTCTTCTCAGAGGTATTGAACTGACAGGCAGATGCTGCATGCTTTATTTGGTCTTTCTGGATTGATATGTTCAGACATTTGGGTCATTTAATTATGGTGTCATTAGGGTTTACTCAAGTTTGTGGATACTGCTCTGCAGAAAAGCCACAGTAATTCAATTTGGGGTCACACTAACAGTATTGCTGCAATAAATCATTTCTTATTGAGCTCATCCTAGATGTGCAGAACAGGTGATAGGAATTCCTAACAGCAATATTCTCCTCTGGGAAATTTTTCAGTATACAGCATTTGCATATTTGGGATAAAGTGTTGCAGTGACAAGTTTCGTTTTGCTGTGCAGGTTCCAGCCCAGCTGTAGCTGCAGGGAGCAGCATTCCCTGGGGCAGCTGCAGGACAGGACAGGTGCTGATGGTGTGTTTCTCCTTGCAGTCCTACCACCTGCGGATGAGCATCGAGAGCATGAACCACTCGCGCTTCGTCCCTCGCAAGGACTACACGGCCAATCGCCTGGTCAGTGGGCTGCTGCAGCTGGCCAGCAACACCTCCCTGGTCATAGATGAGACCCAGCTCGAGCAGGGACAGCTGGACACAGCAGGTACTCAGTGTTTGGTGTCTATAATCTCATTTGGAGGTTAAAAGCTGCTGTGTTTTAAGACAGTGGTGATAATCCTGTCCTGCAGATAAGGGGTCTATTGCAAAACAGTTGGTGGTTTCTACATCCCATTTCATTGCTTAGAAGCACCTTCCTGCAGCCTTGTCAGCCAACTTAAGGCAAATTGGGAGAACTCCTATTACCAAAATAACTCTGATTCATTAGAGTGGCCTTTCAGTTTCCTGTGATAGTGCATGAAGTGGGCAAAGCATATGATGATGCCTTATGCTTATACTTTTACTGTATATGTGGAAACCATCCCTGAGAACACAGCTAAAAACTGGAGAAAAAAGATTGCTTTTACTGTATTAAAAATAGTGGGGATTCTATCTTACAAGCTGATGTACCACTGTGTAGCATGCTTTCAGCAGAGCTTTAGAAATTAATTGAATTATAACTCATATAAAAGAGCTGAGTTCTATACTAAAAGCTCAGTTCCTGGAGAATGCACAGTACAAGGGTCTTTGGTGAGTCCTGGGGCTGTCCTGTGCAGGGCCACGAGTTGGAGCCCAGTGATCCTTGTGGGTCCCTTCAGACTCAGGAGATTCTATGAAACAACAACAGGCAATCACTGCAAGTAACTTAATTTCAAAATAAAAATGCTGTCTTGAGAAAGCTGCTTTGTTTTTTTTAATTACTGCCCTTTAAAGTTGCTAATTGAAATAATTCAATTGTTTTTGAGTTTTCAGTATTTTCTGTTACTCAGCTTTAGTAAAGCTACAAAATTTTGCTAAAGAAAATAGTAAAATGAGTAACAAGCTCTGCATTGCCTGTTTACAAAAAAAATAGTTAAAATATGATAAACTCCCATTTAGAGAGAACTCTTGCTGTGCTGTTTTATAGGTTTTCTAAAATGTTTGTCTATAGTGTCTAAAAATCCTCAGCATTTAGTGAAAAAATAATACTTTAGGAATTAAAAGTTGGCAATAAAAAAGGCTTGGTAATTTTATTTCATTTTTGCTGATGTGATATTGTTTTCTACTGAATTTAGAGTAAAGAAGTAAAAGTTTTTCATTTCTTACAGCAACACTGGGAACAAAATTTAATCCCAGAGAAGAGTGTTTTCAGATGTAGTAGTTGGTTTGGAACTCTTGGAAGCTACAGCTTGGAAATTTCAAATGGAAAAATGTCCCAGAAGTCAACCCTAATATTAAATTTGCCTTTATTTGCTAACTTTGCCTTTATTTAAAATATACTAAATTATTTCTAAGTATTTAAAGGCAAAACCATAACAGTAGTTTTGTCATTTGATGCAGTAACTGCTGAAGGGAAATTCAGTTTGTCAGGTACATGTTGGTGTTTCAAAGAGAGAATTCCAATAGTCATCCAGTTAATTTGTGAATTTTAACATTTTGTATTTTAAATAACTTAATTCCAGGTAAGGTGAGTGAGTACTATTAAAAAATTTGGCAAAATTAAATTGATAGTGTTTTTCTGCTTTTGAGGAGAGATTTCTTTTGGTTTTTCTCTCTAAATAGATACCTGGCTTTGTAGGGCCAATGAAGACATGAGCTATAAACTCATGTACTAATGTACTGAACCAGACAAAGTTTAGGCCTGAAATCAAGAATTCTTATTTTTGATTCACATTCAGAAGTGGTTGTCTCTGTCTGGAAGACACCTCAAACACCACAAGAAGGAACAGGATGATTACAGGAATCCTTCTGCTGGCTGCTCCTTAAAGACAGATGGGAAACAAAAATCAGGGCTGACATTAGTTTCGGTCCAGTGGTCAGGGAATTTGTTCTTGCTCTTGCAGGTGTCCATAATGTGACAGCACTGGGTAACCTGATCACCTGGCAGAAGGTGGATTATGACTTCAATTACCACCGGATGGAATTCCCATGCAACATTAATGTTCTGATCACCTCCGAGGGCCGCTCGCTCCTGCCGGTATGGCAGGGGCTTCCACGTTCTGCTGGGGAGCTGTAGCTGGCACCTGCTGCTCAGAGTGGGGACAGGAAACGTGTCTTGTGACCAGGGAGGGTGTGACACTGGCAGTAGCTGCTGCCTTCTCCCTCGTGGCCGGAAGCCTGCTCGTGGGAAAACGCAGAGATGGAGCTTCCCTCCTCCTTTCTGAACAGGGATGGTGAGGTGGTGAAGGACCAGGGATGGGTAAAGCTGCAGAGATGTGCCACTCTCAAAGCCTCCCTCTGGCATGGTGGGTTCTGAGGTGATGGGCACAGATGTGACACTGCACCTGCAGCAGCCTGGGCTTGCAAACATCTGCTCTCTGTCATTCCAGCTTTGTCTGCTGAGCCTTTGCTCTCCTGCTTGAATCAGGAGCTGTTCAAAATGTGAGCTGGGGAATGTTTCAAGAATTGTCTTACCTTAGCTCTGGGAAATAGTGAGGTGCTTTTGAAAGTAAATTAGTCTTGGAATAGAAAATAGTGGGATGTGGAAAGAGATGAAATGTAATTTTCTCTTTCAGTCAGATTGCCAAGTCCACTTACAACCACAGATAATTCCCCCGAACATGGAAGAGTACATGAGCAGCCTCCTCACTGCAGTGCTGCCCTCCGTGCTGAACAAATTCCGAATTTACCTGAGTTTATTGAGGCTGCTGGACTACAGTATATCTGATGAGGTCACCAAGGTATGGACACTTCCCTAATACGTTTTCAATGGTGTATTTGGATAGAGAGCACCTTAGTAGACTGTTACTGTACTTTCCCTGTCAGTGATTCTCCTTTAAGTTTTACAAAACCCAAACAGAAGCATTCCACATCCTGACTGTGCCTTCAAGGATTTGTAAAGTATATACTGAATTTATTACAGATAAGGAACAGCACATGTGACCTGTTTTCTAACACTCATTTTGGAAATGGGTTCTTTTCAAAGATGAGAAGTAGCCTGGTTTTGCTCCGGCTCACTTCTGGACAGCAATGAGTTGAAACGTTGAAATCTAAAGGTTGTTACAGTGTTCAGCTCCTCAAAAGCTTATCTCATGGTGGAGAGCTGTTCTGCTCCATAATTCCATGCTGTGTTGTCCCAGGCAGTAGAAGAAGACTTTGTGGAAATGCGCAAGAACAACCCCGAGAGCGTCACAGCCGATGACCTGCACAAAATGCTGCTGGTGGCCAGGTGGGTGTGGTGCTCTTGCCACCAGGCAGGGCTTCCCAGCAAGCTGCAGATTGAGCCAGCACTCGGTCTGCAGCTGAATTGAGTTGTGCCAGACTAGCCAGATAGAATCTCCTCTGCCTTGTTCCTCTTACTTAGACAAAGTATTCCCTCCCTGCTTTCACCCTGTGCTTTCTAACTCCCAGGATACTGAAAGACAGCTGGGTTTGAGCAGTGCTGGGTTACCAGCAGCTGGAGGAGCTCTCCTGACTGGCTCTTTGTGCTCCCCCAGGTTCCTGTCGCTCAGTGCGGGGCAGACGACGCTGTCGAGGGAGAGGTGGCTGAGAGCAAAGCAACTCGAGGCACTGCGGAAGGCCAGGCTGCAGCAGCAGCAATGTGTCAATGGCAATGAACTTTAACACCTGCTGGATGTCACCCTGAAAATTCCCCTAACCCTAGGTGGAACCCGTACTAAGATTGGAATATTGTTTATACCAGTTTTTGTAGATAATTTATACCAAAAAGTTATGGATATTTACCCTTGCGGCCTGAACACGCTTAACTCTGTTCAGCCACCTAAACATATTTTATGGAATTTTTTTGGACCCTGTTTTGTAATTGAAAATTGGTAACATTGAGCAAATTGTTTGATATTAAACTTTAATACTGAGGTTGTGTAAACTTACTCACTTTAATAATAAGAGAATTTAAGCCAGAGCCCTTCATACATAGTGGTAGGCTCTGTTCTGGAGTACATTTGTGCTCTAATTCCTGCTTGGCTGAATTGTGAGGATCAGAGCTCTCAGCTGGCCAGCAGCTGCACCCGGAGGAGGTGCTGACTTCACTCTCTGTGCTGTTCTGTGAGCTGAGGCACATCACACTCAGAGCAGCAGGATCATCACTGTGATGATATCACAGTGTGGTACCAAGCACTGATTTGATCTTACACATGACCAGCTCAGGTATGAAATACATGTGCCTTGTGCTTAGAGCAGACTGTGACTTCTCAAAATTCTCCAATGAGCTTTATCCTGGTACAGCTTCCTAAAAACCCCATATTGACTGGACAATGGGTGATACTCCTGTGCTCACACAAAGCATGTCTTTACTTTCTACCTTGGCAGTACTGCAGGGTGTTTAAATGGTTTGGATAATGTCATTGAAGCATTAAGAATGGTCTCTCCATCCCTGATTCCTCTGTGCAGTTTGAGCTGCTCCTCAGAGGACATGCTGCCCCTAATGGGACTTGCAGAACTTGTTTACCAAGGATGGTTTAAAGAGTGGAATGCTGGGAGTAACCCAGGGAGGCTGGTGGTGAGGAAACAGCCTGCAGGAACCTGTGATGGAGCCACTTCTGCATTTGCTTTAAACTGTTCAGAACAAGATCAAAGGCTCCAGCCAAGTTTTCATTAAGCTCAGACCCCCTTTACTTTGTGCTTTCTCTCTGATTGAAATCACAGGGACAGGAATCCCCATTTTAATGGCATTTTCCTGTTCTAAACATGAGGGGTTTTGCTGTACAGCCAATCTGGATACTTTGTCTCTTCACACTAATAATGAGAACTTATTATGAGAAACATTTTTGTGTATCCAAAACTTGAGCCAAGTTTGGTGCTGTTTCAAATCACTTAGAGCTTTTTTTATTTTTGAACACTAAAAATGAATATTCATGGTTTCATCTGACTTGTGCTACATTACTGTGAAGTGAAGCAACTGAACAAATGAGGAAGGAAATTATGTCTTTTTCTTCAAAAG
The DNA here is from genome assembly GCA_013398275.1 of Promerops cafer. Classification (NCBI taxonomy): domain Eukaryota; kingdom Metazoa; phylum Chordata; class Aves; order Passeriformes; family Nectariniidae; genus Promerops; species Promerops cafer. The sequence goes on from VZSE01007053.1 coordinate 242,098, forward strand.
GCAGCTGGGCTGGAATGCAGGGTTGTTTTTTAATATTGCCTCAGGGGATGGTTTTGTGCACATTGCCATCTTCAATATTTCATGGGATGGGACAGTTCCCAAGCTGGATGGACATTGAACTGGAGAGGGACAAGAGGACAAGGGGTGATGACTTCAGACTAACAGAGGATAGATTTAGATAAAATGTGAAGAAATTCTTCCCTATGAGGGTGGTGAGGTCCTGGCACAAGTTGCCCAGAAAAGCAGCACCATTCTGAGAGGAGCAAGAACTGAAGTCATGGCTGTGTCCCTTCACTACCACGAGATTGTGTCTGTCCCACATCCCTTAACATCACATATCAAACCCATCTTTTGATTCCACTTTTTTTATTAAAATATCTCATGTATATTGCTCACATTAAAATACAGCAGTAGTTTAATTTTAAATATAGCCACAAGTATAGACACTCAAAAAAAAACAAACCCAAAAAACCAAACCCACATCACTTTAATAAATAAACCAAATTTGTTTATCAAAGTTTCAGGTGATAAATGATTTCAGACACAGTACAAGTCCTAAGACACAGAGCTACCCTAGCCCAGGACACGACGTTGTGGGGACACCACGTGCAGCCTATCTACAGTACAGGGACGAGGACAGAGGAAGTGGGTCTGTCAGGGTGGTTACAGTCACAAACCACAGCACAGGAAGGTCCTGCTTCACAGCAGCTTCTGGACAATGTCCTAGACTGGAATGGCATGGCAAGGCATTCCTGGGAAGGAGCATTTAATAGATGTAATCCTTTGACACACAGAGAGAAGGGGGTTTTTATTCAGTTCCCAGCATGAGCGGATGCTTCACCCTGCAAGGTACAAAGCTGGAGCTGGTCACAAGTTTGGTCTTGAACAGATGCTGACAGCTATGCTCTAATGCAACCCTGATCTTACAAAGCAGTGCACTGGCCTTCTGCTTTAGATGTTAGTTGGGATTTTGCATCATTTTCCACACTTAAAGAGAATCCTAGCACAGAGGGACACAGTGCCTGATGGGCAGGTATCTGGCTCATCTTGCTTTACAGAGACAAAAAACTAGAGCAAATTGGTAGAATTTGGAATTAAAAAAAAAAAAAAGGAATTGCTTTAACATGGGCAAGACAATTCAAAGACATTTGCTTCATTTCCCCTCACCTCAAAACGAGGGAAAAAACCAATGTACAGAAGAAATTTGCACTGCAGGATTGTGGGTATTTCAAATTGGGTCTCTAAGCTTTATCTATAATGAAAGTGTCCCAGGATGTCTGGAAAGAAAAGGATAGCAAAGAAATCTTACTTTCTGGTTAACATACTTAAATTCAACAAAAACACATCGGTTCCCATTGTAGAGGCACAATTCATAGAGAGCTGCATCTAGAACTTCAATGAAAACAAGTAAAAATACTAGTCCAAAAATAAATAAAATGTAATTTACCGGTACTTTATTTTGCTGGTGTAGTGCAAGGTAAGTAAGGTCAGAGAAGTGCAGTATCATCTTTTGAGTATAAATACTTTCTACATAATTCAGAAGAGCTACAAAATTAGTCTCCAAAAAATAACTGTGCAACACATCTAAGATAGACAGCATGCTTATTGAATCCCAGTGTCTAAGCTACCTGTTTAAATATGGTTTGTACAGGTTCTGTCTCACCTGCCTGAGGGAATTCTGAAGCTTGGTCAGAACCAAATTCATTTGCATCTCTCACTGCTTGTAAACAAGTTACCTGTTATCAATCCCAGTATCCAGTAGCAGTTCATGCCACAATAGTCCTGATGTCATTGTGTTATTTTATTAGAAGCCACAGCTAGAACACTTCCCAAATGAGCAACTAGATCTGAATTATTCGTGTCTGGCATTGCGTAAACATTTCTCTCAGTTCTTTTTGTTTGATTTCATTTAAAGCTTCTGGTTCCGCAGGGCTCTTTTGGACCTTTGCCACAGCAAAATTAATCCCTTGAGTCAATCCTGCCTGGGTGATGTTGGCAACCTGCACCATGGAGCTGCGGATTTTAGCGAAGGGAGACACGGCCCTGCTGCCGCCGCCGTCGGCGGGGGAAGGAGTCGTGTGGAGTCCTGGCTCGTGGTTCCCAGACGCAGATCCCGGGCTTCTGTGGGATTTACTGAAGTCAGGCCCACCGACAGCCAAGAGCTGAGGATTTGGCTCAGAAGACTGAACATCCAGCTTCGATGGCCTGGAAGGAATGTCTGCAACAGCTTCAGCCTTAGGCTCTGCCTTCTTGGCCGCGCTCCTGCTGGTTTGGGTCAGCGTGTGATGGGGCTCCCGAGAACCAGCCTCAGGCTCCACAGCATCGCAGCCCTTGCTCTGGGCATCCTGCAGGAACCTCTGGCAGTACACATCCACGGGCTTGGCGAAGTGCAGCTCTGCGCCGTCGGCAGCGGGCACGGCCACGTCCTCGCAGGCGGAGCGGCCCTCGGCCGGCACGGCAGCGCCGATGCTCACGTCCGTGCTGCTCAGGGACTGCGAGCGGCTGCCCAGCCGCGGCGCCGAGGCGATGATGCCGCAGCTGGGCAGCACGTAGTCCGTGGGGCCAATGTGCTCCAGGGAATCCGGCAGCTGCGTGTCCTCGTCCGATTTGGAATTGCTCAGGAAGTCATCGGAGTGGAACGAGTCATTGTCTGAGGCTTCTGTGTCAGATTCACTAGGGGCTTTCGCATCTACCCCTGGGTTCTCCAGAGTTTCAAGGCTGCTGTCCGACTTCCAAAGATTCACTTTCAAATTTGGCTTTAAGAAATTGACTTTCACTTCGGGTTTGGCAAAGCCGCCCAGCTTCCGAAGGTTGCTGATGTTTACGTTGGATTTGGTTTGTTTCACCTTTTGATTGAGGGAGGAGAACTTGCTCAGTAAATAATTCTTGCCTTGGGCCAGGGACCCTCTGTTCTGAGACCGAATGCCAATGATGTCTTCATGAGGTTTGCTGCTCCTCCTAGAAGAGGAAAAAGATCTTTAATGTACAATCAAAGCACCAAGTACACACTGTCTTCCAGTCTATTTCTGTAACAGAGATGGAAATTTTAGTTCCTAAGTTACCCTTTCCATACATAAATAATAAATTTAATACTTTCTTTACATAATAATATTGTACACACATAAGCTAATCAAGCTTGAACCAACAAAAACAAAGGAGGGTTGATACAGAACAGTAGCCAAACAAGGGGAACAGGCAGTTTCTGCAGGCACTTTAGTTTTTGATGAAAAAGGATTTGAATTCTCCATTTTTTTAACCCTGACTCTGTGTATGCTGTACTCAGCAGCCAGATTTTAGCAAATACTCAGTCTGCAATACCTGTAAAAAAGAACAAGATTTTTTTGCAACACTTCCTGCTCAGCTGGGAGAAGCAGCTGAGTTGAGAGCAAAGGTGGGATATAAAAGGTTCACATCATTTAGGTACTCACCTCTCTAGCTTCTTCTCAATAATGGGCACATCCATTCCCATTGCTTGCTTTGTGATTCTCAGCATTTCTGCAATGCACTGAAGAGTGTCTGAAATCCAAGCAGCAGCCTGTCAGACCCTTAAAAACACCCTCAAAAGCCTATATTCCACAATCTACAAAGAAACAGGTCTGATTTTAACATAATTAACTTTGTTCGGTTTTATTGCTTTTTTTTTTCTTTCACCCCGCAGAGCAGTTGTGCCTTACAAGTTGCAATTCTGGTTTAAAGCTTACAAAACAAACCTAAAGAATAAACTCTCCTTCAGCCCTAAATAGTCAGCATTAAGCGAATCACTGCCACATTTGGGGAAGGAAGAGAAGCAATTTTATTTATTCTAATCCTTGCTGACAAAACTCAGTGCTCCAGGTATGAAGTGATATTTTTTCCCTTGTTAGTGTTCATTTAATGTACTTAAACAACACGTAAGAACATTTCCAGACATTGATTTCACTCAAGAAATCAATTACTTTACCTCTTTAGGAGTTGATTTTAACTTAATTTTCTAAGTTTTTGGAGCAGTAAAGAACTTGACAGGGAAATTACTCTAGTTCTAGGGAGATGTTTTGCTTTAAAGTTGTATCTGAAACTTATTTTTCTTTCTATTAAAACAGTAACATCTGAGTGGTTTTTTTAAACTGCTTTCCCACTTCACACAACTGGATTTTATTGGAGTGATTTCTGAAGAAGGATAAATTTTAAGAGCAATGGAACAAGTGTTTTTTAGAGAAACACTGATACACTGAATACACTTCCATGTCTAAAACATTTACATAGGATACAAACCTTTTCCATCTTCTTCTGGGCTGCGAACCACAGCCCTGAGAGTGTGAAAATACCCACTCATTTCTTTGTATTTGTAATGCAGCCTCATGCAAGAGAACTTGGGTTTGCCAAAGAGAGTAGGCTCAGGCCCTGAGGGAGAAACCAGGAGAAATCTTGAGAAATCTTTAACCAAACACTGAAAGAGATACTGCAGAGCCTGCACCTAAGGGTATGTAAGTGCTGACAGTCTTTTTCAGCCTAGAAGGCTTCATGTTTTCATTAGAGCAGGACAGACACTTTAAATGAAAGATTTTCACATTAACTAAACAATCAATAACTTACAAAAAGCAATTAGACTCTCCGTATGTCTATTACAATCCAGCCTGATTGTTTATTGCAGATCACCCTTTCAAATAGCAGGAAAAAAAGAAGTTTTACACTTTTTACATCCTGTGGGTTTTTTAGGGAATGCTCCTGCAAGGATTAAAGGGAAAGCTAATATTTTTATCAAGAGGATGGAATTGAAATTTCAAAATTTAGACCAAGTACTTCAACTCTTCAGTGCACTGCATAATCTATAGCATTAAATGAGGTGTGGATGTAGATGTTTCACTCTGTTCTGTACCTCAGGATACAAATCTCCACAGTACACAAGTGAGGGAGACCTTTCCCCTGAATGCCCAGAAATTGCACAGACAACAGTGAAAGTTACAGGCAGGAGATGATGAAATCACTGTGTGTTGTGTAATGGAGGATTAAACTGCCATCAGGAGGCCACAGACTCCCTTCTCTCCAACTGGATCACCTTCATCATTCAAAGACATCACATCTTTAATGCTCCCAGCAGAAAATGCTGGATTTAGCCTGCAGATGTTACATTCCATAGCAAATAAGTTAAATCAGCATGAGAAGGTGCATGTTTGTTATCAGCCCTTGAGAAAGCAGTTTTACAAAGCTATGAAACAGATCTAAAGTACAATTCCGAGCCAGTTGCTGTGTTTGGATCAAAGGAAGAGAGCACTGAATGCACAAACCTGTGACTCGTTACAGAAGCTGACAAAATTATTATTGCCATTTGATAAATAATGAAATCTGTTTGGATGACTCCGTGGTTCTTTTAGGAGTTTGAAAGAGGGAAAATTTTAGAACCCTTCCAAAGCTTCCATTTCCAGCAGCAGGAAGAGCCTGGCATCTGTTATCAGCCAGAAGGGCCATTTCTGGGTGGGTATACCCTGCCCAGGGTATGTGCCAAGAGTCAAGGACTGCTGCTTCAATACATTTGTAGGATGCTTTGATAAGTGCTCAAGCCATTGTTAAGAGCATTAAAAAAACCAGAGTGACTGTTTTCTTACCTATTTCTATTTTTTCCAGAGCTTCAAGACTTAACCTTTGGTACTGATTCACTTTGTCGATTTCGTCATCGTAACTAGAAAAAAGAAACAGAATTTAGTGCTTCCTACTAATCTAAAGCAAAGCTACTAAAATAAACTACACATAGTAAGGGAAAGTGGTAACTTACTAGGCCACATAGTAGGCAGAATTTGAAAGTAGAAGCAGCACATCCACATCCCTATGAGTGGCATCGATGAGACTGAAGGGAAGAAGAATAAATACAGGGTAGAAGGTTTGATTTGCAGAGCTGTAACCCATGCCCAGTGTGTTCTGGGGACACTCTAAGAGCTGAACACAAGTTACAAGAAGTTTCAATCACAGTGTATTATCAAATGGATCCACGTAAGCAACACTCTCTCAAACCTGAAGTTACCTAACAGCTCAAATACGTCAGCAGAAGGTCCAAAAATAAACAGAAAGCCCAGAAGCTATTAAAAATGCTACCAGAGAAATGGAAAAATACCTCAGACTCAGTGAGGGTGATGAGTCTGTGCCCTGATTAGCTGTCATAACAACCTGCTCTGCTATTTTTAGATGCTGAAGTTTAACCTGCAGGAGATCTAACCACTGTTTTTCTCTTGCAAGCTCCTGAACTCTGAACTTGATGAGGAGTGAAGTTCAGAGTTTATGCCCATTACTCTCCATGAACAGAAGTCCAGACTGTCCAACTGCTGACTCATTCCCCAAGGATCCAATCTGATCAGTTAAGTTACACTTTCCCTATAAAGCAATAAGGAGCAGCAGCTCCTCCAGCACTCCCTTTTAACCACCCTTAGTTCTACAAGCCCTCTTCACAGTACCTACCACATTTTGGCAGCATTAACCAAATGCGTCCATTTCCAGATGATGTCTCAAAGGTAATTCCAGCATGCACCATTTTCATGGCACTTTGGGAAAAGCACATGTTTAGAGGACTTTTCCCTTGACAGCTACAAGTATTCAAACCCTTCAAGCACTCTTGTCCTTCAGCAGAACTGTCCACTTGCTTTCTGCTCACACAGCTATCAAAACCTTTTAACATCAGTAGTAATTAACAGAGGTGTCAGAGTAGCAGCTGATCAATTTTAATTTTGTTCAGCAAACCTTGGATCACAGTCAATGAGTGCCCAGCCTCCATGGAATTTTTCATCATCTGGCAAGAGCAGTTTCATGTAGCTCTGCAGCAGCTGGCTGATCAGTTCCTGGTGGCTCCTCAGGTTCTCCTTGTGCAGGGCTTCGTGCTCCTTCTCTTTTGTAAATATGGAGTACAGGTCCTCTGTCACAGGGATACCTTGCATCAAATCTAAATAAACCCCAGAAAATATCAAGCAAGAAACAGTTAAAAGTGATACATGGCAAGAGTTTGTAAATTCCTTCTAAATGCTGCATTTTAATGGTGCTCTTGGTAGTCTTTCTGAAGAGAATGTTGCCTGTAACTGAAAACTCATAAGGTATAACCCTACTCTCAGTGAAAAACAAGAGTTCCTCATGATTTTAAGAGATACTTGCTACATAAATTTAACTTTGTCTTAAAAAAAAAAAAAAAGAGATGCTACAGGACATTTAATGCTAAAATGAAGTTGGGGCCAAGTCTCCAATGAGTCACACTGCATGCAATCCCTCTGAATTGAGTGTTGCTTAAATTCCAAAGTGAGTGAGACTGTTCCTTGTAGTGTCCAGTACAGACACGTACCCACTTTTAAGCAACAGGGAAAAAAAATCAGTCAGAAAGATGAAACCAATATGATTTAATAATCTTTTCTAAAGACCACAGCTGAGCTTGGTTGAAATTGTGCTCTTACCTATGACTGCTTGCCTGTAAGCATCCCTGAAACGATTCAGGTAGTATCTGTTTGCAGAGTTCACGCCATCCTTCATCACCCCTGCCAGCTTTCTTTCACCAGTCCTTGTGAAGTCACCCTGTCACACACAACATGCAAATCATGCACACATCAAACTTTGGAGCAGCAGGCTCAGCTCAAAGGATTTGGCCCTCTGAAACTCAGAACTGAATAGATGGCCACTCAGGAATTATCTTCAAGTAACTATTTCATATAGAAGTTGAAAATATTGATTTTTTTCAAAGAGCATCTTCTGGCATTGACTCTGCAGAGAATCCTGTGTTTTTGTCAGGCTGACAATTTCAGTAGGAAATTCCAAGAGAAAACAAATCTGGACATATAAGCCAGCTAACACTGAAGCAGGACTTCCAATACATCAATCACTGTGATGCTTCAATCCCTCCAAAAGAAAAAAATCCCTTTGTTTTTTGGCCTTTAATGTAAAAGGAACACTACTGGAACAATAGAGAAGACAGAAGCTTGCTGAAAAATGGTTTTCATCTCACTGCTTTTGCTACCAAAACAAGACAAACAAAACATACTGGGGGAAAGCAGCATATATCCTCACAACCTCAGAAACAAAAGAAAGTTTCTAGGCCATGGAAGGCTTAGAATTTGAATAAAAAGCTGTTTTAGTAGTTACACTTCATTAGAGGATTCTATTTTCAGAGACACTCTGAACACTGGCACAGAGCATTTCTAAAAGCCACATCAACTCCTATGAAGAATATTTCAAGTGTGTTTCACTTTCAAATTAAAAGAAATACCATAATGAAAATTCATTCATTTAATCCATGAACCTCAACAGTGACTGAAGGAATCTTCCAGCAGAAGGCCTGAAAATTTAAATCTAAAAACTGAGGTATGCACTTCAGATTTAAAGTTTAATATACTCAATGAAAACAAGCATGTCAGGCTGTTTTTTATATTTTTTTCCTAAATATTAGTGCAATCAACTAGTCAAAGCTCAGTAGAGATATTTAAAGAGAGATTTAAGTGTAAAGTGTTTCCACCATAATGATTTTTCTTAGGCCAAGTGCAAATACTACTAAAATTTGTTCCACCAGTTACACACAGCAAATACCTCAAATTCTATGACTTCTCAAAGCAGTAGAAGCACAGAGCAAGGAGTTTCATGCTTGATCTTGGCAGACAGAATGCAGCTAATTAAGAGGAGTCTTTAGAAAATATAGCTAATTAATATCACTCTACTACCTACAAAGCCCGACCCCCAGAACTTTAGAGTATTTTTTAAGTATTGCAACTGCTTAGAAGTATTATAACAATGATAAAATATAAATGGATGTATAATTACTACATCTCTCAAACCCTTATCTCTGCTGTGCTTTGGCCCCAGACGTGAAGAGAGCAGAATGCAGGGAAAGCTCAGGGAGCGCTCGGCTCTCCTCTGAGTCACACCACGCACGACACAAAACATTCTCCCACTGCAAAGCCTCATCCCTCCAGAACAAGAACCACACAGAGGACTTGGTGAACTTTTAAATATCCCAGGGTTTTCCAGTGCACGTGAGCCCTGTAATGCAGGACACTGCTGAGGCAGGGGAGGCTCTCCCCCTTACCTTCAAGGCTGCCGTGCCCGCGTACTGCCGGCTTATGGCGTCGCCGTTGTTGGCCCACATGATCTGGTAGATCCTGTTGCACTTCACTGGCAGAGGCTGCTCTGGTGGCATCACACCCAGTTTTTTGAGCTGGAATTTGACATATGTATTAATTCAGTGCCCAAAGTAAAAGTCGTTCTCAGTATCGGGGCTTGGTAAGGTAAATGGAAACGCCTGCCAAGCGTTTAATTGTTAGATTTTGTATGACGGGGGAAAGGAAGCCACTGTGCTGATTTGTCAGATTAAATTAATGAATTGGAGGTTTATTGCTAAACATCACATCACTGGAGGCAGCAGTAACATTAATTATGGATGTTAAGTCAATCATCAAAAAAATTAGCTGATGGAAAGTTAGTTACTGTAGATTCTCAAGATACAGGAGATTTTTCAATAGAGAACCATCAGAAAAACAGACATCACAATTTTAAAATAAACAAGTTAATATGTCTTCTATTGCAAAGGCATTCATGACCTCAAGGGTCTGAAAACAAAGAAAAATAACTGCTTATGTTGGTTTATTATTAGTGCTTGCACATTTTGGACAGTTACTGTTTGTCACTGATACTAGAGTAAGATATCTCCCTCTTAGAACACCAAGTCCTCCAGTTTTCCCCAGATAAGCCTTGGGCACAATACCAATGTCAGGCTTTGTACACACACTCAGTGGGTAGAGCAGCACATACATAACTGCAATGTCATCACTAAATGATAGGGATAACTTGGAATAAATCATAGGGAAACTTCCATTTACAACTGAAACAATGCTCAAGCACTCTTTGCAAGTTAGATGAAAATTAACTCAAAGCTGCTCATTAACTCTGAAAGCCCTTTTAAGTTCCCAGATGAGAGAAAGCAGATCCAGTGGTTCCAAGGAAGAGGAGAGTGAGGTACATGTAACCCTCAGTCCTTCACTCCATGCCACTGACCCTGCAATGCTCAGGGCATTTCTCAGCCATGAATTGATTCCCAAGTACTTCAGCTCCAGGATGAGAATGATGCAGCACATCAGGCTCACACTGCAGCAATGATTAGTGAAGCCTCTTCACAACCATCTGTAACACTCTTGTTTTTGAAAGAATTGCCTTGGCACTCAAGAGTCACCCTGGATAGAAATCCTATCCTAAAATAACAACTGTGGGATTGCTGATCCCTCCCCTTGTCCTCAGTACTCCTATGTCAGGAGCTCATAACAGCAGATCACAAACAGGAACTGCCAGGTACAATGGCCAGATCCAGTCACTTTTCACCCTAAGGAAGGACCCACTTCATCCTTTCTCCTTCACTTTCACCATAATCAGGTTTGCTCATTTTGGGCTGGGCTTTGATGGTTCAGTTATAGGACATTAAGTCTGCATTAGGTCTGTAACAATACTGTGTCAGTGAAGTCCTCTCAAGGGAAAAGTCACCACTGAGCTTCTAGAAAGCAAGTGAGGGCCAGAGCAAAGAGGAAAACTAAGGAAAGGACTCCTTCTGCTTGGAAATCCCTCCTCTGTACAGGGAGAACTATTCCACAGCACAACAGTCACAGCCATCAGGGCTATTTACATCATTAATTAATTATTCCTCTACACACAGAAGGACAACTCATCTCCCTACTTACTGCATCACAGTATTCCACTTCAAAGCTCCTAAAATAGCATCCAACTTGTTAGATTTTAGTCCTTTAAAATCATTTCAGTGAGGGACTTGGGGGGGGAAGGTGTCCTGTTTCTAAACTCTGTATTCCTACGTAACTTAAACTGGAATTAGTAAACCCAAACAAGACAATCCTCTCCAAGTTGTGGACAGTCAGTCCTTTCTGAAGGAGAACAGAAGGAGGCATCACTGATCTGTAATGATTTCAATGATTCCAATCTATAATGATTCCTCTCGGCTTCACGGCTCTTCGAGTATTTTGCGAAGATTTTTTCGCAGAGGTCAGTTTAGCATTTTTCAAACACACAGATTCCCCTGTGAACAATAATTAAGGTGTGAGGCACTCAGTGCTTGACAGAGCCCCTCATTTTTACGTGCCTGCTGCTCCATGACCACCCTGGCAATAGCAGCCTGCACAACGTTGGTCCGATCCAGGCAGTCCATGCAGTTAACCCGGAAAATTCCCTCCTGCTTACAGATCACTCCAGCTTGGTCAACCCTTTCAGCAGGAAGAGAACAAAAGCACACTGAGACACTTAAAATCCAGTGGAATTCATCAGCTTCTCTAAACAGTAGAACATTTTACACGTGGAGCACTATTTATGGTTGCACTCACACCCCAGCCACAGCCCACTCCGAATTAACTCCTCTTGTTCCAACTTAGCCTCCTCTTTAATCTAGGCTGGATATCAGACATAAATCCTACTGAGGCCACAAACCTGACATGCAATCAGATGCTGAATTCAACTCATGCATAGATAATACAAGCTTTCAAGAGGAAAGGCATTTAATTTCAAGAACAGAGAAGCCAATGAATGACAGCAATACAGAGCAATTGATTGAGGCTGCAGCCACACTTGTTAGCCAAATGTATGAACTTTAATCAGTTCCAACTAAAGGTCAAATATGTCTGCTTGCTATCAACAGTAAGGCTGCCATTCTAGGGTGTGTGGGTCAAATACAGAGTGTTTCACATTAAATGTGAGTGACCCTAGAAGTGTGAAATGCAGAAATGCAGTAAACCTCGGGCAGGAAACAGCACCTGAGAATTTCTGCTGTTACATGGGTAGAACACCAACACTTCAGAAGAGAAAAACTCTGACAAACAAGCTGGACACCAAAAGAGAAATATAAAACATATTGGTTTGGAGGAAATTAGGGCCTCTGAATATCTACTCTTTGTTTTCCTCTACAAACGTTCCCTACCAATCTAAAAACAGTTAAGTACCTACCAGCACCACTTCATGTCAAGAATAATATCATGAATGGCATCAGTCAATGTTTGAACATTTTCAAACTTCATTCCTCGGCTGAAACACAGAAGTTCACAACAGTTAGCTTGAACTAGAGCACTGACTTGACTTAACAACTTTATCTTATTTTTAATGTTAACAAAGATGGTGTTTTGGCTAAATGAGAGAGACAAGCACCCCCTCCTGCAATGAGCTTTAAACAGGAGCCCATATTCAGAACTATTTTGCAGTACAGTTCAACATCCAAATCCAAGGCAAGAGGTTAACAGATCATTAAATTCTTAAGACTTCCCATTTTTTAATGCTGCTTCCATTAGGAAGAATAAGTGTGCAGCTATTCAGGCATGTGCAACATTCTGTTCTCATTTCAGTCTCAAGAAAAGTAACTACTGTAGATTTGGAACTGGGATGGTGAGTCCTGCTTTGCCAGTGATTGTACAGAGAAAATCACCTGTAGACACATCACCTCCTCCTCCCCCTGCCCCAACTGGTTATTTTTCAGGATTGTTCTCAATTCACTCCTGCTCACAGTGCAGAAACAGTCCTGGTCACTAGAGATGTTTGTAGGAGAAAAGTGAATGAAGGAAAATGAAAATTCCTCTAAACAAAAGATTAATTATCAAATCAATCCAGGGTGCCAACAGTCCTACAGAACTCTCAAAGGCCAATAATGTTCTGAGAGGGGTTTCCCTTCCCACCACCCCCTCTGACAACATCTACTAATGCCATACTCAGTCAGCCAGTGCTGCTCTCCCAGGCCAGCTGCAATCCCCAGATTAAGACTGGAAGTGAAGATTAAACCAGTTTAGACCCCACACAAATGCAGCCTGCTTGAGGGGAGCAGGAGAAATACATGCCTGTGACAGATGACATGCTTGGGCATGTGGGCACTGCTCTAGAGCATGGCAGCATCACAGGGCAGTCATGAAAACAGCAACTACTCACACTGGATCAAGACAAAATCCATGTATTTTATACTGAAATAACAGCATCAGGGTCCTGAAAGAACCCATCGTGTTTTTATAGAAAAAAAGCAAGAGAAATAGAGAATTAAAAGCAAAATGCTACATAGCTTGAAAAAGCAGGTCAGCCACAGCTTTACATTCATGGCATGTTTAAGGAAACTCTTCAAATGTGGGACAATTAAGCTTTGCCCAATAAGTAACTGGATATTTAACAGGTCAGGGACACAACATCACAAACAGCAGTGCTTGGTAACCCAAACTTTAAGTTTTATAGTGCTTTAGCTGAAAAACTGTATAGTTGTTTAAAAGAACAATGTTTCATGCAGAAGTAGAAATAATAATGAGTTTTCTCCTCCTTTACACTTGTCTTTCATGGCAATAAAAAAGATGCAAAGTGACATTTTTAAAAGGTTTCTTACCAGTGCTCATGGAAGTCGAATGAAACATAAGTCAGATTTGCATTGTTGTAGAGAAGAACTTGTTTAAGGTAAGCATCTCCAATAATCTTCTCTCTGCCTGTCTGATCCACCAAGTTAATAATAACCTGTTCAAAAGTTTAATTATTTCACACTCATCATCTGCTACACAACTTGCTTAGATTTACACCATGCAATAACAAATAGCTCAAGAGTTCAAGATTCATAGCCATCTTGCTGAAGTTACAACCTTTGATAGATTGTACCTAAGACAAATAAGCTCCAACAGTTCCCTGCCTGCACAAATTTAAATACAGAGAAGCTCTGAATGCATAGGACAGATACACAGAAATAGGGTTTACACATTTCCATAAGTTATTAATGGGTTTTACTGGTTACTTACAAGATATTTGGAAAACCTGAAGTAAAATTCTATTTAGGTACCAACCTTCCAATTGTCAACAAGCTTCAAAAAAAACCCACAACAAATCACCAAGAAAAACAACCTAAAAACATTAACCTTCAGCCCCCTGCATTTGCATGAGATTACTATTCTCTCATGTAGCACTCACCTGCTTTTTGTAATTTTTCAGCTGTTCTTCAAAGTGTGCACGAAAACAGGACACGGTTTCATTTTCACCTACAAGGCAGAGCAGTGTTGGACAGGAACAGCCTGTTCAGCACTGAGTCCTGTTGGATGTATTAAATCATGCCTGATTTTGTACTCTAAAAAACCAAGATACTTTAGCTTAAAGATAATAACACATTGTACAAAATCACTTTTAAAGGTCTTCTATTAATGTGCTCAGCTTCAACACTGCAGTTACAGTCTGGTGTACAGCAAACACGTTCCTGAATTTTGCTGCATTTTGCTTTTTGTGCAGAGGAGATGGGACAAAAATTTAACTTCTAATAAGCCTGCTTCATCCTTCTACATATGCACCACACCCACATAAACATTGCTTTCAAAAGAAGAGCCCCAGGGGACCCTGATTTTTAGGGTTTTTCACCCAAACACTTACTCTTGTCCAGCCGGGGCCGTGGGTTATATCTGTATCCAACTTGGCTCCAGAAAACAGGCACAGAGCCTCGTGTTTGGATATAGGAAAGGGTGTGATTATGGACATGGATCAGTTGCTCTGTCTCAACATAATTTGCCACGTTTCCATTTTTATCAACACCTCTCCTCTTATACCGCATTCCTAAGGGGAATGAGAATGGTCAAGTCATATTAAAGTATTTGCCTTAAACATTAATAACTTATGTTGCTGTTTTTGACAATGCTAACCCAAGACAACAGTTCTAGCCCAAATCCTTGATCAATGGTAGAAGTCACTCCTATCCTAGTTTATTCCTCAAAAGTTATTTTGACTATATGGATAAAGTTTATTTACTGATACACTATGAGCAGCAGAACGTAAGCTGACAGGAGAGGGCAGTTTAAAGTCACAAATAGCTCTGGTCCATCTTAAAAGACACATTTCTTCCTGTTCTGTCACATTTAGCACAAAGTTTTACTTTAGTGCTCAGTATTTTCCATGAACCTAAAGGCCACTTTTACTGACAGAGGCTCCACTTCTCCCAGTGATCCCACAAGCAGCCCAAGAGGATGTGCATGTTCCACAAAACAGAAGCTTTCCCCTCCTTGTTTTAATTTGTGTAACTAATTCTGCACATTAAGAAGAGATAAAGCTCCTCTGACTACAGTTTTATGCCTACCCAGCTCTGCACTGCTCATTAAACAGAAATGTGTTTGCATATCCTTGACTCAAAGGAGAGTACATCATTATTTCAGAAAGGATGCAGGTGCTAGCAAGGCACAGGGAAGGAGTAAGAGTTGGAAAAATATTCAAGGTCATGGAAATTCAGTTCCAAGTCCTGAAGTAGCACTGAACCAAACTTTTGAGCTGAACCTTGACAGCACAGAAGGGAAGAGGTTAAAAGCAGGGAAGGGAAAGGAATGTAAAATACCTGTAATAGGGACCTTTACAGAGAAATTGTCAGAGCAGCATCACAGTTTTTAATCAGACAAGGAAAAAATTCTACACAGTTTATAATCTGGACTAGAAACCAGATGAGCAAAGTGATACTAATAGTAAGAAGGAATCAGTAAGAAATTTTCCCTCTAGAATTCAGTTGCTGTACCTGTGTAACAATTTAGTATGAAAAAGGCAGACTGCAAACTAGGTACTACTCTGAAACCCTCAGGTATTTGCTCCAAGTTGTTCTGACAAACCATTTTCCTTGGAACTGAATTAAATGCATCCAAGTGAGCTGTGGTCCAAAGGTACAGTCCTATAGCAGGGTAAGCTCAACAGGTTTTTTCCTGGGTTTTTTGACATGTTAAAAACCCAGCTGTGTAAGAAAGGAGCTGAGGACATTGGAGAGTGTCTTCATAAAAATCAGACAGACTGAAAAGCTGGGAGCTGAACAGGATTTATTAAGCTGTAAAGTGATTCAATCTTCCTTTCTGAGATCCTAAGGGCAGGGAATAATTTCTGTTTGCATTGCTATTTTAAGTCAAATAAGAGACAAGACCAAAGCATGGTCACATTTCACACCTTGCCCCTAATAAACATCTCCTGGGACACAGGCATGCACACACTTGGCTTTTCAAGCCTCTTCAGCTGCTGCCAAAGCCCCCAAAGACCTTTAAAAATTTAACTCCCATCCAAGCCTACTGAAATGTATCAGCACAGAGCTACAAGCGAGGTCCTAATCAGGGGGATCTCTGCAAAAATGCAACCCTACCTGAGGAACGTGCCCTCCAAGGATGCATTCAGTGCTCCTGGTGAGACCCGTGAAGCTCACTCGGCAGCCGACCGGTGCTGTGGGCCCTGCAGCCTCTCCTCTCCCTCCTCCCAGCGGGGAAGGCTGCAGTGCAGGCTCTGGCAGGGGCTGCCCAGCACTGCCCAGTGGCACAAGTGCATCCCTCTCCAGGGGCAGAAGCAGCCCCAGCCCCAGCCCCAGCCCTGCCTTACCAGCTCTGTGCCGACTCCGGCGGGAGACCAGGGCCACCAGAAACGCGGGGTGAACGTCATCCACGCAGCATGGCTCCTGAGGAGGAGTTTCGGGGCTGCTCTTATCATCGTCAGAAGATTCGCTGTAGTTTACCACAAGTTCTTCAATCTGCACAAATCCTTGAATGATGGGGATAATCCAGAAGTCCACTTCAGCATTCTGAAGGTTACAAAAAACATTTACTTTCCCGCTGGTCCGACATTACCTACAATTATTTCTGCCATTTCTTGTGTTTATGAAACAGTTGCTTCACGTGCTTTTCATGCTTTAATTTTTGCATTTTTTCTTATTTCTGTAAGAGATACCAGCATTTTTCCTCCATCAGTCACAGGGCTTTTAAATCAGGAGGAAGAAAGCAAGCAACTTTTTGACCTAGTTTCTGCTTTAAGGCAGTTTTAAAACCTCTGTGTGGACACACACTGTATCACATCTATACAGGCAGGTAGATGTTAGCCTGTCTTCAGCAACACGTAACAGCATAAAGCTTCATATGGGCTAATTCAGTCCCCAAGACAACTGGTTCATGGCTCTGCACCCTAAAACATTGCTTTCTTAAACAGAATGGAGATCCAAATTCCCCACTAACTCAAGGTTATCCATTTACAACTTATAACATGAAAAATACAACTCATTAAACTCCTGCATTACACACAACATTTCACAGAGGACATAGGTTTACCCTGCTGTGACTCCATAACCATTTGTTTATGTATAATTATCAATGAAAGAGGAGCAGGGCATAAGGGAAGATGTCTGCTGTCATCCCTAAAGAAAATTAGACTTGGCCTAAACTGGTATACAGAAGTTAGCAACTTAGGCCTTGATCTACGAGGTTAATTTAAAATGATGTAAGGTCATATATTGAAGAAAGAGTGGTGGTTTGCTGCTTCTTTATGGGCTCATTAGCCAGGAAAATGTTTTATTTACTCTGAACAGATGTTCAGAACAACTTGTTCTACCCTGGTTTTACACTGATCAGCTACTGTGCTCAAGGAGACAAAACACTATCCTCCACTATGGAGGACCAAAATCTTATCTGAGGGCAACTCTGGAATTCAGAGGTTATTTATTTTCTGGCTCCTCCTTATTATCAAGTTCAGCTCTGTTCAGGGATAATCCATTTCACATAAAAATACAACTCAAATTTACCTTCAGAAATCAGCACAAACATATCACACCAAGTGATTCCACATTGCTTTGTTGTAATAAATGTTTTAATTCAGCTGGAGTTCACTCCTTGGCCATGATCACAGCTGACTGGGAGCCTGGCTGGGGGAAGAAGGCAGTGCCAGCTGCTCAGCTACAGAAGGCACAGCCCTGATCCTGACCTGTCAGCCAAGCAGGTTTGTAACCAGACCCCTACGAGGCCTTAAACAAACATCTCAGCTAAAAAGGACTAAAGAATGGTTCTCATAATGCAACTCACATCAATGCTGATGAGATCTTCAATCATGTGCTTGTTCCAAAAGAATCTGTCATCCACCTGTTGAGAAGAAAAAGGGCAGTTTTTGCAGTGTTACAAGTTAGGCTTGGCAATATCTGTGGGAAGGACAGCAGTGTCCAGCAGTTCATCCACTACACCTGTACAGACAAGTCAGTGCTTTGAACAAAACACTTCAGGTCATGCTGCTGCAGACTTTTGTTTCCTGGCACCTGAGCTGGTTCCAGGACAAGGTGTTCAGCTGCTGTACAATGTGACCAGCCAGGTTTGGACCACGACCACCACTGGACAGCTCCTGCCCCAGGTGGAAGAAGCAAACACAGACCACTCACTTTTCGCCACAGGGGCAGGTTGGTTTTCTCACACGCGCTCTGCCTCTGCACAGAATTTGTCAGGTCATAGCTCAGGCTGTAGTAAAAGGAGTCTGAATCCATGAACATTTTGAACAACTCCTCCAATAATCTCTTCTCCAATCTCTCTTTCTCTTTGCTTTCTCTAATCTGAAAGAAAAAAAATGGCTCTCGTGTCTTTCTCTGTGAGTGAAAAAGACTCCAGTTGTATTTTCCATTTCTAACCTTGAGGACACTTTCCCAGTGATGAGCAGGACCTTAAAACTCCCAGCAAAGATAAACACCAGAAACAGTAGCCTGAGAAGTATAATTCTAATTTTAATAACTATTGTTTTGACTTCCTAATCCAAGCCATTATTGCTTAAAAGCAGTTAAATGAGATTGTATGGTGTTCTCTGAGGAACCAGGCACCAAATTTTGTGTCCAATCCTATACTGTAAGAGATACCTATGCAAAGCAATTTCTAGAAGCTTAGAACTCCTCACTAGAAGCTAATCCTAGTAAAAAGAACTCTATTAGCAATTCTGCCAAAATTATGTAATTACAAAATGAAAAATAATCACAGAAGAGCTAAAGCTAAATAATCAAAAAAATTAAACTGGGCATCAAGACAGTAGCTCCATATTCTGCATTTTTTTAAGTTCTTTGTATTCCATTTGATCATCCATCAAAACCTTTGAATTATAAACTCAACATTTTTGAACCAAAAAGGAAACAGTAGAAAACTTTACCTTCTTTTTATTTGGAGCAGACACATTAGATTTAATTTGAGTAAGAGTCTTCAGCAGGAATTTTGTGTCATCTGGGGACTGTGTTATCTTCTCTGGTTTGTTTATCCCAAAATGGTGCTTTTTACAAAGCTAAAATAATGACATTGAATTAAAGCCAACATTTAAATACTCTTTAGAAAGGTCAAAGAAAACTGAAAGTCTACAAAAGCAAGACTTTGATGTCCACAAACCTAGGGGAGACTCTGAAATAGAGGGGGAACATGCAGGTTTCCATCTATAGCATAATTCTCTTTCTTCTAGAAAAGGCATTTTCTCCTGTGATTGTGAGAATCTCTGCCTCAATTTGACATGACTTGAGTACCCAGACCCACCCCAACTTCCAACCCAAATTAAATTAGCACTACTCATTTTTGTTTCTTCGTCCATTCACTTTTGGGAAAAAGAAATTGCAACATTTTAAGTAAAGGTTTCCCTTCAAGCCAAGTTATAGAATTAAGATTCCAAAATGGGACGAAAGCAAGAGAATCCATTTTAAAAATGTACTTTCTCCTGGTTCAGTAAATCTTATTCTTGTGTGGTATTCCCAATGATCTTTAGGAAATTTAGGTATTATTTTGTTGCAATTTCCCTCTGCAACAGAACTTGTGATTTCTGTTTAAAAAATACTTTTTATCAAAAAACAGTATTTAAAAAAGCACAAAATATTCAAGATGTTTGCTTATATTGGGAAAAAGAGACAGGAGGCATTTGACTTTTGTTTCACTGAAGCAGGAGGGGACAGTCAGAGGTCCTTGAGGGTGGCCATACCTCCAACTCCAGATCCTGAGGTTCTGTCTCAGAAAGTGGAATCACTGCAATCTTTGTTATTTTGCAAACCTCGTGATCTCCTGGAAGTTTGCCAATCAATGCTTTCTGACGAATTAAAAGCAGCCACCATGGTAAATCTGGGAAAAAAGAGATCAGTAGATGCTTTTATTTGTCTTGTCAGGAATTTATTTGGATTAGTGTGCCAGAAACCATTTGGCTAGAAGAACCCAGTGAATGATGATTCATTATTGTTGTGTTTTGTTATTATGCATTGCAATAAAATAAAATAAAACTAAGGAAAAAAAACTTAAAAATATGTATTCAGTCTCTAATCTAATAAGGAGATTAACTATTTCACAGACTTACATTAAAGTTACCCCTGCTTCACCTACAGCAATTAACAATCTCTAGGATGATGCACATTCCCACTAATGGCAGCACAATTTGAGAACAGCTCAGACAGCAAATTAAGAATTTCCCTTTGTACCTCCTGTCATGTATCAAATAGCAAACAAGACAGACACAGGTAACACCTGATTACAAGATTCATGAGTGAAGAAATCTGATGAGCAAACATGGACTGCACCATAAAGCAGTTTACATGCGTTTAAAGGCTCATGACAGCATTCCTGAGGAGCATAAAGTGGTGGAGAAATTCGGGAGATAAAAATTAATGAAGATATTGGTGACAGGTGCATTCCATGCACACATCCAGCCTACAGCACTTGCAGCTACAGCAGCCACACTTTAATGAGACAGGGAAACAGAGCAAACGTTCCCACTGACTGCTGAAGAATGCCTGGACATCCCCAGATGTCAGTCCCTTGGCTAGAGCAGGAATTGTATGCTGGGCTTTTAGGAGTCAAAAGCAAAACTTCTGTTAAGGGACATGGAAAAGGCAGAGAAAGTCCTAGAGACAAACATTCACACTCTCTTCTTCTCCCAGCTGAGAAGCAGCCAACTGAGTTCAACTGGAAAGGTGACATAAAGCCATAAAAGCCTGCTGTGACAGACTTCAATAAGCTCTCACACTTGTGATGGCAGAATGTGTCATGTATTATGCCTCTGAATACAATACACAGACTTTGAAAAGTCTATTTAGCAGCTCTGTAGCAAATACAAACTCTGTTCTCCTTGCTCAGTAAATTCTAAACACTATTTCATCCTCTGAATGCTTAAGAAAAACAAAGAAAACTCCAGCAGTTTCTTTTATCTAAAGAACAGGAATAGTCATTGCCAACAGCCAACTGTGTGCTTTGACACTCCACTCCTCCCTTGGATTCTGCATTACTGCCTTTAAAAGGAGATGTGTTTATGGTAGGTATTAAGAAGCCTTTAAAAATTTCAGATCCTCATAACTACAGACGTGCTGAGAGCCAGAGGGTGCCCCCCAAACAGGCAGGAGGGGAAGGGGAAAGAAGACATGCACCACTTTAATATCCATGGTCCTGTAAAGGGAGTCCTGTGCTGCTCCTGAGCACTGCAGCAGGATCCTCATCTGTGCAGGACCAGAGCCCCCTCAGGTCAGGAGGGGTCTCAGGGAGTCACCCTGATCGAGCAGAGCCAGCCCTGAGGCTGGAGCAGGTTACCCCAAGCTGTCACACAAGCACAATCTGCTAAAACTGGTCCAAGGATACCAGACCAGGAGAGGAGAGTGACAGCAAATGGCACTTAGTGATCCCCCCCAAGCAGCAGTGCTGGAGCAGCTCTTCTGTGCAGGTGTAGGGAACACACCTTGGAGAACACCTCCCCATCTAGCAGCCACGGGGAGAAGGGAGCTGAGGAGAACAACAGATTTTATGCAACGGCGAGAAGACCAATGAACAGGTTAAAAAAATTCTTTTGCAAAGGAGAAATTGAAATGCTGCCAAACCCACCAGCAACATAAAAAGATGCCTATCAGTTCATCTGAAAAGGTCTACCCTTTCTATGCTGATTTCTAGCAGGCAAACCCTGCAGTCTCTGAAAAGCCAGGGCAATCCAAGCTTTTACAACAGGGCATCCAGGCAGATATTCCAGCTGGGCAGTCCTATAATCTCATCTCTTCCCACCTGCAGAAGGTTGGCCACACAATTTACTCCTAGGAGATCACCAGTGTATGTCAACAAACAAAACAGACACTTTTCCAACAAAGGCAACCATCTAGAGCTCCAGTGAATTAATCAGTAGGGCTCTACTGGAGATTAGTATAAGGTGAAGGCATTTCTGAGCAGATATGCCATAGTAAAAAGCTGGAAAAGGAACAAATCTCTGCCCAGTCTTCCCCCTACCTATATTAACAAACCCTGGTAGTTGCAAACAAGAACTTAAGAGATTAATACAGGCAAGTGAGTTGGGTATCCTTCTGTCATTTTTAAAAATGGACTGAAATGTCATCTTAGTGTACATTTCAAAACTCTTTGTATTATAGCCAGAGCCACAGAACATTGAAAGAAAACAGGAATTCCCCAGCAGATCAAAAGTAAACAGTCAGGAAGTAATTATGCAGATAAAGTATGCCCTGAAGTAAAAGCTTCAACAATAGCCATAAAAGCAGCACATGATAATAGCCAGCAATATCTAAAAAGCTGAATCCCTAAATATAGAGAATGTGTTTTTGCAATCAGAAGGAAAAAAGCAGATTAGCTATTGCCTGCTCAATGTGTGAGGTATGGTGTGCACTGCAGAACAGGACAGCTGTATGCCACTCCAGAAAAGTGCACGTTTCAAGCCATCTCTCAGGATACAATGTTCATTTTCAGTGTTTTATGAACTATGGCAGAGCAGATGGCAACAACTAGTTTGAAGTATTGCATCCAAAGGAAGCTATTACCTCTCATTCCTCACTAAAATGGAAATTTACTCCTCTGTTGTTTCCACACTGTCAGCACAACACTGCTGTTTTTCTCTCACACTTCCCCAACAATCTAGCATTTCTTTTCCCCCAAACGCTTTTGCAGTAACTTTTCATAAACTGTACATGAGTTAACTACAAATGCTGCTTTCTGCAAGTATCTTGATTCTAGCCAAGAAATTCTAGGCTACCAATTTCATACTTTTTGTTACTCGAACAATTTAAAATTTGGCTGCATGCAGAAAGAATGCTTTGGGTTGTTGACTGTATGAAAATACATTTCAGTGAAGAGATTTCAGAACAGCCTGTAGCTTCTATCAAGATTCAGAGGCATGCTAACAAAAAAAAAGCTGGGGATAAGGAAGGAAAAACTCCATTTCCATCTTGTTTACAGAGTCTGTGGACTCTTGCCAGCAGCATTTAACCTGGGTCTTAATTAACCAGCACTGGAAGAACACTCCCAATGAATCCAAGTACAGACACTGCACTGCACAGGGGTGTGCTTTGACCAAAAAACTGAAGAACCTGTGGCAGAAATGATTGTGTTAAGTAGCAGTTGCTGGAACTGGTTAAGAAATCCAGCTTTGGTTGTAGTTAGATATACTGGACAACAAAATGAAATTCTATAAAGGAGATACTTTATGCAAGAGATGTGTTTGCCTCTATATGGGAACATTATGCAAAGACAATTTTGATTGTGCATCTTACCAAGAAAATGTGCAATGATCTGTTGCAGTAACATCTCTTCAATACATCCTAAAACCCTTTTCCTTTTACTCCCATTATTACTCTGCATTTTCTTACAAGTTGTTTTGGGATGGGCCAGAAAGTGATAAGCAATTATATTCTTAAATTCTGATATTCAACCGATGTTTTATTGACTGGGTTTGAGTTCCACACACACACAAAAATATAAAGTATCTGAATGTTTAAGAGAATTCACTTTGGGGAAGAACAAAATATGGCTTTAAATAGATTTTAATCTCAAATGTAAGTGTACAACTGGCCCCCTCACATCAAGAATTAAAAAATAAACTATGTAATATTGGCTAGCTGATTTTTCTAAGATGGCTTCCCTGTCACAGCAGCTTTCCTACAAATTCTCCTGTATGAGGCAAGCAATAAAATCAGCAGGATTAAGAGTAAATTAAAACCCATCCCTAGTTACAGCTCATTGGCAAGGGTATTCCAATGCTAAATTACAGACAGCCCGTGACTGATTAGAGGGACATTCCAAGGTCATCTTAGACAATTCCAGCATTCTTGCAATAAGCAAATCTTTAAAGAACATATGAGGATCTATGTCCAAGACATTCAAGTGCACACAGGCTTTGTGACAGCTCTAGAGTGCACTGGTAGCAACTCCAATACTTAAAATCATTTGAAGTTTCCAGCATTTGTGTGTGCCAAGGATTTTTAAAACCTCTTTTCAACAACAGCTGGTAACAAGGCTCTGAGCAGGACAAGCCCAAATTCACCAAATGAGCTTCAAGCTAAGTTTTCTGATCCTGACAACCCAGGGGCAGGGGAGAAGAAATCAGAGCAGCAAGTCCTCCTGCTGCAGGTCAGGCATTTCACCCAGGTCCTGCAGCACAGTTCTCCTACTGAGCCTGGACAGAACGGTCCAGCAACGTTAAATATTTATACAACTTCTGCTGATAAAGTTTCCAGGTGACAAAGATTGATACAAGAATAAGTAATGAAGACAGGTTACTGTTACAGACTGCTAGATGATTCAGCCTGAGGATAACATCAAGCTACACTTGAATATGATCAAGTAGGAGTTCATTGGAAATAGCAGGGTTGAGGAGAACTATGTAAGACACCTCAGTCAGCCCTCTCGTTGTGACTGCAGCCTGATGGATGACACTCATCAGGAAATGGCAGCAAATTCAAGGAGTTCTCAAAATAAAAGTATGGATAAATAGCTGGAGGCTCTCTTTCTTCAGACATGCAATAGTAGAAAACAAGACTCTCTTTAAAGGACAGTTGCATCACTAAATACCAGAATATCTACAACAAAAAAAAAGGATGAACAGTTTGTGATGGTGTCATCTGAACAAGGCAGAGACAAAAGGAAACACTTCCACTGACCTAAGCAGCAGCTGAGTGGAATGCCTGGATGAGCTTAATTGATTCAGTAGCTCTGTAGGACACATGGAAAGAAGAGATATCAGGCTTATTACCTGATAATCTTAATTTACCTGACAACAGCAAGATGACACCTGTTGAAGTGTCACACTCTGGGGAAAGTTTCAACTCGGATTTCATAAGCAGAGGAAGCAGCTCACAATAAACACACATGCAAAGATCTTCAGTTGCCACAACATACTAAAAAACCTTCCAGAAAGCATTTGAGGTCTCCCATTTCAAAGGCTTTTATAACTAGACTCCCTAGAGAGAAGGGGGAAGGCTTTTGTGTACCCAAGGGCCTGGTTTTAAAACACCACACCCCACACAAACACAAAAACATGTGTCAAAACCAATCAGGGAGCATTTTCCCACAGCAGAAAAAGGTCATTACTGGAGTTTAGCCATCATTCATCCTGGACAGCACATGCTGACCAGCACAGACAAGCTGGATGAAGAGAAGGTGAGATGGCAGAGTCTGAACCACTTCGTATCACCAGATCTGAAAAAGGGTGGCTGAATAAATCTGGAGAATGACCACAGACAAAAATATCAGGTGAACTGAAAGAAGATGAAGTGATGCAACTAGAAGGAGGACATGATCATGAACTTCATGGAGAGGTGGGCTCTGAACTATTACTCCCAGAAACAGGACCATGGGTCACAGTACCCAAGGAGCCACAATAATTCCTAGGACTTACCTGCCCTTCACTCATGCCAGGGTGTCCCAGTCCCTGCTCTCCATCCCATTATTGCCACCCTGAGCAATCTGTTCCTATTCAAGGGACCAAAACCATCTGATCCATTTCAGCACTTAATCTATCCTGCCCTGCTGGAACACACTTGAAACTTTACCTGTATTGATCACATTGCCAGGCACTACTTTAAATGCAGGGTGTAGGCACTCACAAAAAGAATGGCACACAGCAAGGGTTTATGGCTACCCTTCCTACCTGCCAGTAAATAGACAGCCAGAGCTCTATTGGCAGAGGTGTCTTCCTGGACAGAGCTGGTACATATCAGAATAAATGCTTATTATGGCTACAGGAATTTGCAGCTGATAAAGCAAAAGGAGTTTATTTTACAGGAAAACATTACTACTATCAGTTAGAGACAAGCTTATCGTTAAAATAACAATGAATTCTACACCTGCTTGAACTTTATAGCTCTGTCATTTGACTGCAAACAAGTTTAAGTGTTCCTTTTGCTTTCAAATATTCCTCTACCAAGGCAGCAATTACTCTTCAGGTTTTCATATAGCATTGAGAATTCAGGCATTATACTTTCGTGAAAGCTTCCTTTATTCGTTTTTGCACTGCACCATAAGAGAACAACAGGAATCTCCTAGAAAGGATTATTCCAAAAGGTTCAAGAATTTTATAAATCTCACATGGAGGTTCAGATAAAACTTTAAATACAAGTTTCTACTATTTGTGAATGCAGTTCTCTATTTTTACAAGACAGTGCCAAATCACAGTACATATACTGGAGAGCAGAGTGAATATGCACGTGCAGCTATAATAAAATCACCTTGACAAGTCCATTGGGGGAGTGCTCCTCCTCAGCAAAGAATACTACATGGTTCCATTGGAGCTATGCAGCATTATTATCTGTAATACCATAGAACTTCAGCAGTAAACAAATAAAAAACCCACCAGAAGAGAACAAAGCACATACCTGTATGAAGTTGGACTTTACCAATGACTCCCTCTACCAGGCCCAGACAAATGGGATTCCAAGCCAAAAGAAGATCAGTGGCTGCAAAAAAGAACAAAGCTCCTGGTTTTGAACAGTAAACCAAATAGGACAATTAACCCAGTGATAGTCACCCTCTCCACTTCCCCCACCTTAGAGGGTAGAAAATTTAAAATAATTCCAGCAATAATATGACACACACATCCATTTTTACTTTCTACCAAGTAACTATGAAAAAATGACTAAGTTTCCAACATAAAGCCCCACCACAGAAATTTTCCAGATTTTTGAGGGGGAAAAAGTAGCTTTAGGTGGCAGTAATTGAATTTAATGGAGGCTTAATTCTTCTCATATCCACTAGAATTTTTAATGTAAGCAAAATTTTACATGGCTGTAGTGAAACTGAATAGAGGTCACTGAGTTAACAGCACAGCTTCAAAACCCAGCAGATGTTGACTATCACCCCCAGCTCCCTCCCATTTGTATCCAATTACTTTTACTTTCACATCCTCTTTCTATAAACACACACACAGACACTTCCTCTTCTGTTAAAACACTCTCCACAAGGACATGGAATATCACAACACACGAAGTTAAGGTTCAGGTTTCTAGTTCTCCTACTCTTAACAAATTCCAGTGAACCACATAGGAACTAGAAGAGAAAGCAGGAAGAAAATGAGTTTCTAACTGTGGTGCAGTACCTGTTCAAGGATTCGAGAGTGGGGGAAAGAATGAAATTCCTAATTCAAACCCTTAAAGTGAAAACAAATACTTAAAAGCAAATATCTGTGTAGGAGAGAAAAATCTCAAAAGAAAAGAGGTGTTTCTATACAATGAAGGACAAGCTTGTTATTATTTACCAAAACACACTTGTTCCAAGGTAAAAGTTTCTCCAGTTTTAACATCCAGACAAATTGAATATCTTAGCTACTGGTGTAAGTAGATGAACATTTGGAAGAACAAACTCACAAAAGAGTACAAATCTTCTACATAAACACTTTATCTACTATACCTTCATTTCTTCTTGTAAATCTGAGATCTGCAGGTGACAACTGATAGTATGATTTCTTTTTTTACACACTTGTTTTGAAACACTGAATCCTCCTTGAAACATTTGTAACTGAGGCCTTGATATTCCAAGAACAAACATTGTTTTCCCAGCTTCCAGCACAACATTTAATAGCACTAGATTCAGCTAATTTCCTCGTTAAATACAAGCATTTCCATGAGCTACAGTAGAAATGGCTGCAGTCAGGGAAGATCTGGAATGAACTCATTAAATGGGATGGATCACATGTGCCTGGACACAGACAAGCAAGAACTAAAAGCCCACAGCAGCAGAATTTAAAGCACTGTTTGCAGCAGCATGCAGGGCTGTAATTAATGTGAGTAACCACGCTGGACCAAATTCCTGTTTGTTCCTTTCTCTGGACAGTGACTTGAGCTGCACAGAGCCTTGTGTGAATAATGCCAGAATAAAATGAACTTCCTAAGGAGACCAACACAGCTGAGCATCACAAATCAGTGCCAGGGGGTACGGCAGGCTGAACGGTTTGATGTGCCCTCAGTCCCTGCTGAAGCACCTCGTATCCTCCTGACAGATTTGTGCTCATACAAAACAAGTTCTAGAACAGCCTGAGCTCAGTTTCACTCCAAAAAACACACAGGAGCATCTCTGTGCTGAGTGGGAAATCTGCACTATCAGCAAAGAGGAATGCAGGCAGCCTTCTTCACTCCAACCTTCCACCTTCTTTCCCAGTTCACCCACACAATCCCAGTTCTGTCTAAACCCTGGGACTCTCCTAGAGCTGCACTGTCTCACACTTCATCTACTTATTGCTCTCTTTGTAATTAGCTCTAAATTCATATTTCCACCATGACAGCTAAAAGCCAGCCAGAGACATCAAGCAGCAAACAAAGGCAGGCACAGGAGGAATTTAAAGAACCAAATCAGTGAAAGTTTAACCATGGCTACCATAAGCCTTCTAAAACTCTGATTTCCTGCTGTGACAAAGTATTAGCAAGAAAACCTCACCTGCTAGCCAGAGCCTTCCTCTAGGAGTTTACAAGAGATAAAAAAATGAGAAAATAAGATTTTGTTTTGTTCAAAACAAAAGGCTGTGAAAAAACACCAATTGTGGAATCACACTGACTTCCTTTTGGTGACAGCATCACAAAATTTATTTTTTTTACACAATTTCTAGACAACTTTCTACAGCAAAGTATGTGTGACAGCACAGAGGCAAGCCAGTTTCTCTAACTAAATAAAACATATCTGGTTCCAACCTGATTAGAACTTTGTTATTGGTTAGAATTCAGTTTCCTGTGTGACAACCATAGCTCAGCTCAGAGCCAACACCCAATCATGCTGAATAAATATCACTACAGTAAATACCAATACGAACCTCTTGCTCCTGAGAAGTGCACTCTGGAAATAAGAGATGGATGAACCAAACTACATAAAGGTTTAAATATAATTTCCCCACCCATCCCCAAAGATGAGCTTTCATGCTGAGTGCACTCCTATTTACTCAGTGTAGGAAGAAGATGTCTCCAACTTTTGTCTAACACTAAAATTGATCAAGATTGTTCCCTTGCAGCCATTTGGTAAAACTGGCAGCAGCAATCTCCAGTCACTATCTTGTATTTTGAAAATTATAACCACTCTATATTTAAAATCATTACATAAGCAAAGATTCAGAGATCCAAGAATGTTAACTGCAAGCCTGCAGGATGTAAGTATTTAACTGTATTATATTTTACAGAATTTAAGAGGCAGCCTAAGATGGTAGACAGTGATACATGCTACAGAAGGTATCCATATCCTTTTAAAGTCATAAAAATAAATTAACCATACAAAACAAAGCTGAAAATCCTCAGTCAAAAGTTTTCAGATAGCATACACAAGACCTGGCCACACTTCTGACTGCTGAAAGAACTCATGACAAGCTTGATTCTTTTTGCTTTTTTAAAGAAATGCCTAGCAGTAGAATTAATCATGACAAGACTCTATCAAAGGAAACTGAACTTTCCTTACAGACAAAACAGACAATGTTTTGAGACATAATGTGAAATACAACCTATCAATAGTTACTCTTGTTTCCCCACACAAACTTAACTTCCTATAAATGTCATACTAGTCCTCCTTTTGAACCTGACAGAGCCAGGAATAAAGACTTATCAACTCTAAACTGAAACACAATGATGTTGAAATAGACCTCTTTCATCATCAGCACAATACTGTAAGAACAGGCTCAAAACAGTCATTGTCCCTCAAAGCAGAAAGTCAGAAGCTGTGTCCAGAAAGACTCACTGTGAGCATGAGTCCCATGGAAGATCCTCCCTGACTTGAGGAATTCTCTGCTGCCCTCAGTGTGTTTAAATTTGAGAGAACTGCCAGGGTTTGACAGCCCTTACCACTCTGATGTATACATTTGCTCACCAAGTTTCCATCCTAGAGTACAAAATTGCTCATTCCTTCCCTTATCCTACTAAATAAATTCAAGCTACTGAAACAAATATTGGGGTTTTTTGCTGATTCCTGGCAGAGATTAATGACCCGTGTGAATTTCCCATTCACAGTGACTGTATCAGCATCCAGTTGCAGAACTTGTCACAAATTCAGAACAAAACCAGCTTTGATGTGACTGACTTCCACCACCACCCTCAGAGCTCACCAGCAGCGATGCAGAGCTGTGCAACACCAGATAAAGTCTCTCTAATTCTTTGTGTTTACACAAACATAACCCTGATAAAGGTGATACAAAAGCAGCTTGGAAGAGCATCAAAACTCAAAACTGCTTTCTGGCTCTTTCTGCAGTCTAGCACCAGCTGAGTTGATCCAAGGTCAGGCACTAACTCTGAAAAGAAAACAAACTGCTGCTTTGGGATAAACCACTTGCCCAACACAGAATGGCTGGAGGCAAGTCTGGAGAGTCTGGGAGGCAGGAAGAAGAGAAGATTTAATTTGTTACAATTTGAATCCAGCCCATACTACTGAGCTGCTGCCTGATTCAATCCATTGAGCAACTGTAATTATTTCTCTCCCAATCCTGCTTCAGTTCAGAGGGCATGCACACACCTCTTATCTCCCTTGTTGTTGGCATTTGGGAATGAACCTCAGCCAGAAAGTGTTTCCTGAGAGTGTGCTCAATATAAAACATACACACCATCACTGAATTTCCTTCAGGTTACACCTAAGTGTATAAGCATGGACATTAATGTGTCAGTTCTCAAAAAGTCTTCCTGGAGGCTGACAGAGCACTAATTCTCCATCGTTTTCACTATTTAACACAAGCCATAGACATTTATACAGAAAAAATAAAAGCAGAATGACTCACTATGTATAGCCAAAATAAATCACGCAGCTCTGCTAATGTAAATTTTAACACCAGAAGTGTAAATTTTCAAGAAGAAGCTTCAATACTATTTTAAGATAGATTTCAGGGGTTTTTTCTTTAAATTGTGTCTGCTTTAGATCAAAAACAACTGCAAGACTTTATTATTAGCATTATTTGACCTTTATGACCTCCTGTGGCTTTCCAAAAGAAAGTCTGCTTCCAAGTTCCAGTTCATCTTTGAATAGTGTTCTGGAACTTCAGCCAGGATTAAGAGATTACAAATTAACTGGGAAGACTTAAGAATATAAAGTTGAACTTCTTTCTCTTGAAGGAAATAAAGTACTACTTATGCAAATAAAACTTGGGCTAATTGAGTTTTCCTTTCAACACAGATTTCTAAAACTCTATTTAAGCTACTTGCAGAAAGATAGAGCATTAAGACATTCAGTATTACAAACTCTTAATTGTTGTGAAGTGATAACTTTATTTACTTGCATGTTCTCCTCCAAACTTTAAACAAGTTATCCCTTCAGCTAATCACCTGCTTTATTGGGACACTTCCCTGCAATATCTCAGCATTAAAAGAGATGAACACAAACAGGTCAAGTACAATTTAGTGACAGATTTAAAGCAGTGGGGATGGGAGCATACAATAACAGACATTCGTAGTGCTGCTGCCAAAGCAGGATGCAAGTCCCAGAGAAAACAACTAACAAAAATGAATCCCTACTGCTCATCTTGATAAAGAAATACTTCTTTGTATTCTGGTGCAGTCAGAAAATCCCTTGAGCCACCAGGCATTGCTTGGGAAACTGGAAAACATACGGGAAATGTTCAGTTGTCTGGAGAGTGTCCAATGCTACATGGAATTGCACAAGGAACCCCTGTACTAGAAGTGGAAACAAACTGCTGCTACCAGTGTTTGCTCCAAACAGAGTCTGACCCTGTGCATCAGTGGCCTCCAAACTTTTTTGTCAAATGCCACACCAAGAGAAACAAAATTAGCACATATCCCAAATATGTATATTTATTAGTCCAGTAGAACACGTAAATAATTTATATTGTACGTATTATAAAACATACAAAAGATAAGAGGTTTTTAATGGGTGAAATAAACACTATTTTAAAACAGTGTTATTTTTATTAATGGTACAAAGTATTTTCTTCCCACACCCCCAGTGGAGTGTCTTGAGCACCCACAAGGTGTGTGCACCCCACTTTAGAGACCACTGATACAGGTGGCTAAATAGATGCAACAAGCTGCTTTGTGCATCTGAACCCTTTGAAATACAAATCAGCTACTCACATCCCTTCCACAAACCTGTAAATACCATTCAGAAAACCACCCAACAGGGACCCTTAAAATGCAAATAAGTGCCAAGCCACTGGAGCTCAGAGGTTGGTTTTTTGCTTGGTTGGTTTGGCTTTTTTTTTTTAACTTTAGAGCTTCCTTTTATTCTTTGCATTGCTGAACTCTGTTAGCAAACACATTTTCTCAGAAGTAAAACAGAAAAGGAGAAAATATCTTTTATCCTTCCAAAAGCAACAACTCTGCACTAATTAATATTATTCCACACCAATACACATTCATTCCCATTTTCTGGTATTTCAACAAAGCTCAAGCTGTTTGAGGATATACCCTTAAAGCTAAGAAAGCAGTAGGTTGTCTGCATTTTTTAAAATCCTATTTACTCTGCAAGAAGGAAACTATCAATCAGGCAGGAGAAAGATTTTATTCAAACCTACTTACAAAACTGACAGCTTAAACACTATGTTCACTCATTCTGAAGATTGTCTATTAAAAGTTTGCTCAGCTACAGCTATACTGAAAGAAGATCATAAGAAAGCTATTCTATGCTCAAATATTTAAAATATAAACATTTACTGAGCAGAAAGATTTCACAATTATGGAAATTAGTTTGTTTTACTAATCACTGAGCTGACTTATGCTAATTCTTCTTAAGAGCCACGAGAGAATTACACTGTGAGCCAAGTCTAAGCAATGCAAAGTTTTCCCTCACTGTCACCTGTTCTTCTGATGCCATAATTAACTCTCCTCTCTGATTGTCCACCTAATCAGTCTCAAAGCACAAGAAGAGTTATTGATTGGAAACAACCATTTCTAACACTAAATAAGGGTGTTATACTCAAAAATTTGGCATGTGTTTCAGGAATGGACAGGATTTCAAGCCACTCCTCCCCCCCATATTCCTCCCTTTATATATATATTTTCTTAACTGTTGGGGACAATTTGACTACTCAGATAACAAGCAGAAACATATTATTTAAATGTTACTGGAAGGCATGCAAATATAAGGAAAAACTTAACCATCACCCATATGTGCAAAAGTTGCTGTTTTTCCTTAACTGAGAAACAGACAAGGAAAAAACTGAAATATAACAATTAATGACAGACCAGCATACTTGCCATTTACATCTTGGAACTACCTCTTGGGGAAGGTCATTTACTTTTAAATTTGGCTTAGAATTCTGTTTTCCAGTTCAAAGCATGTTCAAGGGCCTTGTTTTCAGTTTTTCAGAGACTCAGCAAACACTGCTCCAGGGCTCTCTATTCAAGTGAGATTTCTGCCTTAAAAGGACAACCTCAGTGTTCAAGAGCTATTTCATTCATTTGGGTTCAGCTTTCTTCTGAAAAGTCCTCTCCCAGTTTTTATTGGGGAAGATGTTTGGAGCAAGAAAATACAACTGATGATTAAGTATTAATATTCCTGTTTACTAAAGCCAAGCTTTAATAAAAAACAGTTTCTGCACTATTTCCAAATTCTTCCTCTAGATATACAACCAATAATTTCTCCTCTTCTTGATACTCCACTCCCATTATTTTCTATCCCATTCCAATCTGCAACAGTTGTTTTGAAAGAAAACAAGCAGCATATCAAACAAGTGCCTGCCTTGTCCTGCAGTTCAGAGTTTAAAACTTAAAATCACAGAAGTTTTAATGTTTCCTTAGACATACAGCTGAAAAATCACCCACACCATTGAACTGTGAAACAACCTAACGAGAAGAACAGTGTTCTCAGATGAAAAAACCACAAGCCCCTGGTACAGATGCAGAGCTTTCTTAATTGAAATCAGTGCCCTCTGTTCTAGACATTTTAGCTGCAGTTAGTCTGCAATTTCCTATTCAATATTTAGTTAATACTAACTCATGAGATCAAAGATGAGTCACCTCTGCCAGCAAAATACAAGCCACAGAAATCCACTTGAATTAGATTCACTTTAATTCCAGGGGAAGGCAAAAAAAAGAACCAGCAACACCAGAATATCAAGATATGAAGCATTAAGAGTTTTTCCTGTATTTAAAACCTCAGGTCATTTCAGCATGGACAGGAAATCCAAGACATCTACACATCTGAGTTGGGAGAAGTTTGGCATTTTCAGAACTCTTCATAGAAGGAAAAGAAGAAAAAAAAAGAGAGAGGAACGCCCTTGTCATATTCAACTCATCACCTGCTAAGACTCAACAGGAAAGAAACACCTCACCTCAAGGTTTATTTAATTCTCACCAGGCTAGGCTTTAACACACTATCAACCCACTTGAGTCTCAGTTTTAGGTTTACTATGCTCTATAAAAAGAGCCATGGACGGAATTACAAAGTAGATCTTACTTATAAAAAGTAGAAAATAATTTCTCTCTGATGAATATATAGAAAGATCTCACCTCAGAGTTAGAAGCTACAACAGTGACTAATGTATGCAATATTTAATCAGATGAAGGATACAGAGCAGCCCAGCCCACTCCCCTGGTCCCCTCTGTTCTTTCACAAGAAGGAAAAAGCAGCAACAGGGACCCAACTGCTGAGGGATTTTTCAGCCTACATTCTCACTGGGTTGCAGCTAATGCAGATCAGTTCTGACATCTGGTTTGTCACATACGCCACGAGTACGTGGTGCTGACAACCAAGAGAGAGTAGGGAAAAGAGGGAACAGAATGAGCAAGCAAGGGTGAGAAACAGTGCAGTACCCACTGCAGCTAAAAAGGTGTCAAAAAACAGCTTGAGGTTCCTTATGAAGTAACTTGAAATGTGGAGATAAATTTTCTAAAGCTCCAGCCTCCTGTGGAATTCATTTCCCAGAATAGACAGGCAGTTTCCAAGACATACTACCGAAATTCAGGAAGGCAATTTTGTATGAAATAATTCAGTAGCATGACTTCACACTCAGGCTGTCACCCCTCAGAGCCACGTCTAGGACTGCTCTGTAGACTTAAATTTAGCAATACATGTTTTGGCAGCAGTGGCATCACTCCTTACACCATTCATTAGCTCAAGGCCTTCACTTGAGCACTTCCAGACTTCCCACAAAGGAACTGCTCCTCCTCCTCCAGTCTACAGCCATGAAGAACAGCTCAGGAATTCTGACAAGTCATTTCTACATGACTCCTGCCATGCCTTTGAGGAGTAAGGCAAGCACACAGCTGGAATATTAGATGGCCTGATGATTTGTGATTCAGAGATGATTTCACACTATCAGACCTGAAATGTGTCCCCTGCTACTCTGAAAACATTGTTTGGTAACACATCCCTCACTAAAACTATTTACAGTGCATTGCTTCAGCTGCTGACTCACAACCATTTTCAACATTTGAAAATGAATACTGTAACAATAAATTCCTAAAGTGTTTGTTTGAAACAAACAAATGCTCATCTGCCTCTAGTTTACAGTTCTGGAGGTAAAACAGCTTAACCCATCTTTCAGGCAGAAGCATCGAAGTCTTTGAGCATGACATCCCCAAAAGCTGTGTCAGATTAATTCCAACCTGTGTACCCCTCAAAATATTTGGTAGGTTTTTTTCTCCAGAGCAGTGGGAATCCACACAATTACAAGAAATAGTTTTAGTAGAAACTGTTCCCGATCTTATTTGACATTACTGCCTGAAGTATTATCAAGGCCAGCACAATGATAATAGAAGCTTTCACACCATAACAGTCTCATTCCTCCTGCTGCTGCTAAAAAAATGGTGAGAAGAATTCAATGTCTTCAACATTTTGTATCCTTTACACACACACACACATATATGTATACGTATGCAAATATAAACACATAATTTATACAAACATCATCAATAAAAAATACTTGTAATCTGTGTAGAACTACCAGTCAGGAGCAGCCACACAGAGCATAAACAGAGTAACCCAAGAGTGAAATCCTGACCAAGACCTGATGTAAGGCATTTAAGGCATGGTTGAACAGCACATGTTTTTTCACTACACTGAAAAAAGGTACACTCTCAACAGCCTAATTCTTTTAAAAAAAAAAAAATCTATGATGCCAAAGTGATTCATGGATTTCCTGCAGGTGACTCATTAGTGCTTTCACTTTAGAGAGCGAAAAAAACCCCGAAACATCTTGTAAACACAGGCTGACAGCCTTCAAACGAGGGCCAACCTCAGACTTTGCTTATGGCAAATATTTACCAAGATTATTTGCCTTTTTTTTGAATTCAAGCTGTTATCTCCATGATTCAAAGAGGTCAGAAATACAGTTCTCAACATTAGCAAATTTCTGAACATGCCTTTATAGTTGAGGGAGGAGAGTACTTTAAAGCTTAGCATCAGCTCTTTAGATTCAGACCTGCCCTCTCAAGTAATGATTTGCAAGGTTTACCAGTATTATCTATTTCAACCCATGAATGTGCAAAGATTAATTCAGAGCAGCCTGTGTGAGACAGAATTTTTAAAACCAAGGCCTCCAAAACCATACAGCTAGACATACAGCTAGATCGCAGCCTTTTGACAGATTATTAAACATGTCAATGAACACAAGTTATGACTTTGTTGTTTTTTTAACACAGCGGTGACTCATCACACAGAAATCCATTTACTCATTTCCGGGCAGTGGCCTCAATAATAAATGGTCAAATGTAATAAAATTGCAAACTTGAGGATATGCAGTTTTGTCTTAATACAAGAAAGAGTTATTGATCCAAGAAACACTTCCTGTGAGAGAACTGTTTCTTTCTTGGGCTTACTTTCAACCCACTAAGGTATTTCATTTCACAGACCTGCAGTCCACTGTCAAGGAGATGATCCACAGAGAGGGCTGGGAAAACAAAGCTGCAAACACATGGAAATGGGAAAGCATTGCTAACAACTGAGAGTTTCAAGCAGGCCAGGGGACTTCAATATCACATTACCTTTCTTTAATCTGCAGGTCACACACAATAGGGATCACATGGAAACTGCCTGAAAATGCAGAGGCAGGCGAAGGACAAAATGCTGCTGGAACAGCAGGAAGACAAACTGCTGGGCACTGGCAAAGCCTCCAGGAGGTTAAGGGACACAAAGAAAAAATAAAACATAGCAATGGCTGCGTGAATGCAAGGCACTGATGCTTTTAAAGTTATCAAACACTAATCTCCAGAACTACAGATCACTAGTTGGTGTTTTAATTACTGTGGATCAAGGAAGAGCTTTCAGCCCATGCAGAGGGCTGTAACCATCACAAACCTAAACCTAAGGGGTTTTCCCCGCTGTGAAAGCACACATTTCACCGACTAGCAGCACTGTCTGCTAGCTTAACACCAATTATTTTGTGAGATCACTTGCAAATCAAAGTATTGCTGGATTAGTGAAGTTGATGGACAAGAATTAGTCATGCGAACTTGACACAGATTGCAATTTTATCTCAGAGACGCAAACAAATTGCGCTGAGAAGACACAGCTCAAGGATGAAAATACAACACCAGGAAGGGCAGTATGAAAAACAGTTCTTTGAAAAAACACAGATAACAACGGTATTTGATGTATATGTTTAAAGTTTGTCCAGCCTTTCACAGAAGCTCATAAAATCTACTGTAGTCAGATAGCCAACCTAGTCGTATACATGTTTAGCCACCTCTTTTGGCATAACACAAACCCCAATTTTAAAAAGCTGTAAGTAACATCTGTGCAGCCTGCCACATGTTTGGTGAAACACCCAGCTATTTAGAGTTTCTTTCTCATAGAAGCAGGGTCAGCATGATCCTCTACATCAAAGCTACATAACAGAATCACAGAGAATGATGAAAACTCATAGAATGGTTTGGCTTGGAAGGGACCTTAAAGAGCACCTCGTTCCAGCCTCCTGCCATGGGCAGGGAGCACACATTAGGCAAAGCAAGGTAACCTCCCAGGGGTGGCATTTCATTTTATAGACACCTTAACTGAGTAACCTCCTAGGTAGGATAGGATAATTACCATTGTTTCAAAATTCCCTTTTACACAACTCCAGCTCAATTTTCCTTCGCGCTGCCTTCCCTTCAGTCTTATGTTAATACACAGTGGAGCTCTGTGCAATTGTCACTTACAGAGCCTGTAATCACTGAAAAATTCAGAAACACTTTAGAAGCCACAGAACCTCAGAACGTCAAAGGGTTGGAATGAACCTCCCAGATCACCCAGTCCCTACCCCACCTATTCAGTTTCTCCTGGAAGAGGCGAGCAAGGGGCACATCTGCCCAAAGACGCAGTGCCCGTGCCCCGGGAGCATCCCTTATGTCAGGCTGACACCAGCCCCGCAGGGCCCCTCGCCCCCAGCGATGCTCCCCGGGGGTGACCGGGTGCCTTTGGACCGGCACCTATCCGGGTCACGCCGGCGCGGAGCCGCGGGCGGGGGCAGCGCCGCTTTATCTGCGGGGCAACAACCGCACGGAGAGGCAAAGCCGCGCGCCAGCCGGGACACCGGGACACGCGTGACCCCCCGGGGGAGCCGGGGCTGCTCCTGCGAGCCGCGGGGCGACGGGCAGCGGTACCGAG